>WEIV01004786.1:7299-86258 GCA_013390005.1 Calyptomena viridis
TTCCTAGATATTCACTCTAGAGTAGTTCTGATTTACTCCCTTATAAATGTTAGAGTGGGTAATTAAATGTTATTTTGTGACCTTTATGTGCCTTAAGGAAAGAGACTTGATTATCTTCTCTCACATCACTTTTGGGCCTTCATAGCTGTCTAACTAGAATAACAATCTGCAACTTGGTGCACTGGATCAGTGTCTGCTCCATTAAATGGAAGTCCTAACTAAAGATGCACTGTGAAGCCAGTTTCTCAGACTAGTGCTGTTTCATATATATATTATGTCCACTTTAACACAGATCCCCTTTTCATGTTATGTTTGTTGTTGTGAATAATAACATGAAAGTCCTTTTGTATCCAATCAACTTTCTGCCTTCCCCAGTACCAATTTTGGACTAGAAGTTGTTTATAAATTCTTGTTGTATTGCCATAATTTTTAACAAGATACATGCTGCTTCAAAGTTGAATTCTAAAAATGCGAACTTTTCACCTACACAATTTAGGAAGGAATAGGGGTGGATTTTTCTCTTAACAGATGAGCATAGGAAACCCCTTTGTTTCTGTTGTATCAAGGATGCTTATTCTCAAATTCTCCTTGTTACTTTTTGGGAAATAGCTGTCAGAACTTAACTTCTGCTAATTGTAGCAACTCTAAATCTCAGAAGCAGAATGCATGTTTACCATATATTGCCAAAATATGCCTCATGCATAACAAAGATAAATCAGTGCAAAAAATACATAATGCATGTCCTTCCCATATAGAAGGTGACAGGCTTTCAGTGTGACAATCTTGTCATGGGTGAATTAGACAGTTTTAATTATACGCCATAGGCTTCAAATACTAACATCCATTTATTTGTAGGAAAGGCACGATTCTTATATGTGCAAAAGTCAATTTACACACTTTGTTCTTTTCATGTTGGTTTTTTTTTTTTNGTTTAAATTGCAGGTAATCACGACAGCGATGTTTGATAGATATTCAGAATATGTACACTCTACTTGATTTTTCCTAGTTGCTTCCTCTTGCTGTGGTGGAAGTGTGTCAGAGCAATGGGGAAATCTATGATGTGTAGCTTTTGATTCTTACGTTTTCTTCTAGAAAAAATAGCTAAGTATTTCTTTGCAGCTGTTAGTATTTCTTAAATTGTTCTTTGTTCTGTTTGACATAGTTTCCCAGGGACTTGCTTGGGATTTGAGGTAGAATAGATTCAGATTAAGGTTGTATTTGTTCTAATAAAATGTGCAGAAACATAATTTGTGACAGTTTCTGTCTTAAAGATTTATCAGCCCCATTAACTGCTTATGCTCACTGACACAACCATCTCAAGCAGTTAGAGACAAGAGGTTGCTCATGAGGTTTGAAGGACTTTGAGTTACTTATATTTGGCTTAGCTTATCATCTGACCTCCCTGCTGTTTTAAGATTCTTTTGAGCACAGAATAAGTTGAAATTTAAACCTGAGATTCCAGCCTCAGCAGTGGATTTAGGCTAAT
The DNA here is from genome assembly GCA_013390005.1 of Calyptomena viridis. Lineage (NCBI taxonomy): Eukaryota > Metazoa > Chordata > Aves > Passeriformes > Eurylaimidae > Calyptomena > Calyptomena viridis. The sequence continues at coordinate 8,786 of WEIV01004786.1, forward strand.
CCACTGCCATGGATCTGGGATCTGTCTTACCTTACAGCAGTGTATAACATTCCTGCCTCTCTTTCAACAGCCTGGTATAGAAGGATATAAATTTTGGTACTGCTACTACTGAAACATAAGAAATCCTTAAGGAACCTCTGGCCACATTCCTTTTGCTAGCTACTGCTTTTCTCAGAAAATGCTTGTGCCCTTGATATGCATCCTTGGAATATTTTCCTTTCTCTTTTCATCTTTCCCTTTTCNCATGTTGGTTTTTTTTTTTTGCAAAAAGTATCTCAGATTTGAGTTGAGCTATAACTCAGCATCTACTTAGATGTACTTTTTCTGGGGTTAAGCATATGTTTGCAAATAATGTGAATCAGGCTGTGGAGCAAAGCAGTTGTAGCTGTGGACACCAAGTCCACGCTTAAGTAATGGATAGAGATGTTGACTTGGCCCAAGAGTTTGGTGAACAAACCCCATTACCAGCCACTCAAAAGGACTTCTTTACACTTGTGGCAGTTTAAAGAAAGTTTTGTAACTCGTCACTAAATGAAACCCTGCAAAATGATTCTGCACGTGCAAGTACTATATGATGGCACATCAACAGTAATAAAGGACTGTGACCCAAATACATGCTTCATTTGAGTAGCCCTTATGTGGGTCATTTGCAGACACTTCACTATATTCCTATTTTTTGCCCTTCAGAATTAGGGGTGTTCAATCAAATTAAGAAAACACTAACTTTTTTTTCGTATTCAGTGTTTAAATTGCAGGTAATCACGACAGCGATGTTTGATAGATAGTCAGAATATGTACACTCTACTTGATTTTTCCTAGTTGCTTCCTCTTGCTGTGGTGGAAGTGNGGACTTGCTTGGGATTTGAGGTAGAATAGATTCAGATTAAGGTTGTATTTGTTCTAATAAAATGTGCAGAAACATAATTTGTGACAGTTTCTGTCTTAAAGATTTATCAGCCCCATTAACTGCTTATGCTCACTGACACAACCATCTCAAGCAGTTAGAGACAAGAGGTTGCTCATGAGGTTTGAAGGACTTTGAGTTACTTATATTTGGCTTAGCTTATCATCTGACCTCCCTGCTGTTTTAAGATTCTTTTGAGCACAGAATAAGTTGAAATTTAAACCTGAGATTCCAGCCTCAGCAGTGGATTTAGGCTAATCCACTGCCATGGATCTGGGATCTGTCTTACCTTACAGCAGTGTATAACATTCCTGCCTCTCTTTCAACAGCCTGGTATAGAAGGATATAAATTTTGGTACTGCTACTACTGAAACATAAGAAATCCTTAAGGAACCTCTGGCCACATTCCTTTTGCTAGCTACTGCTTTTCTCAGAAAATGCTTGTGCCCTTGATATGCATCCTTGGAATATTTTCCTTTCTCTTTTCGTCTTTCCCTTTTCTCCTTTTCCTCATTCTTTTTTTTTGTGTCTATGATAGAGACAGAAGATGCTTCAAGGGCAGTTGTGACTTTACTTGTGACAAGCACAAAAGGACTGCATGGCAACTTGCCTGAAACAAGAAGCAAAGAGGAATGTAAAGAGGATTTGTGATAGAACATTGAGAGAGATAGGTGTGTATTTGTACTAATAATGATAAGACTATTCAGAGGGGGAAAAAACGTTGTTTACTAATGTCAGTAGTCTTAAAAAGTGGATTCCTCTGGTCCCAGTCTCAATCTGCACACAACAGAAGTTTGCTTCAGATAAGAACTTCCTTTTTAAGGCTGCTGTTGCTGCATCTGTGAGGATCCCTCAGAAGTTTTGCATCATAAGGTCTTATTTCATTCTGAAATCTGCTGACATGCATAGGAAAAACTGCTCCAGCATCAATGAGTTTTGAATGAGACCCTTAAAACATCAGTCTCTAAAAATGTGACAAGATGTACCAAGGGACTGTCTAGTATGTTTTATTCTCTTACCCATGACTTTATATCATGAAAATTAATGTTTTTTCACTGGACTGCAAGACGGGTTTGTTTCTGAGAGGTTAGATCTATAATTGCTTATGACTATTTTATCTAAAAATATTTGCAAATGGGAATCATCTAAATCCTGAAGATGCTTCCTGTGTACCCTACAGAAAATCAATGATGAGAAATTAAAGCAGCCTATGAGATTACCTATCATCTTCTGTATCAAACTGTGTTGATGCTTGTGTCTGACATGAGAGGAACAGGCCTACAGAAACAGTATTTTGAGATAAGCCACCTGCATTACAGAGGCTTGATGCTTAACACAGAACATAACTTGAAATTCTCGTGATTAGATGGTGTGATTCCTCGTTCATCAGCACCCTTTTAATGCAGTTGACAATAGCCAGGCATGTAATTAATTTACATTTAAATTTTAATTGTCACTTGCATTTTATTTAGTTCTCGTAATAACCAAGTCATATCATTTTGCCATGCAAAAAATGAGCTTTGAGAATAAAAGACTGCAGTTATGGGAATGCATACAGATAGAAATGTATTGCTGGTGGTCTCACTGTATGGTCTGTTGGAGTCAATCTCAAAAGTCCAATTAGATCAAGCTTATACTGGTTTCTAGTAACATGTCTACTGATTGATGAACAAGCCACACCCTCTCAACTAGATTACAAGTCAATGAGATTGTGAATTTTTGTGAATTATGTTTTAAAAAAAAATATTTGGTTAATAAACTCATACAAACCAAATTGCAACATTTGCAAACTCCACCATTTTAATTTCACCCATTTGCCTGACTGAATTTTTGCCCTCTGCCTGTTTATAGGTTCTGTTTATGATCAGATTTTTGGTGGTTGATGGATGCACCAAGCAGATATAGAAGTGTGTTCTGGGAGGTTAACTGGCATTAAATCTGCTTTGAACACTTGAGCATAATATTTATTTTTGTTTCTGATTAAAATCTTGTTAATAAATAATATACTGTAAAATGTACTGTACCATAAGATACACTATAATGTAACAATAGATAAAATATTTTAATGTTAATGGTTTTAATTTTAAATTAGTCAGTAAACTTCTGTGAGCAGCACAGGCAGCATATTTATCTCTGAAGACAATTGATACGAAATGCTTAACAAAAAGAATTTCAGAAACTTGGATTTTTTCCTAGGTGCATCCATTTTACAACAATATAGTTCATATAAACACAATAAAGAGTTGGTATTGAAGTGAGTCTTTCCTGTATGTTTAAACTGGTTTGTTATGCTAGATATTAGAAATTAAACAGAATTTTAAGGTGAGTTGTTTGTTTGGTGTGAAACGGACTAAGTTTTACTTTTCAGGGAAGGAGGTCTTTTTTGTGAAATAAGCACACTGAATTACTTAAGTTTCTTCTTTCACTGCCCCCCACCCCAAGTGTCCTGTAAGTGATAAAGGCAGTTAAAATAGATTTCAGTATAGATTTTTATTTTTCCTTGGATTATGAATCATTCAGGTTAAGGTCATGTCTTTAGTGACAGGTACAGGGCTTCCAGGTTTTTTTCAATGGTATATCAGGTCAATATTTTTTTATGTATGGGGGGGTAAGAAAACTTTTCAGGTCATACCTCAGTTCCTTTTTTTTCTACTGTCTGTTGTGGATCGTGGGAATACTTGTAATCTCAAAATTACTCTTGTATCACTTTCTGTTCATCTATACTGCTATGTTTGTTCAGTCATTTGATGGCCTTTGCATACTCTTAAAATACTTCCTTTTCCATATACTTTTCTACATTTATTTCCCTCTTATTCTTTATCTAGCCCAAAGCATCCATCCTACTGCACCCCTTCTCTCTGCTTGAACTGTGCCTTGCTATTGTACCAGTAGTGGCCTGTATCTGACACTTTCAGATTACAGTTTATCCTTCCTTTTAAAGATAGCTGCTTGGCAGAGACTACAAAGAGCTCACCAGGTGTTCTAGGTTCACTGTGGAAAATGGTTTCACATGGTTGTTGTAGGTTCCCATGATGTTGAAACAGTTGAGTGAATGAATAGGAAACCGAATCTTTCATGGCTGATGTAGCTTTCATAGCTGCTACTGCTGCTCTGTCCTGTGATACCAAGTAATGTGAGATCACTTGCCACTTTGAGTTTGGGGCAATTTATTGTTTCAGACACACTAACATGCTTCCTTCGTCAGGGCTTTTGAGTAGAAACTTGGGTTTAACCCAGGTTAGACCCATGATAAGAATAGTTTTAGAGCACCACCACTGCATTAGGACTGGACAAGCATTCCTAGTCTAATGTTCAGATACTACAGCCTTCTGTAAACCATCCCCTCAGGTCTGGTTTATGTGCAGATCACAAGCTTTACTTTTGCAAATGGTTCCAATTTTTGTGCAAGTGATCAAAGGGTTGCAGCACAACAGGATCACTTACTCCAGAGATGTGTCTGGATCAAAGGTTAACATTTTTTGCATGGAATATTCATTTTTAGCTTTGGTTGAACACTGTACATTTTAGCTGGAAGCAATGCTCAGGCTTACGTTATTCTTTAAGTAATGAACGTAAGTAATGCCAAGCAGAGAATCTCACTGCACAACGACTTAACAAGGCCAAGAACTGTGGTGAAACTAAATCAGACAGAAAGGAAGCTGGTTCAAAGAGATAATGTAACAAAGGTGATGCTAGACATGGAGAAATGTAATTTTTATAATTGGAAGAAGAGTGTCTCTATCCAAGACACACAAGTCATAAGGCCAGAACTTCGCACAGCCCAGTCCAGTCTCCATGGCTCATGCAGACTTATGGAGACTGTGCTCATGCTTCCCTCGGGCAGGGATCTGTCCCTCCATCACTCCTTGCTCACTGAGGTGAGCAAGCCCTGGATGGAGTGGGAAGGTCAGCTTCCCCGGGCAGCTGGAGCAGAGGTCACCACCCACTCAGCTGTGAGGCAGCCTTTGCTTAGCATTGTTCCAGTGCACACTCTGGGGGCTCCCAGTTCTTCTTTGGGGCATCTCCATCTCATGACAGGAAGACTTTTTTAGCCTTGTTGTGTGGACATACAGATCGTTGCCCAAGGATGTGGTGGGTTTTATACAAAGGATTTACGGTTCCTCTCTTACATCTCAAGTGACTTGGTTGCGTAAATGGTTTGAATGTCAAGATTAAAATACATATTGTGACAGTTTAGTTAACTGAACCACACCACTTAATTATTATTTTTTGTCTGCTTGGAGTGTTTAGCCCTGGAGAGCATATTGCTACAACATGCAGAACTATTAGCTTATGCTGCACTAATTTCTAATTTGACTTCATAGGGGCTTTTTTACTTTAGATGGTATCCTTATGTGCTGCACAAAAAGCAATCTCTGCTTCTTTTCTCAAGCATGTCCTGATGTTGCTGGGCAATCATTAACTTAAATTTCATTTGCAAATAAATAAATAAAACCAACTTCTCATTAATAAGAAATTGGTATGTGTGCAAGTCTGTTCTTTTAAACCCTCATAACTCAGCCAAATAAAAACAGATTTTCACTGGACTACCAAAGGGCACATGTCCAACCTAGAAAGTGCCTTTAATAACTTCCCCCCCTTCTGCTGCTTTTTTTCTACATTGACATTAATCTCCTGTGCACATTTGGAATTTGGAATGGAGTCATTTTCTAGCTGCAGTGCTTCCAATTTTAAATATTCTGTTTCCTTTCAGTTTTTCCAAGCAATTCAAAGATTAGTAACACTGTAAAACATCTAAAAGCATGCTGGAAGTTTCCTGCTGCTTCAAGTGTTGTGTTATGTTATCTTTGGAATAATTTTAAGGTCCCACTGGTGTAGTATAACAAGTTATTATGTCATGGAGCTTATTAGTATGCCTATGGGAAACATTAATTCACACTGACATCATACTATGTTTTTCAATAAATCAGGGGATTTTTTTTTGGTTTTAAGAAATTATGGTATTTTTTTAATGAAAAAAAGTCATCAGATTATTTCTCATCCTCCAAGCCATTCAGTTCATGTCCCAACAAGGATGTGTGTCATTATCTCAGCATTGACCTCTGCATTTTTGCAGGGAATGGAAAGAGCAGGGTTTGGGGTGGTTTGAAAAACCTTTATTTTTCTAGCATATAGATGTTATTATAAAAGACTTTTTACTCTGTGATTAGCACAGCAGGCTTAAATTGCCTGGGCTCTGGTCATTATTATTTCTGTAATCCCCAAAGTTTATGATATTATTCAGGATCTAAAAAAAATGACAAAGTAGACTTAAATTTGGTAAGGATTTAATGTGTGATGCATTTCTCTTGGAGCTGAGAAGCCTGTTTCTGTTGACACAGAGAACTGAAAAATGACCACAGACCACAAAGGTCCCAAAGCATTGCCAGGGAAAACGTATAAAAAGGGAAATGCCCTTACTGTACTGTCTGTATGCAATTGATTTTATTCCCAGTTCCCAGATATACTGTTACTTAGAAAAAACAAAAACAGACTATTTAAGCCATTGATTTGTCAATGGATCATGAATTAAACTAAGAATTGAATTAAACATCTATAGAGTAGCTAAGTTGTTATTATTCCACTAAAGCATCTGGCATTTTCTGGGCATTAATTTACTACCCAGATACATAAGTACAATTGCAGTTGTGCAGCTGGAGATCAAGAGGCAGAGCTTTACTTCTGGGTACCACACAGACTTCTGAGATTGCAGAATGACCAGAGTGAACTCCCCATGGGGTTCAGTTTGCCTGTGTGATACACGTGGTTTGGCTGTTGTGAATGCATCTCAAGGGTAGAGACCACGCTGGAAATTTGGGCCTTCACGCCAGTGGCATTTCAGGCAGAATAAATTCATTATAGAGCAATGTTTTGCATGTGGGATATATTTCTTAGTAAGTGCTATTTGCCACAATCAGATCATGAAAGCTCTTACTGTTTCTAAATAAAAGGCCAGTTATGATAAATGTGAGCATGTCCTATGAATGATGTTGATCTCTGCTTTAAAAATGCTTTATAGGAAAGGTTTTTGGTATAGCCTTTAGCTGCAGCAGGGCTGGGGGTTTTCCCTCAGACTCAGCAGCACACTGGCAGGGTTAAAAGGCTCCAGTTTCAGTTTCAAGGCTCGTGGACCAGGTGGCTGGATCTTGTAGCTGGTGTGAGATGATGTCTGTTTGCAGTCAACAGGATAGACACAGTTAGAAATTTAGCTAATACTGTGGAAATTAAATTAAAGTAATAAAGTTAGACAGGCATGATATACCCATGATATTAACTTTTCCTGAATTAAGTCAGCCTGTAATAGTAAGACCAACCTCACACCCATGACAAAACAAAATCTGAGTGAATGTAAAGGCACTCACATGAAACTGCAGGGTGAAAATTCAGTAGAAGGTTGGAATGTTTAGATTTTGGCAGCAGGTGTTTAAAGCAAAGCACAAAATACTGAAATTGTTATGAAGAGCATCTGAGATAGCAACATTGCATACACTGTGTTTTTGCTGACGCACTCTAGGCCGGATGTCATGTGCCAATGTATCCCTTGCCTAGGATGACCAACTCTGTTTACTTCCAGTTCTTTTTCATCTAATAACAGTGATAAATTTCAGACCTTTTAAGGCATAAAGTAGGATCCTGATCCCTTCATCTGCTCTGCAAATTGTTCTGGCTTGTGGATATTCTATACTTAATTCTCCTACCTGGAAGAGGGAGGTTGGACAAAAGCATTTTCTGTAGCCTCTGCCAACTAAACCTAGGGGAAAGAAGCAGTGCTGTATGTATCTACCAAATTACATTAATTTAAATTACTTTTATTAAGTAATTGGCTCCAAATAATTTTTCTATTACTCCTTTCTCTGCTCTCTAAAAAATAAGTGGTCAATTTTTTTCCTAATGTGGTGCCTTTTGATCATTTTCTCAAGGATGTGGCAATTTCTGATATCAAAGTTAAGAAAGGCTTAACGAATTAAATAAATCATTAAAAAATGCAAAGAGCTATAAAAGTGACAAGGATATTATCTTAGTGTAGTTTCTGAGTCATCGGGAGCAGAAAGGCAGTGATTTATATTCTGGGCTTAATTGCTGGTCTTGTCCATAAGCACAAGAAATGCCAAAAGTCTCACTGTCTTTCCCTGGCATCAGCTGAAGGAGCAGGGTGGTGCTCCCAGAAATACAGCATGGGAATTATCTTTATACCCCTGCCCATGGCCCAGGATCCTGGGGAGGGGAGGAGGCACCTGTGAAAGGATCTCCTTCCCAGTGCCTGGAGAAAGGAACTGATTGTGGGGAGCAGGATCTCTTGGGAGGAACAAGGCAGCATGAAAGTGGATTAAGGCTGCAAAGGAGCCCAGGAGAGAGACATTCTATTTTTCTGTTTTTATGGTTTCATTTGATGCAGTTTCCTGTATGCTTTCGTTTTCTATCTGTATATTTCCCTGTATGGAAGGCCTACAGTCTCCTGCTGGAAATCACTTTGTTTTCTTTGAGTGAATTAGACTCCAAAACCTCATTTCTCTAATTGTGAGAATGTCCTCATGCTGTGGGATACTGAACAGCCAAGTACTGTATGGAGGTGAAGGAACAATTATAAATGTTAGGTTATGGGTGTAGTTTGTGGCAACTATCTACTTCAGCAAACAACAGGCACTAAAAGGCTTAAGAAAGATGATGAATATACATGTATATGACAAGAAGATCCATGAAAGTACAAAGCAGCTCAATTTTATGAAAATATAAAGATATATTTCTTTTACTGACCTAAATCAGAAGAATTATCATGCATTTAAACCGAAATTTGCCAGTTGTTTTGGAAGCAAGTTTACACACAAGTCAGTATCAGGATATGATGTCTTTTAATGTATGTCAGCCTTACTTTATACCTAAAAATTACCTGGCTATATAATGATTTACATATTTTAAAAGAAATTGCAATGCTGCACATTAATGAAATGCATAAAATATAGTTTTACTGAGTTTATCTCATAAAAAACAAGGCAAAGAGAAAAAAAATGTGAATGATACACAGGAATACTATTTATTTCTAAAAAATGGGGAATATCAGATTTTTGACTTGTATTCATTGTTTCTGACAAACACTGGGAGCCCAGGGAAACAATGGTCAAAATAAATGGTCAGAGTCAGACCCTAAGTATGGCACACTAAATCTGCACACACAGATGGTAGTCTCTGGTTTTTTGTCCTAGGGTTATGTCTGTATGTGAGGAAGAAGTAACGATCAAATCCCATAAAATATGTCATTTATATGCCACTCTGTTATAGAAAGCAGGGACATCCTTAATGAGAAGTGCTGCTAAAAGAATATTTCTGTGAGTTTGTTTCAAGGCCCATTGTGGCAAAAAGGAGGTGTCCTCTGAGAATTAAATTGTAATAAAAATTGAAAGGATTTGGGGGGGTGGTGGCAGGGAAGGTTAAGAACAAAAAAAGAACAAACAGTACTTGAATTTTTCCCCTTCTACCAGTTCATCAGCCATTGCAAGAGCTGAGGTAAAGAATTTGCAAAACATACATGGAGAGCTTTTTGCTGCTTATTTTTTTTAATCTCTGAAGTCCAACGGTGATGATGAAGGTAGCTGTGACATTTGCAATTTTCCATGCACCAGCCCATTCCATTTTCTTCCCTGGTGCCACTTACATGGTACAGTAAGCCTCCAGCATTGACAATAATTATAGCCTGAATAAAATGAAGAAGGTAATATGAACAAAGCTCTGCTGTAATTGCCTTTTCATTATTTGCTAACAGTTAGTTATTCAGTCACAGGGAAAAAATTACACAGTAATTGGTTGACAATAGGAAACTAAAGCTAAATTCCAGAACTATGATATTTTTGTGTGTTGGTCTTTTAGACCTTTTATTCATATTTTGATTAAACAGCTAGAGCATTAAAGTGAAATATAAATGTAGCCTTGGTTCAGATTCCATAACATTAGTTTCCACCCCACACAATTTTCGTTCGGTTTTGAATTTTAAGCTATCACATATGGCAGCCCTGTAAATATTGTAGCCTATTGACTTTGAAATACAGATTTGCAACTCTCATTCACTTAGTTTAACAGTGGCAAAGAATCCCTTCCACCTTAATGCTTTAAAAAAGTGCCCAGTGTGACTGTGTGCAAACAATTTAGTAGTGCAGTTCTGCCTTATTTTAGGTACTGAGTTGGAGGAATGATAGTCTGAATGGATATTTTATTTTATTTGGGTTTTAAACAACAAAAAATCTTTAGCAACCGATGTGATTTTGTAGATGCGGGTTTAAAAAGCAGTATGATCAGCTCCTGCACAATGAGCTAAGCAAGGGTACCCTCTCAATGACATATGCAGGATTTGTTACCCTGCAATGTGAAACTTTTGCTATTGGGTCTCAAGGATCCATGGGAAAATTTGCTTCTGATAGTTTTCCTAGCATTTATCTTTATTTTCTTCATTTTGGGGGTTTAAGTGAGCCTGAAGTTGCAGCTGAAACTTCATTTCTTGATTAATTAGTTTAAAATATGGGGGTTTAATTTGTACTGTTGTCTCAACTTGGCAAAGGACCACTGAGTACATTCTACTGAAGCCAGTTTACCAGCACAAAGTTCAGCATCCGTTTAAATTTCACACTTATTTAATGCCATCACACATTCATCAGAAATCCAGGTGTTACACATGATAACGCTAAACATGACAGGTCAAGTTCCACATTTTTTATTTATTATTTTAATGCATAAAATGGCTTTGCAGTAACTACTCTGGTGTGAAATAAGAAAGGCTGTAACTTAGTGAAAAGTTTTAATTCCTAATTTTTTGCTACTGTACTTATGTTGTCACTTGCAATGAGTTACCCCCTGTAAATGTGTGTCTGGGCTTTCAGTGGATGTTTTCCCCTTGTTTGTGACAAAGCCTTTAAAAGGGAGCAAAGACTAGGGGCTGGACCAATAACTGAATTCAGTCTATTTACTTCCTAAGACATTTAATTAGAACAGTGTTTTCCTATAAAGTGTAATTATTAGTGTTTCAGCAAGTAAATTTTTGCATGTCTCAAGTCTAAACTACAATGTACTAATTTAGAGCTTCAGCTGGGTCAGAAACTACAGGAATTGTATCTTGTATTCTGGGTTAATAAAGGTCATGTACCTTTATAAAAGCTCCAACTCCAGCAAAGTAATTGCTGGAGGAAAAAAAATCCTTCAGAAGCTGGAACCAAAGAAAATGTAAGTTAAAGACACTTATACAATGGAGTCTTTGAAGATTTTGGTTCTTATCAAAGTTGGCTGCCTCTCGGTGGGCCCTGGAGGATGGGCTGTGAGAGCCTGGCCAGAGGCAGTGCTCCGTGGGGTGGGATCTGCCGCCGGCTTCGCCGACTGCCTGGGAGAGGGGATATCTTTCCGACCAAAAACAAGCTTCGAGAGCTCGTTCTGGTGCTCTTCATGAATATAATCTGCAAGGCAAAGCCATGCCTTGTTATTCTGGGCCTGATCCAAATGGCAGTGAAATCAATGGAAATCTTCCTGCTGGGTTCAGCAAACTCTGGATGGGGCCCTCCAAAGTGAAGAGCCAAAGGAAGTGCCGGCAACAAACAAACATACCCCATCAGCCCCGTTCTGATGTATATTTCATACTTTGCCCTTACTTTTATTTCGAGTCCTAGATCTTTATTATAATCAGTCAGAGTCCTGGCTTTCAAGTTGTGAATGGGCATCATAATTATCTAAGGCAACTACTCCAGAAATCAGATTAGTAATTAGCTGAACCAAACTGATTGGTGTGACTTCCTGAATGCATCTCTTTAATGTTGAACATTTGCTTTGTGCTTGAAGGATTTGTTTGTATGTTTCTTGTGTGTGATGAGAGCTTTTCTGTAATTAGCTCCTGGGGGACAGCATATTCTAACAGTTAAAGAATAATTGCAGCCCTATGAAATGTGAAATGGCTTGGGCTGGCTTTTGTTGCAGCTTAATTGTATGCAACAAGTACAGGAGGCTTTTCATTTCACATCATGATAGTAAAGATGTAGCTTTCATAAATAAAGAAAGGAATTTTGTACAGTGGTAAATAGTCTCTAATGTGTTAATTTTTCAGAAAAAAACAAAACAAACAAAGTACATTTGAGAATTCTCAGTGTTATTGAAGTAGATGTTCATCATTGTTTCATTAGCTTGTAGTTTCTATGTATGACTTTAATGAAAAGGAAAAAGGAAAAGAGAAACAAGTGTGGCAATAAAAGACAAATGACTTGGTGGTCAGTCTGGAGCAGCTCCTTTTCCCTTGAAATAAATATCTAAATGCTTTTTCTTCTAAAATTTTATGGGAAGAGAAATTGGGTTTTTTTGGACGGCAGTTACAAGAGTGTTCTTTTTTCCATTAAAATAATTATACCAGAAACTTAGTATTTAACGTATTTTCTTTGGACAAAAGGGAGGGGAAAAGTGGGTTTTATTTTCCTCTGTTCATACATGAGTGTGTTCTTTCTTTGCCTTTAGAATATTGCTGTTGACTGCTCGAAATAATTGTAGCTGTCCCTCTTGCCTTGCTGTCTGCATGAGATCACCAGTACCACTTGCCTTATTGCTCATGTTTGTCAGAGAACTGATTTGGGGGTACCACACTGTGTGTAGCAGGGAGCCTCTGTGTGCTTGCCCTTGCACATACCCTAAATTTGCTGATTGTTAGAGTGCGTTGTGCCTAATGCCTACATATAGGATTGCTAGATGCTACTCACAGGAGGGCACTTTGCATAAGGTTTTCCATCCAATTTACTAGCTTGATGCACACATCCTTGCCATTCTGCACAGTCAGAATGATGAATACTACTTCAATATTTGATACCTAATTGATATTGTTTAATTACCAGCACTTTGCTCTGTGATTGTAAGATGAATTATCTCTAGATTAAATATCGCATTCATGAATATTTTTTCCCCTTTAATCAAAAGACAAAATTGTATAAGTTTGAGTTCAGGTTAATCATCAAAGCTCTTGAACCATCCTTACCACAGACAGCGTTGCTACATTACATCCATTCCTGTGGCTAGTGGCATGTAGCATTTATTTATTTTTTCAGTATAGATGACGGTGATGCCGGAGTCTCGTTGTCATTTAGATCTGATAACTGTGAGTCATTTTGATATGGTTCTGGGGTAATCTACAGTGTCAGACTTTCAATGTCATCTTGTCACTACCACTTCTTTCCATAGCATTGCCATAGGCAATAGCTCTGCTGCTGCATTTCCTTCAGGGGTTTCCCTGTAGAGCCTATAGATCATATGAGAAGTTACCACAGGAGTTGTGCGTCCCTGGTAATGGAAGAAGAGCAGAACTACGTCCCCCACAGTGACCCTGCAATCAGTTCTCTGCCTGGGCTTGGTCATGGCTGAGTTTTCTGCGATGCTTGGTGGGAAACAGGTCTGTGGGATACTGCTGTTTTTCCTTTGGCAGCATCTCAGGAATTTGATGTGCATGTTCTCAATCACTGCATTCCTCTCACCCGGGGAAAGGGAGGATGTCCTGCTCACGCTCTGCCTGTGCTTCCCTTGGGTGTTGAAGCAATTCTGATAAGAAACTAAGCATTTATTTGTCCAACCTTGTGTCTCTACCCTGCTCCCAACAACACAACAAGACCTCAATATAGCTTTTGGATGGCTGTCACTTTTGCCACGGAAAGTTCTTCGACAGGGGAAGTGAGTGCAGTGGGTGACGTAGCAATGAGATTGAAATTCTGCCTGTGCAAAGGGCTCTTAGGAAATGGCAGTGAAAAACGCTCTGAATAAGTGCTTGCTCTGCACTGTGACCTTGTGTACTGCCACCTCATGTACTTGGTATTATTCTGTGCAACAGCTACCCAGAAGGGATTCTGACAGTGCAGCTTTTGTCTGTATCTGACAACTAGGAAGGGCTCAGAAAACAGGTTAATTCAATGAAGAAGCTATTTTTGTTTAGCCAGTGGTGATATAGAAGCAACAGTCTGCAGATAATGTTTACTTACTCTTTTGTGGGAATTTTGCATCTATTTGAAAACATTACCAGAATCATTTTAAAATAATTATCAGTATTTTCTAAGCAGAAGTCTAGTGTTTGGTTAACAGAAATGTTCAACTTCTTGAAAACTTTTTACACAAACTCTGGAGAATGTTGCTATGAAAGTAGTTGAAAATGGTCTGGTGTTACCAAGTTTTAGGCTGTGTTTAGGATGCTAAAAGTAAATGGGATGGATAATTGTCTTAAAGTACCTCTTTAAGTTACGTGCTTCCTACTTCTCATCCTGAAGAATAAGAATATTTACGCTTTTCCTCAGAGAACTAGGAATAAAACACTCCCGAGACAAGTTAAATGTCTGGTGTGCATTAGGCCTTTGGGTGAAATTAATTTTTATTAAATAAAAATTACTATATTTTCTGGTGAACAATTATTGGGCCAGTAGAGCCACGTTTGTCTTGATTTGTTTGTGGAAAATTGATCCAAGACTGTACCTAATTCTTTAAGAAAATACAGTTTTGCTTATAAACGACCCTGATAATGTGATAGGTGACTTTTCATCAAACAATCTGTGGGAAGAATGAAGTATAAACTAAAAAGGAATTTTTTCCCCCATTAACTGGCTTTATGACAAAAGGTTATTGATTTGACAGCACTTAATTGCTTGTCAGACTATTTTTTTTTCCCTCTGAAACAGTGTGGTTTATTAGTTTCCATGGAGGAGGCAGTGGTTGGGCCACAGTTCAAAGTGGTGGAACCCACCGAGCCCTCTGCCTCTGGTTCAGCTCTAAACCACTTATCCACTTCTCATCTGGACTCAAAAAAGACCATTTGGCAAGTGAATTGTTTAATGTCATGGAGCATTTTATTTGACTAAATGCTTGGTAAAGCATAGGATTTTCCCAGACCCCTAATCCCACACTCACATTTAAGTAAGTGGAGATTTGAGAGGATTCAGTAGAGGCTTTTTGACTAGTAGAAGACAAAGGTGCAAATGTTTTAACAAATAGAACAATCTGAAAAATTCATATTTGATAGGTTAGTCCAAGTTTGTCTTACTGAGTTGCATTGGAATAGAGGGACAGGGAAACTCAAGTGCTCGGTAATGCCACAAGACAATAATTACTTCCAACAGGTATGTAACAAGATGGTGAATGGGATTTTTCCAAACTTGAATTTCTTCAATTAAACAATAACTTGAAGTAATGGGCACTGGTGGAAAGCTGATCAGCTCAATAACCATATGTATTAATTTTCTTTCCATCTAGTTAGGAGCATATGCAATTGCATCATTACTATTTTAAAATATTCTCTAATATGAACATGAATACAGAATTTGGAGTGTGTGCTCAAATTTCAATTGACATCTCATAAAGTCATGACCATTAGAGTCCAAACTTGTAGAATAACGTCCAGAACTAATGTCAACTTCTTTTAAAAGGCACCACTCTTTGTCCTGCTAACATAAATGTAGTATAAATGTAAATATGACCAAGTATCTGACAGTAAAAGTTGCATAAACTGTTTCTGAGTGTTTACCTATAGGAAAGCCTTTGTTGTGTGGCTGGGTTGATAAGTGTGTTGCTGAAGTCACTCAGGTAGGTACAGTGGACTGAGAGCAGCTGTTTTAATGCCTTCCTCTAGAAATAATGGTTTTATTTGTCTTTTACTTAATCTTTCTAAACAGAGGGTCTTGGCTAACTGAAGTCAATAAGAGACTTACAATTGACTTCAATAGGTTTTGAGTCGGTTCTTAATATTTGTTACATTTTTGACATGAGTATATTTGCACTCAGAAAGTGGCAAGCAAACCTGGATTTTTTTCCCTGTTATGTAGTGCTTATTTTACTGTGCTCCTAATATATCCTAACAATTATTCCTTCCTGTGCATGGAGCATCCATATGATTTGTGTTTCTTTTCAGTACTTAAAACTAATCTTTGTTTTCTCAGGCTTTTAGGTGGGACACTTACCTTAATCCTCTTATGTTTGTATGCCTTGAAGTGATGGCGCTTTGTATGATTTAGGACTTCAAGAGCCTGACTTAGAATCTTGAGGTCAGCTTGACCTTCTTTGTTGGGTGGTATTTTTTTTTTTTTGCTCCCACAACTGTGAGTAATTTTCAGAACTTTTTCTAAGTGTCCAGCCACAGTTTGCTTTCTTCTCTCCCCTCAAACACATGCACACACTTATTTCTTTATTATTTCCTTTTGTTTTTTGGCCTTCTTACTTGCCTGTGATATGAGGTTCTTCAGCAATTAAAAATATCCATAATTTCTTAACATTGTCTTATTTTGAATCTTTATCTTTCTCCTTGCTAAGGACAAACATTTCACTGTGTTGAAAAAGGACATACTAATCTCATTTTGTAATTCCTTAACGCTGGGTTACTGTGGTGTTGTTGGTTTATCGAATTGCTCTTTACTGTGCATAAAATATTTTTTTCAATTGATCCTTTCACTAAAAGAAGAGTATTTTTCATCAAAAGTTAAGAAAGCAGAGGGCATTGACCATTTACTCAATCAACTACAACATTATCATTCTTGTGTGTTTGATTTGTACAATTTATTAGTTATGACTTCATTCAAATTTTTACCTCTTTTGGCTGATAACTAGGTCTTAGGTTTTTATAATACCAGAATATAGTCAGCTAAGACAAATTGATTCAGACAGTTGTCACAGAAGTATTTAGTTAAAATTACTTCGAAAGTTTTACACTGCTTGACATTGCAGTACTGTCTTTGAAGTGTATACCCTGAAAAATATTTGTTATTAACAATTCCAGACAGGTGTTTCACCAAAGACATGTGAAGATGTGTAGAAGAGGAGATTAATATTTTGCAGTAGGTTTAGCCTCTGGAGGAAATATTTGTCTTACTCATTTGGAATTCCACTTGTCACTTCACCAAAAGCTTTGTTCGCCGTCAGGGTTTGTTCTGAACAAGTGAAATGAAACTGTATTTGGTCATAAGAATTAGCACAACATATGCTTGGGTGTTATTTAAATAGCTGCTGTGAGATAATTGTAAGGCAATCTTTGCAGGCTGTGGTTCTGCTTTTACGATACTTAAAGCAGGGATAGCTAATTGCAATTAGAAAACACTCACATTGGGATTAAAAACCCTACAAGAACTGCAATAAACAGCCTGCATTAATGCTGCTGTGGGTGCGATCCATCCCACCTGCCAGAAGCTTTGGAGTCGGGAAGGGGTGGGCAGGTGATGTGACATCCAGCCTGGCTCCGGAGCGGGTCAGTGGCTGGGGACATCCTCTGCAGCCGCCGCTCTGGACAGGGGTAAGGGGTGGTGACTGACGGGCGGCTTGCTGTGCTCGGGAACAAGCCTGTGTGATGTAAAGCGGTCAGATTCAGAGCCCTTAAAGGCGGTAGGGCTGTGTTAGGTGAGGGGCAGGAAGAAACTAGCCATGGGGGTCATGGTGCTCCAGGTTTGCAACTGGAGTGAGGAATAAACCTGTGTAGTGCTTGTCTGCACTGCTGGACCTGCTGTTGAGCTGTGAGCTGAGGACTAACCTGACTGAATTCCTCCTAGGCTTAGATAAGTTCTTAAGGGCATGGCTGAATCACAGCCCTGCTACCTGATACTTTTTGTGTTTATGAACGAGGAAATTATTTAGAATACTAGAAGGGAAATTATGAAATAAACCTATATTTATTTGGATATCAAATATAAGCTATTCTGGTGAGGTGGTGTCATACAAACTGCTGCATGCTTTTAGTACGTCAAATTAAAAGTTACTTGAGCAGGAGTTACTGGTCATAAAGGTGAGACAAGTTTTTATTTTTTTGGTGAGAGGTTCTACTACCTGCTCAAAATGTGGAATTTCAGTGCAGACGTGTTAGGAAACTGGGAACACTGCCCACTGATGCCACACTTGCTTGTGATGGAAAGTACAGAGCTCACAAGAGAGCTGCTGGGATCAAGAGAAGTAAGGGTTTAGATTTTTCTTCTGAGCAACCTTGTGTAACATTTTGGTGGGTTAATTTCTGTTGTGCCCTGCTGTGCGAGGAAAGGGTGCAGCAAATGTCCTCAGGTTCCCATCGGTGAGCAGTCCTCATCCTCTCCTTCCACGACAGGCTTTGTGCCGGGTGAAGAGCCTGCTCCTGTGTGTGGGGACAAGGTGTGGCTGATGCGTCCCAGATAAACCCTCACACAAAAAGGCACTGTGTCTCTGAATAGGATTCCAGTGTAGCTCTTTAATTTCATCTCTTGGAAATGTTTCTCCTCTTTCATCCAACTGCCTTTATCTTAACTTCTGATCTGAGGAAAGCAGCAGCCTTTCAAATTGAACAAACCGTGTTTCAAATAGGCTCTTCTGCTTGTGACAAGATGTACCTCATTTTCTCTGCAAGCCCTCAGCAAGGTCACACCTTTTTAATTTATTTTCTGTAAGAAAAATCTAGTTGCGTGATAGAACAAGGCCAGATTTAGCTAGAGGTCATTTCTTGAACTAGTCATAAAGTAGAACAGGATTAGAACCATTTAATATCTCAGAATTTAGGAGGCATAGCTCTATTAAAATATAGGTTTTGTATTTACAAAGCAACATAAATAGCTGCTTAAAGTTGTGTCCAATTCGATTATAATAAAAGGGAATATTTTAGATTTTTTTTTTTGCTTTTTTACTATGAGAGTGACCTTTCTTTTCCTTTCTTCTTTTCTTCCTTTTTTTTTCCTTTGGTAATTCCTAGACATAAAATCCCTAGTACAATCAGATGGCATCCTAACTTGTATTATGTTTTTGTATTTTTGAATGAAATAATTCTCTGTTTCTTCTAGAAAAAGCCACATTTTCAGTGCAAAAAAAAAATTATTAGTATGTATTAATACAGGATTAACACATGTTTAATAGATTTTGTTACTCGTTCGTCAGCAGGAAAATACTGATCTAGATGCCACCTGTATGTTGTCCCAGAAATTGAGATACATTTCTGAAAGACACTAGTTTTCAGTCTCATCCTTGGACACATTGCTTATTCAGCTGAAGAGCATATATTTATCAATAGAGTAGTGCTTTTTTAACCAAAATTTTGTGTCCATTTTCTGTTAGATTGCTCACTTTTCCCAGAGATTTGTTTCCCATAAGCCTATCTGTTTTCTTCCATATTTTAAACACCAGCTGCTTATTTGTAACATCAGCTTTTCACACACTGGCATTGTTTCAACAAGTGGCGTATGGAAGAGAGGGACGTTTTGCTGGCAAAGGTGCTGGAGACCCTCGCAGTGGTGATAAGCAAAGCTTAGGTCTCTCCTAGGTCTGGGTGTGGAAATGTCACGGGGCTGTTGGGGGCTCTCCAAGTGCCCTCGCTGTTCAGGTTTTCTTCTCGTCAAATCCATTATGTCAAAGACCTCTCTAAACTTCTTGGTTTTACATCAGGGGTGTAACAGACCGTAACATCTCCTCCGAAGTGCTTCCAACCCATTTGACTGACGTGTATGCCCACTGTATGTCTGTGTGTTCAAAGTTTTGACGAAAAATATTGAAAAAGGCTGTGTGTACATGTGAAGTAGCTGGTTTTCTTAGAGGGTTTTTTTTTTATATAATTGATAATGTCACGATTACACTGTGACCTAGTGCAGCTCAGTCATTCATTCTGTATATGTGTTGAAGTGTACATGCACCACATTTAAATGCTGTGCAAGAGGGTAACTTGAATGCTCTGAAACTGAGGTAGGGATCAAAGACATTCTTGAGTTCTGACAATACCGTGCTGTGTGAAGATGATTAACTTGTGTATCACTGTGCAGCTCTATCTTACTAAATTCTTCTTATATGTGTAAAATAATAGTGCTGATTGACATCACTGTATGTGCTGAGGATTATTTATTAATAGATAGTAGCATTTTTGACCACTCAATAGATATTATTTTCAGTTGAACGTAACTCACATTTTGATTTGTTTGACTAAATTTGCACTTACATGGATACAACTTGAAAAATTACTATAGTCCCACAGTAATTTATCAGCATTCAGTAGTATTTCAGGGCAAATGAAAGTTTTTCTAATAAAAATTATGTATTAAAATAACAGAATTTTTAAATATTGGAATAACACCAAAAGTGTGTGTTGAAATAAAAAGCCTTCAAATATCGAAGGAATACAGAAAAGGAGATAGAATTTTGCTCTTTTTTGCTCTCAAAATTAAGGTGATATAGGGTATGTCTTCATGTTTTCCTATAAACATAGTTCTATGTTTAACAGAACACAATCAAGGACAAATGTGCATTTGAGGGTTAAGTCTTCCACATATGAAAAATCAGGCTTAAAGTAAAGCTGTGGTCACAATGTCAAATAAGCAGAAAGAGTTTCTTTTTCTTTGTGAGGCTAGGTTTGGTATTTTGAGTCCAATTTGATAAGATTACTAATAAAATCTGTGGTCATCTTCATAAGGAGTTCCCACTGCCAGGGCAAAGTGCAGTGAGTGCAGGAATGTTGGTGTGCCTGGGCTCACATGAGCAGTTCAGCTGATTGAAATGAAGAGATTCACCTCTGAGGCCGAATAAGTAAAATTACAGCTGCACTAAGGCCTTTGAGGAATCCAAGTCTTGGTCTGGTATGGCAGAGAGGAAATAACTATGGTATTCCATCATTCTGCTTCAGAGCTTCAACTAAGAGTGTAATAGCACCAAAATTAAGAGATGTTTGAAAAATTATCATTTAAAATGCTGCCTCTGAAATATCTTTGCACTTCTTTTTACAACAAGAATATGTTTTTACTCACTGTCTTCACTGCTTGAGCTTCTCACACTACACACTTGTTGTCCTGTAAGTCCTATGTCTCTAGATATGTCTTTTTGCTAATTTGAAAGTCAAGTGGTCTGCATAGGCATTATTAGAAACAGATGATATATGGTTCACTCTTTTTATTATCTCTTGCTCTGAGAAAAGACCATCTATAGTCTTAAAACTACCCATGTTTCTTAAAAAATTTCTTCTATAAATTACTGTGAGGAGAAAAAGAGACCATTCTTGCTGTGTACAAAATAATCCTTCCTGTTAATATAACTGCTGTTAAAATGTGTTCAGAGGATCTTGAAAATATAAGCTCCGGTCAAAGTTACCTGCAATGTGTTGGATGGTGCATATGCATCTTGTTTTGTCCTTAAAAAAAAAGTGAAGACCATTTTAAGGAAAAGCTCTTCTGGAATGTGGAAAAAAATACTTTATAAGTATGATTTAATTGGTTCATTGAAACTGTTTCTCAGTGTCAGTATACAGCTGGTGAAACTACCACATATTTCTCTTGGTTAATAAAACCAGTGACATATTTATGATAGAAATAATAGTTGCACAGAGCAACAGTGGTATTAGGGATTCCTAATGGCCTCTTTAAAACACAAATGTCTTACTTGGAAACATTTTGATTTTTTTTTTCTTAACCAGAAACTCTTCTTCCTTAAAACAGTGCTATTTCAAACTGCAAAAGGTAGAATGATTTGTACAAGCTGTTCTATATTATTTGGGTAGACTATGAAAAAAACATGAAAGCCTAAGAAAGATCAAAAGTTTGTTTATATCACTGGCTTATTTCTAGTGAAAAATCCTTTGACAGATTTCTGTCAACAAAAAAATTATTTTAACCAAACTTATCCCCAGTTCAACAATACTTTATATATTGTAGTTGAATTAACTACTGATTTATTTCATAATTTATTCCTACTTCCTAGTAATATGCAAGGTTTTTATATTATATTAATTGGTACCTGAATAGTTGTGAGTCTGTATGAGAATATGGGGAACTTCTTCCAACAGAAACATCAACATTTTCCAACTTGATTCAGGTCAAGGAAGTTGAAGAAACTAAGTACTAACACTTACTGTATGTGCAGGAATAAACAACTTTTCAGTATAGGTACAAATAAAAGCATCAATAAAATAGAAATTAGAAATGAATAGTAGTATTTATCTCGCCTAATATTTTGTACCTTAAAATTCAGTATGTAAGCAATGGTACAAGGCTTCCTTTTTTATAGTCAAGCAATAAGACAACTTACTTCCACAGGGCAAAATACCCCATTCCAGGTGTCTAAGACACAGTATAATTCAATTTTACAGGTGCTTGTCTTTATTTGACTAAGCTGTCCAAGGGGCTACTAAGGCTAGATGCTTAAATTTTAGATGACTAACATAAGTGAGATTAATGCTTTGTAATTTATGATGTAATATTAACAACATAGTTAGATTGATAAATCATTATTTGTTTGTTGTGATGACTTGTGAAAAACAGAAATAAAAGTCAGGGAAACTTCTGCAAAAAATGGCAGAAATAAGAGCTCAGGTTTGAAAACTTTGTAATTATATAGATAAAAATAAGTTTTGAACATAAACTGAGATAAGTTGTTGTGTGTGTATATTTGTGTACAGGTTTGAATTTGCCAAACTTGCCATGAGAGAGACTAATGCTTTTGAAACATATAGGATAATTGCTTTAGGATCTCATTGTACCATCCAAAGGCAATGTCTTAGGCTAATATAAGATGGCACAGTTCATTAAGCTGTGCTAATTTTACCCTTAGAACATCTGTGGATTTCTATTGGTAGTGGGATACTGTGCTCTGAGACACCTGTGTTGGGCATAGAGCAGGATGAGGAATGTTTGCTGCTGCCTTCCAAGCCCTGTGGAAGATTGCATGTAGGTTAACAGATAAGTCTGAAGAAATCTGTTATAAATATTGCTCAGCATAATTTAGATCTTACAGACCTTTTCTTAATAAAAAAGTCCAAGGTGGATAGAGCCAACGAAGTGTTAGTATATGAAGTCAAATAGTGCCATGACTCCTAAAATATACTAGTTGCGGGCATTGGAACTGTACTAGTGATTAAACTTTCAGAGCTAGCTAATCCTATTGCCTTGAGAATCTGGGCAGTCTTCATTTACTGTCCCTCAGGTGTATGGGTTTGAGATAGGATCCAAATGTGACCTTGATTTCTAATCAATACCAGACCATAGGAGCAACATCACAGATTGATGCTGCATATCTGAAGGGTATTGCCTGTTTTGCATTTGTGATGTACATGGTGGGTATTTGTTTCCCTAAACACAGTGACAAACTTTCTAAAAAATCAAGACAATGAATTATTTAATTTCCTTGTTGCACCCTGTGTTGCAGCATATCAAAATATGTTTCTGTATGCTCCTACTTCCCCTGTACAAAATAATAGAATTTACATGGACTTCCCACAGGAACTATTTTTGATCATCATGATGGTTTTAACTGACCAAAAGGAAGAACTATTGTGGCTATAGAGATAGTGTGGGAAATTCAGTAGTTATCATTTTTGTGAGGGCGGGGATTGGAAAATGTAGAAATACTCTGTGGTATTTCATCAATGTTTTATATAGTAACATATTTCACAAGAAAGTTTTATTTACTTAGGCAATTAAGAAGCAAACTTTCCTGTTTTGTATTTGGCATTCTGTCCTAGAACCAGGTGCCCATGGCAAGTTATGGTTTGTTTTAAAATACAAAATGTAAATTGGAAGAGAGTGCAGCACACACCTGTGCATTTCCAATCAGATAGGCAAGCAGTATGCAAAATGCAAACTGCAAGCAGCTGTAGCAAAGAAAAACCAAATCAGGACATCCTCTACTTCCATATAGAGAAGGAACTAAAGGAAATATAGGAAAGGCACAAAAGATCTTGTATTTCATCCTTTTCCACATAAAAGACACCCTTCTTAGTAAATGGTGGCAAAAATAAGCATAGTAAAACTGAGTCTTGGACTCTGTGTCTGAGTCTCCCTTCTTAGAGGCTCACCAGTTTTAGGATCCTGTTCCATTTGCTGCTGCTTGCGACAAGATCTTTTTTTCAAAGTTCAGGTAGTGAGAAGGGTTGATACTCTTTGATAATTACATTCTACAAGAAGACTTGAGTTTCTTGATGGCCTATTTATTTGATTTGGAGACATGTGATTATTGCATTTTGGCTGTGGTCCAGTCTTTTCATGTAGTTTCAGAAGCAGTGGAATTAAAGCTCCAAATGATCTATTTGTTATTAATGGACAGACACTGCTTCTCCATAGCTTTCTTTGGAATGGTTACTCGCTTTCATCACGGTAAATGCCATGCTGTGGTTGCACCATTGGTGAATGTTAAGCTCCAGTTGCTGTTTATTTAGCGAGTGCAAAGAAATGTTTATGTTCATCATTGGTTCCAGGTAATTATTGCTGTTAGCTCATTTCATGTGTTCTGCAGGCAGCAGTTATGCTAACAGATAGACACAGCTATTCATATAAACAATTACTTGCCTGCCTTATAAAATTAAGAGATTTTGTCCTCCCATTCTAATCTAGTCTGTTGTTTTATGCAACTTAAAAACTTTTTTATGCAACTGCCTTGGTTACTCGTTTATTTAATGGATTACAGGCAGAGGCCAAACCTGCTTTGTTTATAAGTATTTTGGAGTTCTGCAATTGATTGTTTTATATGGCAAAATATATAAACTTTTTTGCCAGTTTTTCATTTTTAGAAACATTTCCAGAAGAAATAACCATGCACATAGAATTTTTTAAAATCACATTTATACTCCTAAAAATTTTGTCTTAGAGAAGTTATTCCCAAGAAATGCTTTGATGCAACTGAACTGTGTGGGAAAACTGATGCTGACTGCTTTCCCGTTCTTTTCTCCAAGCAGTTGAAAGGTTTTGCAATGATAATTTTGCTACAGTCTCCTTTGTTACATCCAGTAAAACACAACAGTCTGGGAGGGATCAGTGCAACAGGGTGCACCAGGTGTGAAAATTAAATGCACCACATTTCTTCAGGCATTCTGTATTTTCCATTGGTAATTAATCTGTACACATGTTAGTCAAGACAATGAAATGACTTTGGCAGTGTTCAGTAAGAGCCAAAGCACCCACCTCCAAATATCTCTTGTAATGATGCCATGATCTATTTTCAAAGATCAGCCTGGAAGTCTTGTTCACCTGTGCGTTCATGGGATAACACTGTAAAGCTTAACACTCTTGGCTTTGCTTTACTTGCAGAACAGCACTGGCTTGGTCCTTTGTATGCACCCATCTTAACTCCTCTGCTTTCCTGTTGTAACTCCGTGCTGTGGATTGTGGCCATGCCTCTGCCACAACAGGCTAAATTCAATTTTTTTTTCACTGTGGCTCCTTCCCAGCAAGCTCCAAACTTGCCTCTTTCTTGATTCTTCATCCAGAATTTCTGAAGCTCTTTCCACAGCTAAGTCATGTACATAGGCTTGTGTAACGCACTTAGACTGCTGCAGATGAGAAGTTAACTTTTAATTTAATTCTAACATGTTACAACTAACATGTACTTGTCTCAGGCTGTAGGAGCTGTTAACACTTTATGCCTTGCAAAACTCTCTAGGTTGCTTCTGGAATCACAGCAGAAATACAATTACAAGTGTCCCTACTATATTCCCTCTCTATCCTGTTCCTCCTGAGCAAGGGCAGAAGGTCTCATCTTGATATTTATGCTGAAGACTAACAACTAATTTGTAGCTCAGGCTGAAAAGGTTTTTTTTTTTCATCAGAGCTTGGGCATTGCTGACCAGGTTTTTAGAAGTGAAGAAATTAAGGATCTGTTTACTTCTTGTTTTTGAAAGATACAAGAAGAATACAAGAGAAAAAAATAATTTTAAAATAACATAAATACTAGGACTTGACAGAAAAATGTTGTCTTTAATGGTCTTCTCTCTTCTTCTCCCTTGAACTCTGTCACAGATGGATCAAATTACCAACATCATAATTACAGTCATCTTTCTTTAGTAGCATGAATCCTGAGGAATTCATATGTTCCTCAAAAAAAAACCCCAACTGACTTAACATAACTAACGTGCAAACAGGGTCACAATAAAACCCCCATAAAATCCAAACTTGACATGATTTATGTATTTGGTTATTGACTCTAAATTAATGTATTATGACTTCATTTCCATTTTAAATAAAACACCTAAATGCATATCAATTCCTGGCAAGATGAGAGGCAAATAAAAAGAATTGATTAGCAAGATGTGGGTTTTTATTTAGTACATAAAGTTTGTCGAAGCAGGTCAAGATGAACTGTGTAATATTCATTCATATTTCAGCAGTAAGCTCTCATTATGTGCTGTAAACTAATCTAGATCTCTCCATCTGGCAGTTGTGAGAAGGAGACAAGTAGTCAAGAACATGATCAATCAGCTGCAGCCTGGTTAAGTACTTCACTGTAATTAAACTTGAACAGCATTAAAAATTACATGCATTAATTGAAAAGAGGTGATTTTCAGTGTAGTACCTCTAGCTTGTTTGGCGAGTATGTACTTTTATGAATATATAAATATTACTCTCAGGCTTAATGCCCACATACGAGCTGATACGCCGAGTAGGTCATCAGATCGCTCAGTGGTGTAAATCTGCCCAGTTGCTGTGATTTCAGCAGTGATACATTGGTGCAGGGTGGCTCGGGACCTTGCCAAGTCCATAAATATGAATGCCATTCTGTATGTTACACCAGCTGTGTAAATCCAAACTGTTAACATCATTACAGTGTATTTATCACTGCCAGACTAAGAAAGCTGTGAAGAAACAGCTATGGTTGAAAGCAGTTAATTAATTAGCTTAAAGGCAAGATTGTGGCTTAGCCTAATGCAGCTATGTAGGCAGGCACAGTCTGTAATGTACTTTTTCCCTCTGTCCTGGCTGTCCTTGGTTGTCCCCATGTTTACTCCACCATGGCTATGCAACATGTGCAAAAATTCTTGTAGCTCAGGCGTATTAGAAAGAAGACATGAGACTACCTCTTTAATTATTGCCTAAAATATGTAAGGGAGGTGTGTGTGTTGAGATAATTCTTCACGCATCAATATGTTTTTTCAGACCAGCCATGAAAAAGAATTTTTCTTGTTTGTGGGCTGGGGCTGCGGGGCAGGAGGCGAGTCCTGGAACACAAGATTTTGTGAGGAGTTATTTAGTTATATTCTGTGTCTAGAACATAAATTAGAGATGGATCAGGAGAAGAAATTTGGTAGCATCTATTTAGGCAAGGAAAGCTGAAGAGGCCACTTTTCTTTCAAAAGTCATGTGGAGCTTAAGTGTCTCTTCAGCTGCTGAGGAAAGCCATGCTTGTGACTGGAGCATCCATTGTAACTATCTAATTTTAGTTTCATATATAATCATTCAATAAAATGTCAAAACCATGGGTTTAGGTTGCTGTATTTCACTGGAGTAGTTTCAGACATCTGGGCTAAAGGGCATCCATAAATGACTGCAGTGTTTTATGTATGTATCCTTTGCATGGAATGAGTCTTTGAGCCTTACATGGAGGTTATGATTTCAGGCATCACAAATGGGCACTTTGATATTATGTTCTATCTGGAAACTCATGTTTCAGCACTAAACTATCACATTTTGTGTTAAAAAAATAACATTTTGCCACCAGAGTTAGGTTCAAAATGGCACCATTGAACGAGTGTTAAGGTTGTATCTTTGCCTGTCATGCTAGATGTAACAGTTGTCAAATAACACAGATGACCCTTAAGTACCTTCCATGTATCTCAGGTCTAGAGGGCAGGTTAAAGTACTGAATATCTCTTCAGAAAAAATGTTTTCTACTTATTGTTTTTTACTGAAACAATCAACCTACTATCAGAACAACCTACAGACAGAACAAAAGCAAACCCCAGGAAAAGATGCTTCTTTTTGTTAAAAATAAATCCAAGACACATGCTTTTGTCTTGGCAGGTTTATTTCAAGAGTAATACTGTGCTGTCATTGCGCTTGCTATCCATTAAAAAAAAGGCAAATAAAGTGTCAGACAAAAGAGAAATGTTAATTAGAAAGTTCTATTTATATATATCATGTTTAACTTGTATGGTTGCTAAATATTCTCAGACTAAAACAGACCCTGATCCTTCAATATTTAGATGTCTGAATCACAAAATGAACAACAATCTGTTTACAAAGCACTCTTAATCATAAGCAGGTAGAGATCATACTGCTTTAGTATTTTTATGAGGAAAGCAATTTCGATTTTTTTTTTTTTTAGTATTTCCTATGGTAAATATAAGCTTTGCAGTATAACAAGGATCTTTTTCCCTTTGGTCATAAGTAAATATTTTCTTTTACAATATGTGTCTTCATTGGTGGGGTCACAGAAGAAGAGAGGATGCTAAGCTACAAAGCAGCAATCTGAGCATTTGGCAGAAAACTATCAATGCAGAGAATAATAATATCTAGCCCTAGGTATTAGTAAATTATACACAAGTGATTTACATATAATTTATGATTCTTAGACTCATTTTATTACAAAATTTGCAGTTGTGATTGTAAAAACACTGAGGTTGTGTTGGTGGGAGGGGGGCATACATACATGTCTCCATTGGAACTACATTGCCACGCAGTTTTTTCCTCCTCATCATCACAGTAGAAGATGAATGTGTTTGCCCTCCCAGTATTTCTCCTGTATGGGCACATGGGAGGCCTCTCCTTAGAATCCTTTTATTTACATAACTTTACAGTGTTCTTTCCCTGCTGGGATGTTCCTCTTTGGATCAGTCAGTGCTGCTCCTTCATCAGGAAATCACATTTGAATTGTGCTGTATTACCCATATGACACTTGGTTTTTTTTCCCTCTCATTCCAAATGATCATGGAAAGGAAAAGGTGGGAGCTGTTCTGTAATACAGGTATTTTTCAGAGGAGCTTTGCATGCCTGGTCCCAGTGGGTGGCAGTGGACAGAGGAGGAGTGCAGAGGGACTGCCTGCTACACCTTCTCCCCTTCTGATAGGTTTGGAGGTCTTCAGGCTTTGCTGCTCAGCTCCAGTCATCCTTACTCTTAGGTTTTGGTATTTTTCCCCTTAGAACTGAAACATTTTTAACCTTTACCATAGTTGAGGAAGAGATGGAAATAACTGTAGAGGCTGTCACAGGCAGTGTGAGACCTTGAGGCAGTTTGGATTTGTTTAGCAGACTTATTTTTGCCTTTCTTTATGCCTTTTTTGTTTCCACAGACAGGTTTCTGTTTGGGTCAAAGAGATGGATCACAGTCCTTTTCACTTGCATTCTTTTGCAGGCTATTTGTATTCCTCTTTCTCACTAGCATGTATGAGTAGAGCAGCAAGTTCAATGGGGTGCCACAAGTATGTCTGGAAGGCGTGTGCTATTGACTGGTGTCCTTGGCACTGGTTTGCTTCAGGAAGTGTCACCATTGCCTGGACACACGATTCGCTCCCCAATGTCTCCTCAAGCCGTTGGGTCTGAGGAGGAGCCCTGTGGTTGGGCTCTGGACACTTCAGGCACGTCAGACCTAGATGGAAGAAGTTGGGGCAAATGTAGTTTGCTGAGGACTGTGACTCTAGGCTGCATCTCTCTCTGTTCCTGAGACTCAAACAAGGCCTTGAAGCTCTCCGAATTGTCCAGACAGTGATGTTGTAAGGCACTGGAAGTTTCCATGTTCCATGGAGAAGTCTGTGAATGTGAGGTGTGTTTCCTGCTGTCCTTGCCTTTACTCCAGCATTTCAAATCCTTTTCCTCACAAATCAAGAAGGTCTTTGCAGCCACAACAGGGAGAGCATTTGTTTTGCCACGTGGCACAAATACTCTGTGGTGATGCCAGTGAGTATCTTGCACTGGCTGACATTTAGCATTAGTGATTTAGACCCTTACAGAGGGTGGCAGAGCGAGACAAGTTAGATATTCAAACATGCAACTCTAGTCTGATCTAAGTTGAAGGTTACTGTTTGGTAAATAAACTGAGATGAAATCCAAGTGATTGGCCTTGAACTGATGCCTCTGTACATGTTTTTATAAGCAAAGAAAAAAATTAGAATGGAGATATGGCTCATAGATTTGATGAAATTATCATCTAGTAAATACTTTGCAAATGTGTATGTAACAAAGGCGCATATTGAAGATTTAAGTCTATAGATAAGGACTAAAACATCTGCTAGTGCTGCCATTACTGTTCCTCATTTCTGGTTTAGCATCCATCCTAGCAGATCTTCTCACTACAAAATTGTGTTCCAGGAGGACACTTCAGCTTTGTCCTCTTTTGCACTCACTTTTTTTACTTGATACCACACTGCTTGGTCAAGCCATGTCAGAAAGAGCTGTTTGTTAATAGCTGTCTAACTGCTTTTCATGTTAGGATTATTTCTTTGCAAGCCTGAAACCCCATCAGGGTTGTGTTAAGACACATTCCACTGGAGGCGTGTCATGACTGTTACTAGCCTGGGGTTGATTCCTTCACAGAAGTTTGCCAAGACTGTGATACAGGTTTCATTGTGTGCACTTAAGAACCAGTAATGCCATAAATCCAGGAATGATCTGTTGGAGGACCATGTCTGGGATCAGAGTTGCTGTAACTGTCTTTTCATTGTACATATTTTTCTCAGGTAAAAAAATTTTTTATGCTTAGTGTTGAGCAGCCTACTAGAAAATGTACTTTATTGAAAATCCAGACTAAACATTCATGTTAGATGTTTCTGGCATGATAATCAAAACTTCAGGCATCAGGACAAATTGTGTCATTGTAAAAACTTCCTGCCATAGACCAGGGGAGATTTTCAGCCACTCCATTTACCATCATACCATTTTTCCAGATTCCAGAGGAATCCAAGGGTGGATACATTGACTTAATCATATTTCGTTTTTCTGTATGAAAGATCTAGCATTCTAACATGGATTGCTCATAAAAATCTTATAAAATCTTCCAATTATGTTACTTAAAATCTCACAAAAATTGTGTCTCTTGGTCACATACCTCTGGGATGCATTTTGCTGGGATTGGCTCCTGTAAGAATCAAACCAAAGAGGCTAAGAACTGTTGTTGATAGACCTAATTAAGTTTGTAGGTTACTTACCCTGAGTAACAGATGCCTTCAGATTTCGGGAATCTTTACAAACAAACCATCAAAGGGGAGGGTGGCATTTGCTGGCACCTTGCAAGGCATCTGAAGATGAAGAGGAGAATTCACCTGCTGAGCGCTCAGGAGCAGCCAGGTACCTGAAGCAGGGAGGTCCTGGCCATCCCAAGGACATTGCCAGTGAGCTGACACAGGAAAGACAGTTATTGTCCCATGAAATTCTGGATAGATTTTATATTTGAATTACTTTCCACAAAGGAGCTTGGCATGATCAGCACCTCCCTTCACACCTGTGGTTGACCTTACCTAATTTAGTTGAATAAAATACAGGTAGTTTATCTTGACTATTTTTTTACAGTGAACTGGAATGCATTGTTTCCCTAGTGGCACAAATATAGTAGTTTTTTTTATCAATCTCTGTCAGGAATATATTGTTAATATATTATATGTATTAACATATATATACATATGTTAATATAGTGTTAATAATATACAATTGGGAAAATTTTGAACACAGAGGTCTACTGCCTTAGGTTGCAGTAATAAATATTAACCATATCTATGCTGTTCAAACTATACACACCATAAACTAGAGGGAGACATAGCTGCATTGTTTTAGACTCTCTTCTGCTACAACAGGAGAAAAATCTGAGATGAAAACAGCTCTGACAGCCTGGAAGCTCATGCTGTTGTTATTAATGGGCTCTTTGGAAATAGAAGCAGAGTATAGTGTGCCAGATGCACCACAGCCTTAGAGGAAGGGTAGAGGTCTGGGCTTGTAAAGGTGACAGAAAGGTGCACTGGAGGTTACTAGTGAAAGGAAAACCCCACAGCCTAAAAGCTCAGCTGCTCAGTTAGTTTAATTTTAGTTTTCTTAGAGACTTTTTTTCTTAAAAACTTCCTCATCTGTTCAGTTCCTCAAAATGTATACACCTTTTTTTAACCTTTTGCCTTCCCACTCTGCTTACCCTGTGTTTATCTTTCCTGCCAAGAGAGTAACTTGGGACTGTTGGAATTAAAAATAGCCTTCAGGACTGAAATCAAACAGGTTCTTTCCTCTGATGCACTTGGGAAAGGTGAAGCTGGTACTTGTGTGTTGTTGCAGGTTTCACGGTCCCCAAAGTCACAATGCAATCTGACACAGGCTCCAGAATGCATTGCAAGTCAGGAACAAGTTTATTGTTTTAGCACAGGCTTTCATATGTTTTCTGAGATGCTTACACAACAGATAAAGCAAGAGCATTGGATAGAGACCCCTGCCCAGAGCCCACCTGAGATATTTGATTGGTTGACAAAGCAGTAACATTGAATACAATACCATGTAATATATTAACCATAGAATGTTGAAACTACAATGCTAAATATAATATCAGTGTATCTTGGTCTGTGAAACCAAGGAATCAAACTGTTTCAGAAGTACAGAACTTTCTGTCTAGATTCAGATCGAACATAGCTTGATCAATATTCGTATTTGTGTGATGGGACTCTGATTCAGGAGTTCCTCTGAGGATGAAGCTAAAACACAAAATAAGATTTAAAAAAAACAAGCCCAAGAAATCAAAACCTTAATCTTAAAAATGTGCAAACTTTAGTGAATAAGTAAGAAGTTTAGTTTGAGAGTCAATAGTCTAGTAATAATGTTAGGAGAAACTTGCTGTTGTAGCAAAAATAAGATGGTGTCCTTGCATTGTATATGTTTAAATGCAAGTGTTTACTTTTAACTGTCATTTTCCCATTCTATAAAGGGGAATACCAGTGCTTTGTACTCACTACAAACCATGTAAAGAGAAACAAAAAGTCTAGTCATCAGAACAAGTAAAGACAGTTTCTCTTTACAGTGTTTATTGCATCTTTCTTTTTTCTTTTTCTTTCGTCCTCTTGCTCTTTGATGAGTCCCAGTGGGGACAGCACAGCATTTGCTGTCTGTAGTCTTGGCCAAGGACAAAAGGGGTGAATATTATAGTGCTGTTTGTGTGCCCACCTCTTCAGCTTGTAACCAGGTTCCTCAGTTCTCTCTTCTAAGCTCACCTTTGAATCATTACTGAGTTGCTTCCTCTGGTGTGAACGAGTTATCAGCATGAATAAGGGCTGCTTATTCCAACCTCTTTGCAGATTTACATCTTGCTGATAGCTGACACAACTTTTCACTCTTTTTTTTTTTTTTTTAATACAATCAAGGCATAAGCAGCTATTATGTTCAGCCTTGTCTCCTTTTTGGTAGAAATGGTAGAGGCAAACCCTCAACATGTTACTGTGTCTCATTATGGTAACCACAGCACTGTCACACAGCAGCAGACTGACTCCTATCACATAGGAGCATCTGTCCTACAGAACTTAGTTTGACAAGTCACCACAATAAGCCACCTAAATATAATTGCTTCTTTACTTTTGCAAAGGTGATCAAAATCAGAATGTAACTGAGCATCTAAAGGTTGGTATGCGATGTGTTTACAGTCCAGAAAATCTTACTGCCTTCATTTCATAATTTGGAAATTGAGTCATAAATGGAAAAATGATGCATCCATACTAAACTTGGTCTCCTCCATCACCACAGTCACAAGACTAGTCTTTCTTATGCATTATAATATTTTGTAGCCTATGTCAAAGATGCCCAGCTTATGCTGCAACTTGTGTCAGTTGTCCGAGCCACTGTTTGTTGGCTTGTCTTCCCTCTTAAATTGTTACTTTCAGCCAGTGGAGAAAGGACATGAAGTTGTAGCAAGACAAGGAGCTGGGAACAGAAATGCTTTATAAAGTAAGGCAGGAGGCAAGGAGGAAGAAGGTGGGATGTTTTCTTCATGAAGATTAGCAGATAGTTTGGGACTGAAGTAGACAATCTCCAGCAGTTGACAAAAAGAGGTGATAACAGAGAAGGCTGGTGGTTCTGGAAGGGGGTTGATGGCAATTGTCAGCATAGACATGACCTAAGGGATTCACCTGGAGTAGTGCAACAGTTTCACAACAGAGAATTGAACCTATTTTCCAAGCATGCATTGGCATGCTGGCACAGTCATTTGTGTGTGCATTTGTGTAGCATATCTAAACTTCGTTTTTGTGCTGCTGAAAATTACATTTCACTTGATGAAATGAGTGTGTATTCTTTAATTTTAGAACCAGTGGGTGAGGCAGATGACTTATGGCTGAGGTAAAGCATATTTTCAAGGAGATCTTTAGCTCAGGAAAAATTCACTTTGTGTTAATAATGGTTTCAGCCAAATGGGTGATGGAACATTCCTTTATTAGGAAGGAAAGTGATCTTTCTTCTTCAAGTGGGTTAAATTGATCTGTGGCAGAACAGGCAATAAAAACTATAGTCTATCATGGAAACATTAGGACTCTTTCAAGGTAAGCCAGGCAGTTCTGCAGACCCTTGCAAGAGCAGCACTGATAACAGTCAGGACTTTGGTTAATAATGGAATCTTGCACCCAGCCTTCTGTAGCCTTTAATTAAATGAAGGCTTCCATAGGACACTAGGTGATGGAGGGGTTTTGGGGCTATGGAAGAAAACATTGTAGATTAACATTACTCAGTTCTTCGTGGGATAGTTTTCTTATATGTTCATTTGCATTTAAAATTGAAGTTGGAAATAAGGCTTTTAGAAACTTTTAATTATGAGAATTTAACTTCGAGGTCTCTATCTGATTTTAAAGAATAATTAAAATTAAGTATGGCTGGGGTGATTTTTCACAGTTTTTCTGCCTGTCCTTTAGGACTTAAAGTAATAGTAAATTATTTGTGGCTGGGGGTGATCTATATGTAAATTCCATTAAGAATGGAATTTTGTTATAGAGAAATTCTGATTATGAAAATGACATTGCTGACTTGAACGTCAGTAGCTAATAAATGCATTGGTTGTTACCATTACTTCTCCTAATGTCCTCAATTAAAATGATTTAAAATAGTACAATAGATAAGCAAGATCAATTAATTTTATAAGATGATCAAAGGAATGTAGTTCTGCATTGTAAACGCTCTAAATGTGATAATGGCTTTATCAGGCGGGAAAATAATTTGAAGTAGCTTAAACCTTATTCATTTTAGCTCAAGGGGCTTTTATTTGTAGCTAATCAAATGGTCTTTTGTATTTGCTAAGGTGGAATTTTCAGATCCTGTGCATTAATTTTTCAGGGTAAATTTCAGATATTTTTGAAAGTAGCCAAAAATATTCTCAGAGGGCTATGATTACAGGATCCTCTATAATCAAAGAGAACTTGATTATATTGATGTTCCTGAACAGGAGTAAGTTGTTTGCATTTGCAATTTTTAAGAACATTATTTTTAGATAGCTTCACTGCAGTTGCACTTATTTTATTAAGCTTTATAAAGTATTAGTTAGGACATTGTGCCCAGGTTTAACTTCCCTGTGGCTGTCATTTTACATAAATGGTTAATTATATGGAATTTTGGGGGTATTTCATGGAAAATACGTAGATTTTTAAATTAAATATCTGGATGGTATGATGAGAATACATTTGTTGATGACACATCTAAATGTGGCTCTGAAACCATGGATGAGGGAAGTGTCATATTGGTCAATATAAGGGGGAGAGAGAGGTTCACAATTCTGAGAGATTCCTCCTTATGTTCTTAATGACCATCTATTTGCTGTTAGTCAAATCCCTTTATTCCCACTGTGCCTCATCTTACCTACTTAAAATTTTTTTGACTAAGAGTGCATGAAAGATATTCAAAAAAATTAACTAGATGACCTGAGGTGCCATGAAAACCTTGAAGATGACAAGTGTTTATCTTCTTTTGTTGGATACTGTGGAGTCTTGCCTTACCAACACTTGTTGAGAAGCCTCCAATGGAAATATTTTAGCTGCTCTGTGACCTATGTAATAATAATCCTTAATATTGTGTCAGCTCTTTAGATTTGAACAAGGCTGGTCAAGCATTGGAACAGGCTGCCCAGAGAAGTGGTTGAGCTACCAATCCCTGGAAGTATTTAAAACACATGTAGATGTGGCATTTACGGACATGGTTTAGTGGTGAAACTGGCAGTGCTGGGTTAAAGGTTGCACTCAATGATATTAAATGTCTTTTCTAACCTGAATAAATGTATTATCTTTCTAGTGTCTGATTTCCCGGAGATCCTCAAGGGGAGCAAATCACGTCTATGTTGTAGAAGTTTTACTTTCTCTTCATGAGATGTTGACAGGGTAAACATTTGAGGAGAGAGGGAGGCAGCCTGTTCTGCTTAGTCCATTAGAGGATGTTTTTTGTTTTAATAATTTGCACTTCAGAATCCTGCTGAATGCATTGGTTGTGCTTGGACATGTCATTTTTCAGTTGTCTAAATGGGTTTCAGGCATGTTTGGCATCTGTATTCTCTCATCTCTAGATTAGTCTGCGATAAAGCAGCCTGAAAATATTTACATGATTTATTTAAAAAAAAACAAAAACCAAAAAACAACCCAATACCAAAGCCAAGCCTAACAATAAGAAAAAAAAACCTGTAATCCTCTGTCCTCTGGATCCTCTACTGGAACGTAGAAGGAGAAATAGGAAATGCTGGTGGGGAAAGAACAAATTATATGGTGCAATATTGCACAGAGGGTAAAATAGGGCAGAAGGAAACATGGGATGGAGAATGAGGGACAGTAGTTTTAGAGCAATGAGGCTTTGTAGAAAGTACATTCTCAGTACACAGTGCTAGGAAAAAGGGAGGAGAAAAGGAAGAGAAGGGAGAGCACAGGCTGTGCTAGTCTGCACACAGACCCCTGGCAGGAGGGACACGGAGAAGATATGTTGATGAGACTGCAAAGAACAGAAGTAATCATTGGTTATAAATGCCTTATACTATGAAAACAAAAAATACACAATTTTTAAAAAGTAATACTTTTTGATCTTGGATCCACTTCTAAATTGCAATTCTAAATATCTGCCTAATAGATATAAAAAGCTTTATCTATAAAAGTTGAATAATTACATTAAAAGGAAGTAGAGGTTTTTACAAAAGAGAGAAGAGCTTTTCCTACAGTCAAAGACAGAACCAAAAATAAAATCTATTTCTCAAAAGTTCAAAATGAGAAGACTGAAAGAAAGTCTGAAAGTCATAGCATGATGTAATCCCCTCCTCTGTTTTTCAAGTTCCTCTTGCACCTGGTTTCTTGTGCTCCACCTCCCCTTCATTGGCAGCTGCTTCAGGATTTCACTGCTTTGCTTGTTAATGACCTTTTTCTAATTTCCTGGAATTTCTAATTGATGATTTGTACTTGGTTCTTTCAATTAAGTGATTCTTTTTCCTCTCTGGAGCCTCATTTCTTCTCACACCTCTCTTCTCACTGTTATTTACAAATGTTATCCATTATTTGTTTTCTTTTGAAAAAGAAAACCTTGTTCTTTGATTTTGGGCTTTTTTCTAGGTCTTCCTCAGCTGTTCTAGTTGGAGCCCATTTCTGCTAAACATAAGTGACCAGATCAGCACTCAGAGTTGCTGATGAGGTTGCCATGGCCTGTATATTGAGATCTGTGCTGGGCTGTCTCAATGAGAGGTACATTTCTTATACAATTAGAATCCTGTTTGTAATCTAAGGAGCTCTTGTTCTACTTTGTGTTTCACCTTGATGTGGTTAGCTGGAACACTTATGCAAGCTATGGTGTACAAGTACATCATAAAAGGCTAATGAGACTATGTTCTTATGTTTTTTGTAATAACAATTAGATACAGTGGCTACACTTGCTTTCTAAAGTTATCAAACAAATGCAAAGTGTTATTGGTGTAATGTTTTTCTCTATAATATCATAGTAATTTTCTCAAAATTCAGAGCTTGCAATAACATTTTGGGCAGGAGCTAATTTGTGAGAAGGATATTCTAAGAATATGGCAAGTGTGGAATTTATTTTCAATATGGAGAACCTCTGGTTGTTCTCTTAGGCTCTCTGTTGAAGCAAGGTATCATTTAGAATATGGTGTCATGTGCTGATGTTGCCTTGGGCCGTGGTTAGGTAGGCAACCATCTGTAGTTACACTGAGACTTTGGTTTTCACTTCTTCTGGATGGTGTCTTATAGTATTTAGGCTGATGTCCCAGCCATAATGTGCAAAGTGCTGGAAGCACATTCTGTACCTCTACTTGCAGTACTATAGTTGACATAGTCTCAATTTTTCGTTGTGTGGGGTTTTTTTTCCCTAGTGCTGCTTGTTAACAATTAAGTGGTGAGTTTTACTTGTGTACATATTTCTCATCTAGAATATTTTGCTGTTGTCTTCAACTTTATGTACGTATTCTTTTGTTTTTGTTGTTACCGAAATAATTAAGCAAAAAAAAATTTTTTTGTCAGCTCTGTACCAACCTCCTATTATTTTAATCTGAACAATTTCCCTAGGGTGTGTTGCAAGGCATTTTCAGATGTGACTGACAAAAGCTATGATAAAGCCAGAGTATCTGCACCTTTTTCTCCCCAGTATCTAAGAAGTTGCAGATCAGCCAAACAAGATAATTCTTTGTGGCCTTATTGGTTAAAAATAAAGTTACATATAGCTTAGTATTTTGTCTCCCAACAGTGGCCATAAGCAGTTGACAAGTCAGACCAGGGGGGGTACATGTTCCAACCCCCATATTCTCTAAGACTTCTTAGCTCAGGGAAGTCTCTGGCCAGACTCACAGGCTTCATGTGTTACTTCCTCCTTCCAAGTGAGAAATGGATCAGTGCATCCTTGCTCCCTACTCACAATTTTTACAGGCCTGTAGCAAGACCATTTGGAAGGGAAGTGAAGAGAGGTGGGAAAAGTACACGTTGCTGCAGCACAGAAAGTCTTGGGGAACAGACTAATTAGGATTTTGCATTTCCAGTTTGTTGAAAGAGAAAATTCTTGTTTTTCTGGTTGCTTCACAAGCCATTTCTATAACTATCTGTTGCTTAAGGGTCACAAAAAAGCAAATACTTGGGAAAAACCTGTATCTGCAGTGTTAAACAGACACACAAGTATATATGGCAAATAAAACAGTGAAGAAAAATACTTGTTAATACTGGATTGTCATAATCTTTGCAAAGTGCCTGACAAATTATCCTCATAACTGAATCCAGCCAACATTAAAATTTAGATCAAGAGGAGGAGGTATTGCACTGAAATTGTTGTTTGCTACGTGTGCTTGCATTCAGATTAAGCCCTCTAATACGATGGCCAAATGAAATAAGCTTGGGTCAGTCACACAACTCCAGTGTGTGTTTGAGCTGAAATACTGCACTTCATCTGCAGTGTAATTCCATTTGTGCTATTACATAATTAAATTGAGACTTGAATTGTGCATTTTAAAAGATTATGTGACCATATGCAGCTTGAACAAGGGCCAACTTTTGAAATACTGCTCTTTTCATGATGCCTTTCTCCTACATTTGTTGAGGGTTGGTCTTTTTAGGGTGTTGTGGATTTTGGGGGGTTTGTTGGTTAGCTGGTTGACTGCAGAGGGGTTTTTGTGCGTGTTTGTTTGGGGGGCTTTTGGTTTTTTGGTTTGTGGGGTTTTTTTTTAATCAGAACTGAATGTTGCTGACAGCTAATGAATTTATATGATCTAAGACTGGAGTACTTTCTTCATATAATTCAAAATTGGCTCTGGGAATGGAAAGGTGGGAAAAAAACCCAAACAAACAAAAATACCAACCCTGTGAAGTCCAAAATGCGTAAAGCATGAAATAATGATGCTCCCACTCATATGGGAATGTAAACTAAAACTGCAGAATGTGCTTTTATCAAATCATACTCTTAATTAGGCTTTAGCAGAATGCTTTATAGTCAAGGTTTTGTTGAATAATTTAATTATGAAACAGTACACCTGACTTTCAAACTAAGCCAACTGATACCACCTGAGATAATCAGCACGAACAACTGACTTTTACATATTCCTGTAAAGACAAGCGTTTTTTGGGGGGAGAAAAAAAGCAATCCCCCAAACAAAACAATCTCTCGCTTTTTTTTTTCCTTTCAAACTTTCTGGTGTAGCTTGGCAAGGGAAATTGTGGCATTTGATGAGGGACAACTCAAAGCTGTGTGGTGAAATTAAACTCTTGCCACAACAATTATGATAGGGAAAGTGTGTTTGATGGTGAAAATTCCTTGAATTGAGTTTATTTTTGTTAATTCACTATCCTGAGTTCATGAGGTTTCAGAGCTACCTAATTTGAGCCTGACCTCTAGCCTGGATATTGCTTGTAACCCAAACCCTGAACTCTATCTGAAACCTGACCCAGCTCCAAACACAGCTTCAACAGGCCTTTATCAAAATAAGAATAGAAGGGGAGGTATTTGTGAGGCTTTTGAGCTGGACTCAGTGAGGAGCTAGAGCACACTACACCATAATAATATGCTAATAGAAGTCAGTGTTGCTGAGCAAATAAGGTGTAATAGATTTTATTCTGTTTTGCCTTTATTCCCAGCCATGTTCAAATGGCACTGTAGTTTGTAATGCTTTCATATAATCAAATACATGCCCAAAATCATGCAGCACACTCAGGGTGGAACAGGTGATACCATCAGCTTCTGTAGAGCAAAGAATCTTGCTTTGCATTTCCACTACTGCCATCCAACAAATACAGAGAGCATTTACCAACTTGCAACTTGAGGGATATAAAAATGGAAGTTTTAATGAAGGAAGTTTCTATTCTGCATTTAATTCCTGCTATAAACATTGCCTGAAATCTGCATAAATTCATACAATAGTATCTGACCAGATCCGGAGAAGGTTAGGAGACAATACTTGGGAAGATGAACCACGTTTCCTTGTCTAGCTGCTTATTCTTGACCCTGCAGTA
The DNA here is from genome assembly GCA_013390005.1 of Calyptomena viridis. NCBI lineage: Eukaryota > Metazoa > Chordata > Aves > Passeriformes > Eurylaimidae > Calyptomena > Calyptomena viridis. The sequence goes on from WEIV01004786.1 coordinate 49,246, forward strand.
TCACAGTGAACTCAGTCTGGAAGTGTCTTTTATTAATTTCTCATGTCCTGTAGATATATCCTGTAGACTTAGCCCAGTTGTGTCATATCACCTTCCAGGATGTTTTCTTGTCTTATGCAGAAAAGCTAGAAAAACTAGTGAAGAGGTGGATGCCTGGTTTAAATATTTTAATGTTTCTGGGAATGGAAAGTAATGCATGAGCAAAGCAGTGAAATGTGTTGCATGTTTAATTTCAAGCAATGGGATTGTCACCAGTAATCTGTGTGTTGGTAAGAGGGAAGGTCTCCACTATTCAGGGAAATGTTGGATTTGAATGTGGCTGTAGCTTGTCTTAAATAAAGGGACAGCTCTGCAGGTCGTAGTGTCTGAACTAACCAGGTAATGTTTGCTATTGTCTTCACAAAAGTTCCTCTCAGGACTGTTGCACTCCCATGGGTGAGTGCAACCCCAAGGGGGCAAAAATGGCCCTGCCGTGTGACATGGGAGCGTGAGTGGGGGACCAGGAGCCCCAAGTGTCGTGCTCATACCCACATTAGGAATAGCAAGCTGAAGGGACTTGTTCTGGATTCTTTCTACATGACTTCACTGAGATATATGTTTAAGAAGTTAAACATCCGTGGTACTTTCTCTACTCAGTGGAGAAAAACAGGCTTCAGGAAGGGGACTCCTAACCTTGAACCGTGACTGAATCAGAGGAGATAGAAGATGAAACATGCCTTTACCTGTCCCTGGTTTGATGGGAGGCCTCATTTGTTGGTACAGTCTCATTTTGCCATGCATCAATTTCTTCATCTGGCTTTCCTGTTTTTATTAATTTACAATTCTAGAAGATGGCTATCTTTTTGTAGTAAAATATTCACTCTCTTGGGGAATAGTGGTGATATAAGAGATGGTTTCATCTGAATGGCAAAGTTCTCCTCCTAAAAGTTGCTGTGAATTCCTGTTTGCTGAAGATCTGCTGGTGGACTTGTTTACTCTTAGATGAAAAACAGCTTTGAGAAACATTGAATACATTGAGCATTTGTCTTTGGTCTTAGCATCGGGAAACTTCAGCACTATTATTGTTCTCTATTGTAGCTTGTACATTTTACAGTGGTGGTGATAACTGAAAAATCTTTTATCCTTATTTTGCTGAAGTCTGCATTTGGAAGAAGGAGTTATTCCATTTAAGTGAATGTTAGACATGCAGAAAGGCAGTTAAAAATAATTTCATGTGCTTGATATACCCATCCATGGATGGCAGCAAGGTGTGCATAAGAGTAGTAAATATTATCGTAGTGGTGAGGTCCTTTCCCAGTTTCCACTGAAACTTTAGCTTTTCTACTGACTCTGTGTGGATTTATTTTCATAATTTGACTTCATTCAATTTAGGCAATTAAGTGATTACAATTGCTGTTTGCAGCTTAAAACTCTTTCACTGAATATTTTTTTAAGTGACTACAGATTCTGATGAGCCATTCTGTATAATGATATACTCACAAATAAAGCAAGACAGCATATCACTGAAAATTGGAATATATTTGATGTAGATATATATATTTAACCTTACTACAGGAAAAGTAAGAAGCCTTCAGTGTTATGGCTGGAGTGAGTATTAATTTATTTTTGCATGCCAGTTTTCTACTACTAAGTGTACAGACAAGGTGAACTATTTCTATTCTAGGGCTTGAAATTGCTGTCACTGACTGTCATGCTGCTTTCCAAAGTGGTGGCACTCTCCAACCTGGGGACCCAGTTGATACTGCAGAAGAAGCAATAGCATAGACTGAGCTCAAAGCTCCCTACTTAAAAATGCTTCAGTTATTCCTAGAATGCCATCCTGTTCTGGTTCAGTTGTTAGTTTGTGTGTTGTTTCTGCTTAATACGGAACAACATTAAAAAAAAAAGTCCAATTACAGTTTTATTAATCTTGTAAAGGTTGCTCTTGTGTGCATAGGATTGTTGTAAGCATCTTATAAACTGGTATATCTGAGTTGTACTCTAGGTTATTCTAAAAGTTTCATACCTGTATTTTCAGCACTTTTTCATCATATTAGATACAGAAAACCATCACATTTTTCCAAATTTTGCTTGTGCCAGTAAGATTTCAGAGCTTTATCTAGTCATTATTGGTCTTTAAATACAGTCATCATCATAAACGCCCCTCTGTTTCCGTTTGCTCTGCAAAGGTCAAAAGATGAGGTTAGTTTATGAGCTTATTCTGCCATGTGTCACTATCGGCAGCACAATAGAACAGCAGGATGGAGAGGCAGCTCTCACCTCTCCATTTATTACTCTTGTCAAGTTGGAAAGGATTTTTTACCTTGTGAAAGGCCCATCAGCAATGAATCAGTGAAGTGAAGACGACAGTTGATTTGTGAATTCAGATTATATAAAGTGACTAGGCTTCAGTGGACTGTGTAGATAAAGCAACTGTCATGATAAGGTGGCATGTGCAATTCCACAAAACCAAATTTATTGCACATTTAAGGAAATCATCCTATTTTAAAATGCCATAAATTTGAAATTGAATATAAGTTATACCCTTGAATTTTGATTTATATTTTGAATATTTTTAATGTGATGCTAAGTAGCATAAATTCAGTTCTAGGAGTTTATGCACTCCTTTTTTAAGGGTCATTTTAGCTTTTCTTCTGAATATGTTATCACATTCCCGATATTTTATTCCAAGCAGAAAAATCACTTTATTTGATATTTAAACTTAATAAACATTGGGAAAGATCAAATTGTGATGGCTAGAATAAGACAGGCAAAGTTTATGGAGAAAAGAAAGAGGTGCAATTTTCCTCCTATAGACACACACAAACACACTTATTAGCAGCAAATGCTGTGTTTGTCTGAATATGTGTTTCCAGATCATTAGCAATATAAATGTCTCTCAGGTGTTTAATAGAGGAAAGCAAATTATTTCACTGCCTTGTGGCACTCATTCATTTGTCCTTTTCTGTGGTGTCAATCCCTAGCACTCATAAGGCTTTGCTTACAATTACAGATTCCTTTGGCACTCCTACTCTCTGGACCCTGTTGGGATTTGGGAGTGGCACGTCATGCTCTGTATCATGAGACTTTTCGGTTGTGCTGTGAAACTCGGGAGGTTTTGTAGAAGAGTGTTTTTTTTGGGGTGGAAGGTACCTACAGATCAGCATAGTCTGATGCCACCTCAAGGGGAAAAGGTCCTGGCAGAAGACATAAGAAAATATTAAGAAAAAATATAAGAAACTGCCCTCCTATTGGTGGATAGACAAAGTACTGTGGAATATCCATTACCTGTTTTAAGAGCTGCCAAATGTTGTAGGATTAGGCAAGGAATAAGCAGTCTTTTCAAAATATTTCATGGCAGCTTTACATTAGAAAGAGTTTTACATTAAGAATGTAACACCTGCTGGACTGGCTGGGATTTGGATGGTCTCTGTGACATTGGTCTGCACCAGATGCTTACAGAAAGGTACAAAGAAACCTGTAATGGGACAACTATGGGGAAAGTGTCAATTGGGGATTTTCTCCCTAAACCAATGCATCTAGGAATTGGCTTATGCCCCCAAGTCTGAGTTTTAGTGTCACTTATAAATGTCTTTCTCCTTTCTGGTCTAACTGTAGATGTTCTTATTGTTCACATAAATGTCTAAGCCTTTTTGAATCCTGCTAAGCTCTTGGCTTTAATAATATCTTGTGACAACAAGTTCCACATGTAAATTTGGTAGTATATAAATATACATTTCAGTATAGATTTGCTGCCTTTAATTTGACTGAACACTTTTTTTCAGAGGTGGGAGCTTTTAAAAACCTAAACCTTTAGAAGGCACACACAGCTACAATAATGACTTTAACATGTTTCATTATTTATTTTTCTTCTTGCTTTAAAGTCACGAAACAAGGAAGTTCACAGGGTCTACAGGCCATTGTAAGACAGACTCTTATTCTCTTACAACACATCTGGGCCTATAATGTCACTTCAGAGAGACGCCTCCTCTCATATCCCAGTCCTGCAGAGTTTAGCAAAGAGTTTCTGCCTTAGCTCTGCCTGTTTTGTTGATTATTAAATTTTAGATTTCAGCCTGGACTTTAGAAAGCAGTGTACTTCAAAGAATTGTTGGTTTGCATAAGCATCCACATGTTTGGATACTTACCAAACATATGGGTTTTTCTGAATTGCCTTTGCCCATAAAATGAGATGGACATCTTGAGCAATCAGATTTTTCCTCTGATATTCTTAATATCTGCAAGTCACAATCTTTAGGTAAATGTGAACAAAGAGTGTCTTAAGAGTGGGTGTTGTTTACTCAACAGCTTATTTGAAAGTGGTTTTTATTTAATTACTATATTGGCTTCTTACAGGTTACCTATGCCTATACTGGCAAGGATATGACTTGTCATATTTTATTTTTTTATCATTTGGATGCTGAACTGATGTATATGAATCTGAAAATTAATCCTTTGGATGGAATTGCTGAGGAGCTATTGCAGCCAGAAATCCCTCCTGGCATGTGCCAAGTCAACATTTCCTAAGTACGTTCTAGAAAGAGCCGGGCTCTCTGATGTGGTACAGGCTCCTGACCTTCCAAACAAGGCACCACTTCCACAGGTTTCCAGGCTCCACACGGCAATAAAACCTGGGGTGAAACACTACCACCATAATTTAAAGGGAACATTTAAACCACTTTCTAATTCCTCCATGGTACCTATGAAAGCATTTAGAAAAAGACCACAGTGCCCCAAAACCTCTGAAGCTTGCAGCCCTTTTTCTTGTGTGCAGCTGGCAGAGATCGGGCACATCTGCTGTGGTTGACATTTTGGTTGCCTTTGTGCCCAAGACAGATGCCCCTATCTATCCCCATGCTCCAACTGTACCTGCGTGTGCTGGAGAACTGCAGCACAGGAACAGGAGTATAGGTTAGGAGATTGATCCAGAAAGAAGCTTCGAATGCTGGAATAACAAACCTAATAATCCATAGGACTGTGAGTGCTCTGTTACTTAGAGGCAAGGACACAATTTAACTGGAAAGAAGAAACATACAATGAGTTAATCCTTCATACTAGACCAAGGAGTTTCAGGTTATCTGAAAAAACAAATCCATGCATCAGATTAGACGGAGTTCTGTTGTATGGGTTGTTAACTACGTTTGCTAGTCTGCAGTGAGTACTGGAGAGACTAGTTATTATTTGTGTGGTTGTAAAAAGTACAACATTAGTGGAGGTTTTTACACAAACAGTTGTGAGAATTTGGAAATTTACAAAAGCTCTTTTCACTGGTTTTCACTGTTTTTAAACTAATGGCATTTAATCAAAGACAGAAAGGAAAGACAGAGAAGAATGGTCTACTTTGTGAAGAGTCCATAAGCTCTTCCTTAAAGCTCGAAGCATTCAAGAGTATAAGTACCACAAAGAGCACAGCATCTTACCATGTTTGCTCCTTGTGTTTGCAACATTTGGCTTTTCTCTCTCTGAAATTCAAGGGCAACTGCACCATGTACAGGGGACCACAAAGCTGCTTTTTGGCCCCAGAGGTTTGTAGATGGAATGGCACAAAGGTAACATGGGAGGAGAGGAAAATGAAACTTTACCAGTCAGACTAAAAAGCTGAAAAGTAATTTTCCTCTTCCTTTTGGCATTTTGACAAATCACTTGACAAAAATCTTTATTTCTTCAAAATGTGCCTTTTCTTTCATTTCCTTTAAATCTCGTGTTAGAACTGCTCTTCAGCTGAAGCACAGAAGCTGGAGAGGATAGATAGGGCAGCTGGATATTGCCACTAGAATGTAGGTAAATGAGAAAACACTTGTGCTTCTCTTTTTAGGGGCTGGCAGCTTTGAAAACTAGCTTTCATGTGAATATCAGAAACTTTATTGCCTTGACTTGGGTGACCTCATCTACTAGAATGAAGTCATTCATTGAGCCAAGAAAGACAAACCTTCGTTCCAGAGAATTAATCAAGTCCATCAAGTGCTCTGCTTACATCTTATCTCCAGCCAGTGAGAGAGCAAGCAGTTAAAAACTTGACAGCCACCAGATAGCCTCCTGTTCTTCATGTTATGCTAACATCAAAAAGGAGCAAAGAGGCTTCCAAAAGCTCAAACTTGCTACTGGATAAGCACAGCTTGACATAATTTCTGACTTGGGGATTACATTGTTTCAAATCAAGGTATTTCTTCGAGAACAAAAACATGGCATTCCAGTGAACTTTAGCTTTTTTAAAAAAAAACTATTAACTCTGCCAGATAGGAATGCTGAGCACATAATTGCTCACCCTGCCTTTTCATCCCAAGCTATCGCAGAACCCATAAACATTCCAATTAGGCAGCCAATTAAAATGAGAAAGAGCCCTCCTGAATTATACAGCAGTTGGAGGCTGTTCTGCCTTTCTAGTTGTCAGCCAGTGAAAGGTTTTTATTGCATTTGAACTGAAGGAGGTGAAAGAATTAAGTGAAACAGTGATGTTTGAAAGGCCCATGTGAAGGGGCAGAGCAGTGATAATAGTTCTCAGCACTAGTGACAGGGAGCCATTAGTAAGCTATGAAAAGCTTTGTTATGCTAAGAGGTGGACATTATAAAAGGTAGAAGAAAGCAGTTACTTATAAATAAAAAAGCCCCTTAATTTTGCTATTTTATTACTGTTATGGCATGAACTGTATAATTTCAAAATCTGCTTATTTCACATGATGTTTTTTTTTTTTAAGGAGTTGTTTTTCAGCTAAGCTCATGCTGGCGCAGAATTTTTTCAGAGTAAATTATTTTCTGCCAAAATGGCATCCATTAAGATATCAGAGAGTGATGGTATGACACAGAGATCCAAAGCCAGAGAAGGCAAAGGGAAAAGCTAAATATTTTGAATGCTGGATTGAAAACATGTCATTTTGCAAAGGCTGATTATAGGATAAAACTTTCTCTTTCTTACTCTCCATGATCAGGCATGGAATCTCACTCTCTCTGTTTATGCACCATAAAAGTCATCCTTGCTGTGCTGGTTTATGCTCCTGATTGCACTGTTCTTGACCTTTGAGAGATGGCTAAAGCAGTTCCATACACTCTAAATTAATGGTGTGGTTTTACTTATTTTTTCAGAGGCATAACCCACACCAAATCACAGGGAAAGATCTTTTAGTTCCTCATACCACCTTGCTGTGTTAATATGCTTGCTTTTCCTGCTTCTTCTTCCCATATTAATGCTTTTGGCAAGGTTTCACTCCTTTAGCAGGACCATCATGGTTGTATAAGGAGGAATTGAGCAGAGAGGTGGGGGGGAATAGTACTTGTGTAGATCCTTCCTCTGCCTCAGATGCGTCTGAACAGCACTGCACCAGACTGAGTAGTTTGTATTTTCCTTAGGGCAGGAACAACCTATTCTGTATTCTTGTGTGTTTGGATGTTTTTGTTTTTCAACCTGAAATAGCATCCCTTAAATGTGTCTATTTAGTGGCAGATGACATCGATTGATACGGCATTTTCCCTCCCTCTTCATTTTTATAATGTATGGAGTAGTTTCTGTGTCCTGTACTTAGTTTTTCAGTCAAGTTTCAGCTCTCTGACCTTTTTCATCTCATGCTGTCTCATCTCCTGTTCCTTTTGGCACACCTGCCCAGCTCTTGTTTCTATTTTCCCTATATTTTGTTTTCTCCATCAGTGTTTACTATTGATCCGTTATCTACATAAAGGGATCCTGTGCTGCAGCTCTGACTTGAGCAGAGCTCAGCTGGGATCGCTGCCACCTTCTCACCCCTTCAGTTTTCTATTCATCACCACCCCACCACAATGGGGAAGGGTCTGTTGATTCATCTTTACTTCTCAGCAATTGCACATGATCGTTTCCTATTGCGATGGCTACTTCCAGAGCTGTCTGACCAGAATGGGATCACAGTCCCAAGGCAGGAAGGATAGTGGCTCTGTTCAGATGTCTTCCTGCAGGAAGACAAGTAGCAGCAATGACATCAAAGATGGAAACTGGGTAGGCACTACAGCCATGAAACTATTAAATACATATATCCTACAGCTTCTCCATAGGCAGAATATTTATTATTAGAAATATGTTTTCTGTCAGAGAAGTATGACTTTTTCTTGCAGAGTCATTTTTGTATGTTGAAAGAGCATAAAAAGCAGGAGTCATTCTGTGCAAAACATGTCCTAAAGCTCATATATAAGTGTTTTCCCATTTGGTTTTGTACATGCATCTCATCAAAACAGGACACGAGGAAGCTGGATGATGTTTTATAGCCTCTGTGGTGCAGAAGGTCAGACTAGGTCTAACATTCCCTTATGGCATCTGTGCAAGACATTTAGTTTTCATACTAAAACATGGCAGTATTCATTTTGCTTTGTTTCCTTTTTTGCCAAGTTGCTGTATGGACAATGTTATGTATGGGAGGATGACTGAGCTTTGCGAAAGTTGCATGTGCTGCTATCTGAGGAAGCAAGCTGGCTTTTGCAGTAAGAGGGAATAAAAACAGGCTGGTTTGGCCTGTTTCTGAAAACCTACTCCTGAGCAATGAGTCTCATTCATTTCTAGAAATTAATTTCTAGTTTGAACCATAACTCCTTTTTCAATAGAAAAGCTTCCAATGGCTTCAGTGTATCTGGCAAACATGCAGCCACAGCCCTCCCTTGTTTTCTCTCTTGTTCGTGCTGCCGTGGAGGATGCTCACAGGACTTCCATGAATAGGTAGAAGAGTATCTGCGTGCAGGCACTGCCCAGTGTCACTTGTGAAAAGGGAAATGGTGAGTGATGTAGCAGTGAGTTTCCCACACTGTTCCTGATGAAGTGGGTGTGCACCAGGATGGATGCAGAAACTGGATTTTACTTAGAATTAGAAGCTTTGGATTTCAGGAACATCTCACCTTTGTACAGGGACAGCACAAAATTATTTTAAGTTGGTAGAAGGTATTCAAAACCAAACTGACGGAATATCCTGCAATTAAAAAAAAAAGAGTGTTTTTTTTTTCTTTGTCCCAGACCAAGCAATGTTTTCTAGACCAAATATTATTGAGATGACCACCACTGGACACTGTTACAACCAGATACAGAGAGAACTGTGGTAAAAGACCATGTCATAAAGAGGGATTGTGGTATAAGCTACCCAGGTCTATCTTTATGCTGGGACACAGTGGCAGCTGGGAAATTATATTATTAGTTTCAGGATGTAAAATAAGTTTGATACAAGAAAAATACTAAGTGCTTTTTCACTAGGTAGGAAACACATAGTACAGGAACAAAATTGGTGACTGGTAGTTATATCTGAATTTGCAGACAACAGGACAAATCCAGCCCGAGCTAGACATCACTGCATAATAAGTTGACTTATAATGCTGACGTGAAATTCTGATGTGTTATTAAAATAGAGTAGTCCTGGCAACACTCGGATACTTTTGGTAGAAATGGCAAAGTGGAAGAGGAATTTTAACAGGCAAATGGGCTGAATTGGTAGTCGTGTATATGGGGAATGTAGTTATGTGTTAAGGGAAAGGGAAAGAAACAAAAAAAGAAGAGTGACCAAATCATGCCAAAGATTGTGGCTGTGTAAGACTGAAGTTGACAATATTAAATCAGGACTGCTATTTCACTGACTCCTGTTTTAAGAGCAAATAGAAAGTGAACATTAAAATGACTAGTGCTGAGGAAAAGCTTTCCCTAATGGAAAATAAGAGGTAGGGTTGTAATTTCTCAGAACTTTCTCTACAGGCAGAGATCAGGACTTGGAAAGTGCCTGTAGCACTTGATAAACTATTTTTTTTTAATTTTAAAAAAGGTTCATGAGTGTTTCTAGAAACCAAAAAAGGGGAATATTTAAGGAGATGTGTTTTAATTATGGAGCTGTTAACAAACAGTGATGTGCTTGGAGATACTCTTTTATACTGCACTGCACCTAGCTCAGGTCATGTTCCTCAGCAGCTCCCATGTTAGGTTCCCCAGAACACAGAAAGAAATGAAGGAGAAATTAATTTGTGTGCTGACAGGTGACCTGACTGAGCTGTGGGCAGGGCCTTGAGCATGACCCATATCCAGTCTGAGACCTGGGGACATTCTCATATACATGGATGGCATAAAGCCTGTGGAATATGGGAGGAAATTCTAGTGAGTAAGGAGCATATCCTAAAACTCATGGAAATGATAATCACCTGCCAGGAGTAAGAGGTGTGGTCTGATCTCAAGGGGAATGGTAGGGAAGAGTTGCAAGTAAAGGAGAGAGGAACTGAGGTTACTAACCAGAAGTCCCAGATTGCTGTGGATGCTCTCAAAACTTGTCATCTGGTTTGGCATGGTGCCACTGATCAAGTTGATCATAGAATGGTTTGTGTTGGAAGGCACCTCAAAGACCATCTAGTTCCACCTCACTGGCATTGGCAGGGACACCTTCCACTAAAGGGAACAATCCTTGATTGTGTCAGCTGGTGTATTAAATGCAGCATCCCAGCAAGTATCTTTGTTACATCTCTCACAGCATCCTAACTATGAAGTCTGTGGATTTTGTATTCCAGCCATGAACAGCAAAATACACTGTCACAGATGTACCAGGGTAGTGAGTATTACCTGTGCAATTTACTTCACGAGATTTAAAGCACTTGATTTTATTTTTTGCTGATCAGCTAGTGGTTATCTCCATATCTTAAAGTATTGACGATAACAGAAACTGTGCTATGATGTGACCATGCTGTGTGCATGTGGTCTTTAAACATTTTTCTGATTTTTGGACAAAAGTGTTTAGATATATTTTAGTAGTTAATTGTATCCATGTTTTAATTTGTCTTTTTTTCTGTAATTAATTTTTAATGGTAAAAAACCATGAAAAATCATCATTATTTTAACTATTCAGTCTTGCTTGCTCCTCTAAATTTACTGCAGAGATAATGGGCAGAAGGGATGACATCATGCATATACAGCTGCCTTTTTAAGTGCCAGGGCCAGAGGAACCACTTATAGTAATTAGGAAATCCTTAAACAAGTGTTTGTGAAGTATTGGCTAACCCCCACTGTTTGCTTTTTTTTCTGGCACCACAGTAGAAAGGTTTGACCTTGAATAATTATCTCCTCACTGACTTTCTATCTTTTCCAGTTACTGGAGCACACAGACTACTGGTTGATTGCTTTATTGTGGTGTGATATTTTCTATATTTTAAAATATAAATAAAACAAAAAGGCAACACTTCCCCTTAGTCAAGCAAGAAGGTGACTGATGTACTGTACTGAGCAGGCCGTAAGGAGTATTTCAGAAGGATCAAACATAAACTGAGTAATATTTGATTAGTCTTCTATAAAATTGTGTAAATTACATTTTCACGTGCTGTTCTTCAAAACTTCTTTCCATTAATTTTCACCCTTCCTTTCTTGTAATTAATTAAGAATCTTCCTACAGTATATTTAGATATATTTTCACCTTAATTATCATCACCCACTGTTTAATGTTTTCAGTTTTAGACCCAGAAAAAATTGGACAACTCAAAACCAATTGTAAGCCACTTGTGAATACTCTGTTCAATCTGACTAAAAAAGGTGGTCTAAGATTAGAGGGTGAAGTGTTAAATATAGCATCTTTTGTCTGATTCAGTCAAGTTTCAAACTTGTCATTTACACATTTTAAATTCATCTCCTTATTCAGCCTGCATAGCATTCAGACTGTGGACCACTGGATGCCGAAACCCCTGTTCACTAGTGCAGTGAGCCACTACACCAATTGGTCAAAGTCATTCTTCTCAGAATTATATTAACTCACATAAGAGGATATTCCTTTTTATCAGAAAGGTTATCATGTTTTTATGTGTGATGCAAAAATACATTTGAACATACATATAGGTAAAAATTCAAATGAAAACAAAAAAATCCAGACAAAAAAATATCAGTGTATGAGTATTCCTTTGCAGTGAATTTCATTTGTATTCTCTCATCACAGTATGCTAATTTAGGGCTAAAATCTATGGTGATATTTTTGTAGAAAAGAGAAACATGATTGTTTTTTGGAGAAATTTAACCTTAAAATAAACCTTTGCTTTCTTTCTGACTTGTTTTTAATTGCCATTCTACCTCCCATACTACTGAATGCATTCTTACGCTTGTCATTTTTCTTAAAAAACCCTTATCTTTTAGCCAAATTAAACTGTGTCATGCGGGATCCTTAAAGGTCTTTCATCTACGGTATTATATCTAAGAAGCAGCACCACTGTCAAAAAAATCAACTAATTAAGAATGCAATGCTGAGACATCACCTTAGAGGCAGTGTCTTTTAGGAACAATGCTGCCAACAGAAGGGTCAAAGAAGATGACACCAGCTGCTGTCTGTGTGCTGGGGTGCTCACACAGCCCTGCACACCTCCACTCACTGTTCCATAGAATGATTCCATGCAATGATTCCATGGCCTTTGGAAGCATTAGCAAGATTAATGCTCAACAGTTTCCCTTTCTAAGCTTCAAGTTGCCACTCCTGGAAATTTGTGAGAGTTGTTGTAGGTCTTGTATACACAATTATATATGACAGCCATGTGTTACTAAGAAAATGAAGTAGCATATTGTACTGTGAGGTTCCCGGGGAGCATTGCAGTAAGTTCTGGAGAGCCACTGATATGTGTCCTCGTCTAATCTGATTACTCAGTCTAGTGGAAGGTGAGCTTGAATTGTTCTGAATTATACTTTGTCAAATCTCAAGACTGACAAAGTGAATCTGACTTACATATGAAAAATGGATAAACCCACGATTTATTCCTAATGGCAGTCTTTCTCCTGAGATGATTGCAAATTCCACTTACTTTGGCTTAGACCACTTGCAATGTAGCTGAAAATAATTTTTAACACATTAAACTGTTTAAAATGGCACCAGTTCTGTCTTGAAAAAACACTTGCCTCACCAAAGAACAAGAAAAACAGTGTTTGATGGAAGTTTAGTTAAAGGAAATGTCTAGAGCACAATCTGAAATTTGCTAACCTTGTGCAATAGCTTGCCAGGGAGGAGAGACAGCAATGTGGCGTGGATACCTACAGCAATGTGGATGTGGGAGAGCAGTTAGGGAAAACTCTCCTGCTGTGTGAGGTGAAGGTAGAAGGCACAGAGGGAAAGTTTTCAAATATAAATCCCTATATCGAGGTTTTCACATTCTTTATGTGGTCTTCCAGGTGAAATTTATTAAAATTTTAAGGTCTCTGTGTTGGTAGATCTGTGGGTGCATTTGTGCATGTGCTCTAGTTTTGAAAATAAACCTTTCAGTAGATCGTATCTTGGTTTTCTGCTGTTTTGTTTAATATGTTAGCAAATTAATTTTTTTAATTATGCAATTTTGAGCTTTATTTTTTGCACAAGAACAACCTTAGCAAACAGTATCGAGCTTGGGATTTTATAAAGATTTTAACGCTTGTGCATGAACCCCAAGCAAATTATTCTTCCAGCACATAATAGCTTAATTACAAAATAAAGATTATTTCAATTAAAACTGAAGTCAATCTATTTCTGGGTTTAAAATTGCTATTTCATAATGTACATCACAATGCATAACAACCTGGGACAGGAAATGACTAATACTCTATCCAATTTAATTTATATCACTGGAAGCTTAACCTTGATGTCTTGGCCATATTTCAAGAAGAGTTAACACCCTTATTTACATAAAATTGCTGTGAGACATTCAACAACACGAAGTGGCCAGAGCTGTTGTTTTAGAACTCATCCCACAGAGTGCCTATCCAGCACACACCCTCCCTGTTCCCTGGGACACTGACTCACTGCTGCGGCAGTGCTGATGCACTGAGTCATCAGCTCTGCTCATGGAGGCAGTTTGGTTGTTCCTTGGACCCCTTTCCAAACATAGTCACAGCTCTGCATGTCTTATCCCGTGGATCTTCTGGCCTCAGGCACAAATAAGAACATCTTTCGTCCTCAGCCACTTGTCCTGTCTTCTGGGTTTGAGGACCTTTTATAGGTGCTGGGAGGTGGGACACGGTGCTTTGTGGTTTTAGTCCTGAACATCATCTCCCCCAGGAAAGGTTCCTGTGAGGCAGCAGGAGAGCTCATGGTACCCCCTTCCAGTTGTCTGGAAGCAGAGAAAATAAAAACCGCTTTTGGAGAGCTTTTTGATGCAGGCTCAGGAGTCTGAGTCAACATTAAAAAGGCTTGACTGTTTGCCAGAATGCTAATATAAGTAATTGGAAGAGCTCCTAAGTGGCTTCAAAGTACAAATATTTTTAATTACTCATTGTGAAGATATAATGTACCAAAGGTAAGTGATGTAGAAACAGGATGTTGTGGCATAGAAACTAAGGCTCTTTAAAAAGGGATGCTGTTGTGCCCAGAGCAAGTTCATCCTGGGAAGAAGCAGCAACTTTCAGGCCTCTCTGAGTTCATCACATTTTAGATACAAAAAAAAAGTAATTCTCTGAATTGTTTTGTTTGGTTATTTTCTGTGTTTTCTACATAGGTTTCTGAGCAAATTGGTTTTTTTAGATCAATCATTTTAATAACTAGCAGGGACCTCTTGTGCCATCTCCCTGATGCACAAGAGGCACACAGGTGCTCAGATACGGGTGCCAATATGATGGCAGAGGATGCTTAGAGCTGAAATGGTTTCCTTTGAGATGTGGGTTAAATCTAGTGATAAAATTTCATATGGTCATTAGGCTCTGCTAGTCCAGGGTATTGCATTGCTGGGCTGAGTTTACATCTCCACTAATTTTAGGTTTGCCTTGTTTCTTCAGAGAAGTAAAGAATATATGAGGAGGAAATTAAAATTCAATTTAATAGAATAAGTCATAAATTGCAGTTTATTACTTGTGATATCAATAGATGCTTAGCTGTCATCTGCACATGCTTAACTATAGTGCATCTTTTAAACCTTCAGCCTCAAATATTCTCACACTTGCATTGAAATGTTGTTGTGCTGAATTTTTCACCTTATTAAGCAGTTGTGTCTGTTTATCTTATTTTGAGATTATTCTACCACACACATGTGTACACACATGCTCACCCCATAGGGTGTGCTACTGGAAGTGAGCAAATTGCACCTTTTTATGGATGAACGGATGCTATATGTTTGAGGATGTCTGGATTCCTGTCATCCAGCTGCATGTTCTTTTAAATTGCTTCATGCAGCTCTAGCAAAGTGATCCTAGGGCAGACTTGAGGCCAAACTTGATGGCTTTGACTTTGCTGACAGCACCTGGCACCGTTTCTCCCTTTACCCTCACCCTGTAAGGAGGAGGACACGTGTTGAGTTGTGGGGGGGGCTCTGCAGAGGGCTGAGCTCTGTGCCAAGAACCACTGTAACCTGCCGTAAATTACAGCGTCCCTGAAATTACTCTAATTTGTGCCAGGGTGTATCAGCTATGTAAGAGCCCTGTGCATCCACAGCCTCCCTCCCTCCCACCTCCAGACGCCCAGGGCTCTGCTCTGGTTGCAGGCAGCACGTTCCCCTTTGTACAACCACGTCTCTTACAGACTGTCCCCCTTCTGTGCTCATCTCCTGCAGTTAAAGCAGAAGCTGTGGTTGAGTTGTATTTTTATAAGATTAAAGCAGGTTAAGACTGGACATAAAGCATCTTAAGTTTGTGCATCCTTCTCTTAATAAATAACCTCAAATCAATTGGAACTAGAGTACAAAAAGTGATTGATGGGATGTCCTTTCTCCTTCCCACCATTTGGGGAGAGCTTCTGGCCGTCCATGAGGATGTGGGAATTGCCAGGTGGCCTTGTAGCAAGGGACTTGTGGGTGGAGGGCTGAAACCACTTTCTGGACTTGTTCAATTTTTCCCTCCTAAGAGAAGAAGGATTTTTCTTTAAAGAGTTGTCCTCACCTGATTTTTTTTTTTGTTTGGTTGCTTTGTTTTTATCTACATCCCTTCCTGCCCCAGTTGCATAAAACATGGTATTGGAGAACAAGTGGCTTTTAGCAGCCTAGTTGCTGCTTGCCTTCAGAGTCCCCAGCCAGGTCCCAGGACACAGGGCACCCCTGGCATTTATTTTGCATTCCAAACTCAAAAGCATTTTACACTTCTGAAAATCTTCACGAATTTCCATAAAATACAACAGACAAAACACTTTATTGAGAAATTTATTATATTTTGCATTTGATTTGTCCTTTAAAAAAAGATCTTTTTCTCCACATCCATGTGGTATCATTGATACAATGTACATTGCATCCCTCATATTAATACTCTGATCAATCACTGCTGACAATACAGTGTCTTTGTGTGAGGGGCTGTAGGACAAATGTTTTAGCTTGTGAGAAGAAAATTGTTAGCATTTGAATAGAGGAGATCGAGGGGGAAGGATTAATAGCCTACTTTGATGGATTAGAATGTAGGGAAATTGCTCAATATTAATATGAAAATGTTTGTGAATTGGCTGTGTGGGGCTGTCAATGGAAAATGAGGGCCAGTGATTATGTCTCCAAGGCCTTATCAGTTCAGACTTGACTCTCACCAAAGACTTTCACACAAAAGACTGATGAGAGCACTAGAAAATAGCTGAATAAGAGCTGCTACAATAAGCGAGCCATTCAGCCACCAGTGTCACAATGTCAGGTTTTGTGCCCTTTATGTAATATTGTACATCTTTATATTAACATATCTGAATATGGATTTGTAATAAAAGAGGCAAATGAAACTACCTGCTAGACATTTTTATTTCTATAATTTTTGCTTATCTCTGAAATATGACTGGAAAATGAACTAGGGTTAGTCTTAATAAACAACTGTGTCTACAAGGGAGATTTCTTTGTGAGCATTGGGTTAAGGGTTTCAAATATAGCTCTGTATTTATTCTTGTGGAAAAAAAAAAAAAGACTGTTTGATGGTCCTGAGAGACGTTGCAGAAAAACTTGTTTCCTATTACCATAGCTTCAAAACAGATCAAACAGACTGTTTCTTCCATGTCCTGTGCTCTTAATAAGGTTTTAAATAGACCCCAAATGCAGAAGTATGCCTAGTTATAAATGTATTTAACATAATTAGTGTATCTCAAGTAACTTTATTAAGTTACACATCCTTTTTTTTTAATTTTCTACATATTTGCCTAGAGGCTGAAATAAAGCTATGCGTTTCTTGGCTGTTGACATGTATCTTATGAAGCTGGACCTCCAAAAGACACGTCCGTATGTTGGTAGTGATCTGTTTGGGATGCCTTGATTGCTTGTTGAAATTTTACACTGGCTTTTGAGCAGACACAAGATGTATTTACCACTAGGAGAACTCTATTGCATTAAAAAAAATCCTGAAGAATTAAGCTTAGAAATTATTGGACATAGTACCTGGTGCCCTCATCTAGTTATGGAGTTATGGTGTTAGGGTATGGGTTGGGCACGATCTCGGAGGTCCCTTCCAACATGGTTATTCTGTGTGAATCTGTGTGAAATGAAAGGCTATGGTTTCCTGCTGCTATTTTGAATATGACTTTCTTCTTTGGGTTTCTTGTATCCCTTTTCTTGTGATTCAGTGTCTGATTTAGCTTTGCACATCTTGTGAGCTGGTGATGGTGACAGTGACACTGGATTCAAAGTGGCTGAAGTGTCAGTAGGTGTTTCTGGAAAAGGTTGCTGCTCTCAATCACATTCTTCTTACCACCCAATGTTGTGGTAAATCCCTTATAAAGTAATAGAATAAATTCTAGGAACTTTGCTTGTTTCAGTGATGAAATAACAAGTGTTCATTGTCAGATTGAGCCTGCTCACTGTTGGCATGTAGGCATGGCTAACAGTTGTCATCCTCTGAGCTCCAGTACTGCTGGTTTATCCAGACTCATTTCAGTTGATGCAAGTGGCCTTTATTAGGTTTAAGGGTTGCATCATATGTCCCACAGATCCTTGGATGAGTTCTGCTTCAATTTTGTAGTTCAAATCTGTCTTTTCGTTACCTGTGACCTAGCCCGAGCAATCTCTTCAAAAGATAATAGTGTTAAAATAATCTCTTAGGATTACATTACAGTGACATAATACTGCTTTATGTCTTATGAGCATTTGTCTTCATGGATAGATGCAAAGAAATCTGGAAAAATTTAAATCAGAACAGACCATTTAGTAAGGCCTTTACACAGATTTTTAAAAATGAAAACTATACAGCATAGGATTTTAATGAATAATTTTTTTTCTAAGTACTTAAATTTAAAAGTTGCTTTTTTCCTTCTTTTTGGTTTTGGAGAGTGGCAACACTTTGCAGTACAGGAATTTTCTGTAAGGCTGAGTTCAGTGTTCTGCTGAGGAAAATGGTACGTGTGTATCTATATTAGGAAAAGATTTTGGTATAAAAGCCTGTTTTGATTAGAGAAAGACTATTTATTTTGCAAGACCTTAATTATAAGTACACAACTTTTTAAAGCTTAGAGTTTTGTACGTAATTAGTAACCCAGTTTCCTTTCCTTACTTGTAAATCACAATCTGGTGCAAAGGAACTGTTTGGCACTTGGCTACTTGTAATGTGCTCTAGTTAGTACTGGATCAATAAATCTTTTATGACTGGTGCCAAGTCTCCTCAGTGGCTAAAAAAGGAATTTTGTGCACGTTTCAATAAAGCCAAAATAGCAAACTAGTGTGTTAAATATAGTTGTGTGTTAAATAAAGTGCATAGCATCAGCACTTGTAGGAATGTAATCCACTTTTCAAACATTAGCAGCCAACCAATAAGAGTGCAAAAATGTTTTTAAAATTAAAAGTATCATAATGTTTTCAAATTTCACTTTCATAAAACTCTGTGGGAGTCCCTAATAGATACAGAAAGTTCACTTACCCAAAGTGTCAGAGCTTGCTTTAAATTATGTGTGTCACATACATGAAACACTTAAAGTATAGTGCATCATTACTAAGTTAATTTAAGGAGATTCTAATATTTTGCAAAAAATACATGGATTGTCTGAGTCATTTCCTTACATGATACGTGGTAAATGGGCCTTCAGAAGAAAATGGATACTCTTAGTGGGGAAGAACACCAAGTTTATTAAATCTATAGCTGCAGCAAGTTCAGGCTGATTCGAAGCTGTGCTGGAGTTGTCATATTTTAATAAATTCATTTCATTATTGCATGTTTTAGCAAGTTTATCCACAACATTTTTCTTAGGAAATTTTAAAATCTGATGTACTGTGGTTTGGGTGTTATAATTATTTAAGATTCACTTAGAACATTGTCTAAATGATATCACCCATTAATTAAAATATTCTACATATAATTTCACAGAAGAAATGACACCTAGTACTTTATTTTCATCTCCTGTTCCTCTGCTACTTTGTCTCCATAGTAGCAATTAGGAATCACATTTTTCTGTGTGTTTGATACTATGTTTGGTAATGATAAAAATGATTAATGATACTCTGTGAGTAATCCTCTTAGTATATATAACTAAGAATGTATCTTTGTGGACAGATGCAAATAAACATTAATTTTGCTGCCTGTGCTCATGAGCAGTTCATTCCAAGCTGGCTGGACCCAAACCAGTGCTAATGTGAAAGTCTTATCACCACTGTCATGTCATGTTATACCTGAATTTCTTTCAGTGTGGGAAAGTCAGAAGGATTACAGATAAAAGAATAAATTGGGAGACACAGTAAATAAATTAGAGAGTAGGTTCATGCCGATATTTAGGACCAGTCCTGAAGTCTCTCTCAAGTTGCCCTTGAGGTGGGATGCCTCTTTTTCCAGCCACATTTGATGGATAAAAAAGTAATTTCTTCTTAACAGAGCTAAGGTCTTCTAGCAAGTGAACTGTGGGTGGCTTTTCCCTGCTTCCAGGTTTGCCTTTCCCTCCAATTGTAGAGGAAAAGAGGAAACTATGAGATGACTGGGAGAACAAATGCAGGACTTTGCAAGTCTGAGGTTCTGCCCTGGAAGCAGGTTGGATGCCTTGGCAGGTCGGCTGCATCTTGGGGAGTTTCTAGCAGGGGCATGTGAAGTACAGGTAATCACTTATTGGTCACACCTACTGTGGGTAAACTAGAAAACATCACGAATCCCTAGTATTAGATGATTTGTTTATATTTCATGTCTGGTAATTCAACAGTATTTCCAGGTCCTCCTGGATTTGTTGAAGGTCACACTGGCTGTGAGGATTTTGCTCATGCAGCAGAACCTCTGCACAATGCAGCAGGAGCAGGGGATTTGGTGGGCTAGCCAGGGCAGCTGGAAGCATGACAGTAAGAAACAGGTCACTGCTGTGCTGTAGGAGCATCCTTGGTCTCCCCAAAGACTCTTTAGGACAACAGGCCATCAGGTGCCCATCAGAACAGTTTTCCAGCTGACTCAGCATACCCTGGCCACAGCCAGGTCACAGGCAAGTTTGTTCTTTATAATGAAGAGTGACAATTTCTAAGATGTTGTGCTGTTGCTTTACCAAAGGGTGGGTGACAGTTGTATATCCCTGTTTTCTGTAATGTTTGATTTCCTTGCTCATTTTGCACAGTGTTTGAATTTTATACCAAAGGGTGAATGTAATTTAAAATAGATGTAATGAAGAGCTTAATTTTGAAGGAAGTATGGTTTTTATAGTTAGCTCTCTCGTTGCACTGCCTGCTTCCATTTATGGAATGACTCTTCAAGGGAGAAGTGATGACCTTAAAAAAAAAAGTAAGGTGATATGTAGATACTGTTTTCCACAGTTAAAGGTCACCTTGACTTTTAATCTTGACTGCCATACTTTTCTTCTCATTAAAATATTTGACAAGAATTCTTTGCATGAATGAGCAGCACAGAACACCTTAAGACTACTCAATTTTCACTAGAGGTGTTGCATTGTCATAATAAATAATCATACTGTCAGCTAAAAATCCTTATCTGGTACACACATTAACAAATAAAATGCACTTTTATACATTTATTAACTTGAAGAGCCCTCTTTTTCTCATAAAGGGATTAAGCAACAGCATTGAATATGTTTCTTAGGTTGTTTGCTTTTGAATATCAAATTCCTTGCAATAGTACAGAAAGAAAAGAATATTTGCCAAACACTTTGATTCCAAACAATTGAATATTTTTCATGATTGACTGTAATGATTCACTTCCTATTATGCAACTCTACTCCCATTCTAGTTTGTCAGCACTTGAAGTGAAATATTTTTCTGAACATCTGTTCAAGTATCTCTTGGTCTGATGTCTTTTATAGGAGCAGACCTGAAAGTACGGGGCCATTTTAATATAGAAGCTTCGTTATTCACTATACCCAGATGTCATTCTGAAACAGAGCAAACTCAGGTTTAGCTGTCATGAAATCTGACATCATAAATTTTATACCAGTGAATAATAAGCCAAAATGGAAATCACTATGCATAATGCAAAGAGTCTTGTAACTTGACCTTTACGTAAAAGGAATGATTATATGTAAAAAGAGCCCTGTGAATTAAGAATGTAATTCTTTTCACCTTCTGTAGCTTAAGGGTTGTTATAGGCACTAAGTTTTTATTGTTATTTTTATCCCTCTTAACGGAGTGCAATTTCCAGCACTCAGCTGAGAGGGCATGCTAAAGTGGAACGATGGGAAAATAGGTCAGAATGTGATAGGCCAAGCCACTTCCCTTGGAAAACCACATGTAATCACAGACACACTGGTGAATTTTATCTATGGATCGTTAGTCTGTTTGGGGAACATAAGGAACTGGCTGACATTGAGCAGCAGAGACCAAAATATCAAATGTTCCAAATTGCCATGAAAAGCCTCAGTTCTGAAATTTGTTTAACATCTCTTGACAAGTGCTATTGTTTTTGAAATAAGTGTTGAAGATGCTCTTTGCCAGAAAGATTCATTACTGAAGAGTCTTTTGTGTTTTAATTAGACTGTGGTTTAATTGCAATACATTTAGGATGCTGATTTCATGAAGGGAAATAAGAATAGATCACACTCATCTCAACTGAGACCTAGGGTCAGTTGGTAAATTGAAAATTGTTACCTAAACTTTTTTTTTTTCAGTTCGGTAGTTTTTTTTGAAGACACTAATTTCATTGTATGAATACTGATGGTAATTGAATAAATGTTTGAATGTTGCCACCAAGCTGTGAAAGTTGAAGTAATTAATTCTAAAACCATGCAGGGAGTTTGTTTGACAATAATCAGTGTCTTTAGATTCATCATTACAGGAAAAATAGAACTTGTGATTTCGCTATCAGAAATCACAAGAGAAAAAGAAATCTCTGTGTTGCATGTCTATGTAACATACCATTCGTTTTACTTCTTGGCATTGTACATTTCTTCCTAATCTGAAATTAAAAAAGGTACACCATTGGCTAAACAGAAATATTAATATGGGAAATCCCAAAGAGCTTTCTGAAGGAACAAGAGTAGGTAACTAGACTGTGTAACAATGGGACTGACTTAGATGTTTATGATTGTTTTCATGAACATTGTCCACTTTGACACATCTTTGTATAATTGGCTCCCCCTCATGCCTTTCCTGAAGGGAATCTTTCCTTTCCCTCCTGTATGGCTTTGCTGCCTTTTAAATTAGAAACATATCATAATACTGCTGTTCTACTGAATGGCTTTCAGATTTAGCAAATAAAATAAAAAAGAGAACTATGAAATCTGCAGAATAGTTTCTGACAACACAGAAAAGTCAAATATAAATCAGGTTTTCAAGAAAATCACCAGAGTATTTCTGAATATGAATTATATCCACAACAAACACTGGCTACGTACCCATACCTAGCTAGAATTTTGACTTGTGTAGATATTTGCAAGGACAGTTGTACACCAAAACCACTGCATTTTATTTCTGGTTCTATTTTCAGAAATTGTAATTTTTCATTAAAACATCCCCAAAAATTCATATTTAGGGAAAGATCATGTTTTAAAATCTGCAGATCCTGAAGTAGCTAGGATTTCCAAGTCTGTTGACAGAAAGAAGTTAGGAGTGTCTCTAAAATAGTAGTATGTATCTGCAGGCTTTTTCCTGGCAAAGTGTTTTTGCATGTATGTAGCTTTAAGTCCTTGAGCAAGCCAATTAGCATCTATTTGTGTGCTTAAAATTACACCCTTGCTTATGGGGTCTTTTAAATCAAAATATTAATACAAATTCTATTTTGTGAAGGTTATTAAAATGTCTCCTTTTTTTTTTAATAATTGCAAGACAAAATGCCTCATTTTTTAGTTTCTAAATGAAACAGGTAAATACACTTGTTGGAAAGAGCCCAGAGAAATCCTTTGCAAGCCTCTCCTCCTAAAGCCCAGCAACTATCCCTCTGCTTTGCCATGCCATGCTATCCTGGATGGCAGCCGAAGGGGCTGTGACAGTGATCCTTAAACTGCCACATATGGTACACAGACTAAATGAAATACTGTGCATCTTTGTCCTGTCATATGCTTTCCTTCAGAAACATGTCACCGGATCAAAGTCAAATATGTACTCTCAAGAAGGTTTTCTTTTTCCCCTGAACAGAACACCATATCGTATTAAGGAGCACTGTAAGTTAAGGGATGATGACAGAGTTTAGCAGTTCATACCCTTAGAGCAGCCTTGTGAATAAAGCTTTGGGACCTCTCCTGCTCTATGTGCCTGATCTTATACCTGTCAAATATGTTATGTTAAGGGTGTCTGCAACTGGCCATGCCTCACTGCTGTTAAGCAAGGCTAACTAAAGGAGATGATAACATTTTGTATCTGTTTGAGAAGATTTAAATGTTCTCACTTATGAGGGAGCTTAGTAAAGCAAAAATGGATTTACTAGCAAGTATCAGAGAGGTAAACTAACAGGTTTGCACACTCATTTTAGCAGCCACCAAGTCATCGTATTTTATAATAATATGTATGTCACAAGCAGGTATCTTCACTTATTTTACTTTTCCATTGGGCACTGTACTGCTTTCATTTCCATCTGCCAATTTGCCAAGGTCAGTCTAAAATTAATCCAAGTCAGTGTTATCGCCATCTTGAACAATACTAATGAATTTTCCATTAGCAAGATTGCTACCAAAATACTACTGGTGAATGTTTTCTGCATCACAAGACAGTCTGGCGGGAGATATGTATTCATCACCATGGAAACATGAGGTTCATTTTAAGTAGTTTTGAGTTTATTATTAAACCAGCCTCAGTCACGGCTGATGGTTCTGTTGTGCAACTTGCTTTTTTTAACTGAAGGCACTTTAGAGGTAATCATGGCTGGTTTTAAATCCTGAACCAAATATGACACTTAGCTCTTGAAAAATTTCTAATATCTAGAAAAAGTATCCTACTTGTTGAGCTCACTCCTTTCATTCCTGATTTACTTCTCAAGTACTTGTCGGTTGTATTTCCCACTGGATATGTGAAAGTGAAAGTATGAACCTTGCCAGGAAAAAATAAGATAATTTCTCTATAATTTCTGGAGCTGAAGCAATGAGCCATGTCTTAAAAGATAGAAAAAGTTTATGTGCATAAGCCGGCACTTCTGGGCATTGGTAATGCCATAATGATCAACTCTAACAGGATTTCACCAAAATCGTGGGAGAGATTAAGTTGAAGTTCAGGGATACGGCAGGAATAGCTCTTGGCAGAGTCAGATTGTTCTTCCTCCGTCCACAAATTTACGCATGTAGGGAGTTTAACTTGGTACATGAAGAACAACAGGTTGAGTAACAGGCAATTGTGCAAAGTGATGGACGGGGTTGTCTGTCTATCTATGAGATTTGAAGTCACAGGAAAACAAAATGTACCTGATAAATTTGAATTAATAATGAAAAGTATGGGGAGGGTTTTTTTAACTGAAAAGCCATCTTGGTGTGTTTATAGCTGTGGAATATGAAGAAGCAGAAAAGTAGATGTGGGGCTTGACAACAAGAGGCAGCCTCGGTATATCTTTAAAATATTCAGATTCTTTTTAATGATCCCTTAGTGTAACTCCTGAAGGAGAAGCTGAAGGAGAGATTCAATTGCAACCACAGCTCCTTGATGGCTCCACTGCTTGCTCACTGCTGACATCAGACGAATTCAGAGCAGGAACCTGAAAGGTAAAAGCCTTCATACTCTTCTCCCTAATCTTTTAATCCATTCATATTCTTTGACCTCCTGCATTAGGCCTTCCTTATTAAATCCACCTGGGCATGGTAGATTGCTTTCCTCCCTGGAAGAAAGGAGAAGAGCTATTTATGAAAGTAAAGGTGAAGAGGACTGGTAAAAGAAAATGAGTTCTGTGTGTGAAACTCTGTAGAAGTTTCTCTGATACCCTGGGGCTCTTCTTTGGGGGGGGTTGGGGGATTGCTTCTGCTTGTGAAGTTTATTTTCATTTCCAAATATTTTGTTTTGACAGTTTCTTTGTTGTGGCTATTGATGGTTAGCACCAAGGTCTCCTACAAGCTGAACTGTGATATTTGCCTTTCAGAGATTTGCTACCTTGGGGCTACAGGGTTATTTCAGTAGAAAACTTGATTTCAGCAACAACAAATAGATGTTGAGAGAGGGGCCCCACCAAAAAGGGGGTTGAGTAACAGGCAATTGTGGAAAAAGTGATGGATGGGGGTGTCTGTCTATCTATGAGATAGACCTTTGCCAGGTAGAGTTGTCTCTGATCAGGGGCTGTCTTGATTTGATGTGATTAACCAGCCAGAAAAGACTTTATGCAGCCAATATTCATGAAGTAGTCACTGTCTTCAGAACAGACTCATGAATGGCTTTTCCCCGCAAGGGAGCATTTGAATAATGACACTGCACAGAGACAAACATTAAATAGAAATATACATTTGTTAATTTTTGACTTGAGATTATTTACTCTAGTCAATAATAAACTGGTACTTTGTTAGATGCTGAACTACATGTAAACACTTCTCATTCTGTTTGCAATAACACAAGACTATGTATCAATTTTTGGGTGCATTTTTTCTGTTCAGATGTGAAGGTAACTGCTTAAGGTAGGTTTTTCAGTGACCTCTTTTAAATATTCTTTAAAAGGATCAAAGGAAATTGCATACATTATATTTAAATGTTCAACCCGCCTTCCCCAAAACTCTGCAACATTCTTTAGCCCCTGCACGTTTCATACAGCCACTTTCTCTCTAGCAGGATAAGTGTGAGGTGCTACCCTCCAGATGCTTGTTCAAGATGGTAGCATTCCCTCATTTTCCTTTGAGCTGTAAGAGATCTCCCCTTCTGCTTGAATGATTCCATATATCTCCTGTGTGAAGTGTTCAGGGCAGTCAGGATCCTGTTCTGCACTTCAGCTCCCACCATGTCCCAGCCCTGAGTCTGCTGCAGGGTTTGTTGACTCCTCACGCTGGCAGCTGTTTCATGTAGTAGAATGTAATTTCTCCATGTTAGTTATGGAGTGCTTCTGGGCAGAGGGTTGGGCCAATGGCATTGAGCAATGAAGGCCACAGAGACAAGGAGAGGTTCAGTTTCAGCAGCTGGAGGCAGTGGTGTTGCCCACAGGGAAGGCAGGGGAAGCTGACTGGGCTGTACGAGCAGGCACTGCAGGGCAACCAAGTGCAGACTCTTCCACATGGGGTGTCGTTACAGGCTGATAAACACCACCGTGTTCAGTTTCATGTCTTGTCCTTAAAGGATGAGAAGCATGTACTTCCCCATCAGTTTATGGTGAGTGGTAGCTAGTCAACTAAAGCCTGAACAGATGACGATATGGTTGGTATAAATACCCAGTATCAGAATATTGCTTACTTCGTGCATCTGTAAAATAACACAAGAGATTTCTAGGAAATGAAAAGCATAGAAATAAATGAGTAGTAAGTATGTGGCTGGCACTCCTAATGGGGACAGCCAATCTGCATTAAAAAAAGGGTTTTTCTGCTTGTTTAGACAACACCACTTAACCCTGAACAAATATTTAAATACATTATACTCAGTGGTACTTTTTTTTTTTCAATGAATGCAGTTATTTGCATACCAATTTTACTGAAGCTTGGGATTCTTTTCCGTGGAAACATCCCCTTCTGCCACAAGTGAAATGCCTTTCATTGAGACACCAGCAGTAGGGAACTGCTTTTTTGTCCTAGGGTTCCTTTCCTGAATTTTTCCAGGTCAAGATTATAGTCTCCCCTATAAAGCTTTGTGCCAATAAATCTAATTATTTCATTTGATAAACAGAAGTCATAGTGCTACATGTCTCTGTATTTTGCACTTGGCTGGGAATTTGCCTTGCACTTCTCCCATCCTCACCCCTCCCTTCTGCAACTGTCGAGTTATATTTAAATGCCAAAAAACCAGAATTAGTTTTGCACATCAACGCTGACTTATAAGGCTATTTGAAGTTAAAGCTCTTTGCCAGTTTCCATTTTCTTCACAGTGTTCCCTTCCGCTTTGGGTTTGAAGAAGGAGAAAAAAAAAAAGTAAAAGTTATTTAACAAAACTTGATCTGTTTGAAACTGCAAAGCCCAGGCTGTCCTTCCTGTGCTACCACAGACAGCATGAGAAATGAAGGCTGAAGGGCTCGGCCGATTTCAGGAAAAAAAAATGCCCCAAAAAGGTCAGGAAGAAATGGGAGCCTTTTCATTTTGTGCTCCCCGGGTGATATTCAATAACTCTTTTGGTCTTTATACTGTAGGACGTAGGCTCATTTGCTCAATTTGGGGTGACAGCAGCGTGTTTTGTCAGAACATAGCTGGGGTTTTAAATGAGGACGGCATTCTGAGGCAGTAGGAAACATCCTTTATCTTAGCAACAGGAGGGCATGGAAATGCAAGTTTTTTTGGCAGCAGTCATATAAATCTAGTGTTTTGGAGAGGCTGACCCGGGCTGTGTGGAAGGAGCGCTCAGCTTTCCTTTGACGGTGTGATTTCCTGCTCCATGGTGGAGAACTTGTCTGGACGGGGTCCTGAAGAAAGCCTACATCAATTACTTGAAAGGAAATCAACTCTGTCTCCAAATGCTTGGCAGCAGAAATATTCATTGTTAAAGAGGTTATAAATATATATATGTATACACGCACACAGCCTAACAAACTCTTCCATTTTCAAGCATCTGCTGTTACAGTGACACCCACTACCTCTTGTATTTAAACTGTCAGTGCTGCCTTTGTGTAAGGGTCTTTCCAAGGGCCTTATAACTTCCCTAAAAAAAAAAAAATTCTTGGACTTCAACACAAAATAGAGATTCTTAGCCTGGATGGCTTCTTTTCAGATAAAATAAGCTTGGGTTTGTTTTTTAAAGCTTTCGTGTTGTTAGAAATAAATAAGAACAAATGCGTTTTTAACTGAGAATGTTAAATTTATTTTTTTTTCAGTTCACTGCGGTCAAGTATATCACAATTTATTTTCACTTGAATTTTTCTCTCTTTCAAAGCACTGCCACAAATGTAAGCATCTTTGGATAGTTTAGAAAATATAAAAATGATGAAGTGATATCTCTTTGGAAAGCTGCTGCTGTGTAGTAACTCTTAAGCAGCTGTTACATCTTTTGTGTCAATAATCCTTAAATTAAAGAGTCATTAAGCACTCAGTTACATGATAGATCGTAATGGCTCAGTGTAAACCTATTGTGTAAATCTGTAGAGAGAGGCCTTTTGTTTGCACAAAGCATAATTCTGAGCCAGAGGAGTGCCTAGATATGTATGTATATGGGGCTTTCTAATGCCTCTTAATGACTCATTAGAATTTGTTTTTTAAAAAATTTATACTGTTCTGTTTTCTGTTATTTTCTAATTAAGCAAAAACCCACCTACAGTTTCAATGCTTCTCGTGGTTCTTTGACCCTTTCAAGCTTTGGATCAAAGTTCTACAACTTTTTTCTTGTTTACGTAGTGCCTAGCATAGGCAGCTGGGACCTGGCTGTACTTTGGTCATTATATTGCCACACAAATTGAATCCACCACATCAAAACAAGAAATGGGAATGAAATCACCCTGAGAGAAGGAAAGAGTGGAGTAGGCTGTGCTTGTATTGAATGTTTTGCTGGGAAATCACATCTGAAATGGTGGCAGACCTTAAATCTCATGTTGGCAAGAGGTCCCATTCCTCCTGCCTGTGCTGATGTTGTGGTGTCTCCTTGTTGGCAGAGGCTCTGTGCTCCCTCAGGGGGTGTTCATGGCCATGGGGTATGGGAAGTGGGGGCAAGTGACTAACTGAACATTATGTGATGTGCCATGTAGATCAACACTCGTATGTCTGAGCCTCTTGCCAGCACCCATCCTTGGTCCTCTTCGGGATGGACAGCTCCCCTTGCCCAGCAGGAGTGCAGGAGGTGTGTGCTATGGCTGGCTGGGCTGGGCAAAGTGAGGCAGGACTGTGGGAACATGCTGGATGACTCTGCCTGCCAGATCAAGTGGCCTCATTTCCACATGTTCCCTCCCTCTTCATCCTCTCACACGTATTTCAAAACTGTCCCAGACCAAATATGCCTTGGAGAGAGATTAATTTTCAATGTAACACCCACAGAGAAATTCATGTCCAAAATATGTTCTTCTGGTGCCAAAAGAAGAACAATAAATGACTGGGAAGAAGAGAAAATGCATTTCCAGACTAGACAAAACCTACCTCCTGTCTTCGCCTAAGCAAAACCACATTGCTGTTGCTGTTTGGTTCCTGCAGATATTAGGGAGGGAAAATGTCAACAAGAATGGGTAATATCAGTGTGGAAACTGGTGCCAGAGTGAGGGAAATGATGCATCACTCACCTACGGTGGTTTTTGTGAGTGACCTGAAGACACCTTGTAAAGGCAAGGGGTCAGTGCCTCAAGCAGAGAAGAGAAGTGAATGGCCCAAGAAAGTTTAAGTTCTGATCTTGTTGGTTGATGGTCTTGAAAGTTGAAGACGGACTATTGCAGAAGCCAATTTCAGTGCTTGGTGGGGAAAGGTGCATAACTGTGGCAAGGCACAGAGCCTGGCCACCAGGATGGTGCATTGGAGTGGTCTGGCTCCAGGGAAGGGTAATGCTCCTGCATTGTCATGGTGCTTCTTGCTTTGGGAGCTTCCCCAGACTCCCTTCCTAGCAGGGATAACTCCTTGGGAGGATGGGCAGGGATCTGCAGAGCTGTCTTCCTGCAGGAGCTGTTGGACGAGAACCACCCAGCTTTGCAGAAAAGACTGCAGACACACTGGAGTGTGTCTGAAATTAGTTTCGCTCTGAATTATTTTATAAAAGGGGGTGGTTGCTGGCCACCTCGATTTTAAAATTAGAGATTCAGGGAGGGGAAGCCAGGGAAGAAGTCTCTGCAGGTCTTGAAGTGGCAGAGCGAGGAATGACAAACAGTCATACTGACCTCCAGTTCCCTGCTTGTTCCCTTCCCAGTACACTGCTGAAGACAGCTCCATCAGTGCTGGTTAGAAAGAATTCTCAAGAGTAGATCCAAAACTCATTTTTGGCCAGAATAGTTTAATGACAGCCTGTCTGTAATATTTCCATTTTGCAAATATATCCATGTTCATGACAGGATCACCATGGGATACATATGGGATGTTATTTTCACGTCTTTTCCTTTCTATATTTTTTTAATCTGGAAAAGGAAATCTTATTTGTTTTTTTCTGTTTTACTGAAAGGCTTTTAACTGGTGGTTGGGATTTTTGGTAGAGGGGGTTTTTTTCAATGCACAGGGAAATGTCGCTCTAGACCAGCATCTGTTTTAAGTTAGTTTTTGAACTAGTAAAAAAACTTCATTCATTACATGGACAAATTGCTGATATCCAAATATTTTATTTGATTAATTGACTGAAGGCAAACTTTTTCTTCAAAAAACTGCAGTTTCACTTTAAAAGGAGCACTACAAAGTGCAAGTGAATTTTAAGTAATCAGAATGTGGTTTAGTCAAGCAAAGTTTCCATTCTTTCTGTTAATATATTTGTCACATGCAGAGAATAGCTTACGGTGACTCTCTAATCATAATTCATGTAAATATGAATTTTATTTTGTGTAACCCTCTAAAGTAACCACTTTTCTTGCCATTTGAAGCTCTCTCCATTAGACACTTAATTTCCACTTTGTTTTTCAATCGGAGTTGCTGTGACTCCTTGAAAAGCATGAAATCTCTAAATTATGGAATCCAAGCACTCTTCTTTCAGCCCCTGATGCCAGGGAAACTATTTGAATACACGAAATTAGAAAAACATACACAGAATAGTTGTTTAAAATTCACAGCTGTCAACATGGAGTGTTTTGTGTAAGAGAAAGAATGTCGGGAAGGCTGAGTTCCCCAACTCTTTGCAGATGGATTGGCTGTCCCTGCCTTCTCCCTGGGCATTGTCTGCAGGCTGCTGCAGGGATCCATTTGCATGGCAGCACAAAGGTCGTCTGTTGGAGTCCTTGCCCAGTATCTCCCCAGACTTTCCCTTTAAAGGGCCATGGTGGCAGTTTTCCCTGCTCCGCACTTTAGGAGTGGACAGAAATCTGGTGTTTTCAGTAAGGCTGCAGCACAAAGTGCAGGTTCCAGTTACAATGAAGCTGGTGGAAGATGTGGGGGCTCTGACTTTAAAAAGTTATTTCAAGAAAAGCTGTATTGGCACAACAGTGATTGTTTATAAGAATAGTTATCGGGGGTATTCGGATTGCCAGCTTTTTATTTATTCTGTATGACATGATGGAAATGGCATCGCTGAACATCAAGTATCAGAATACGTAATTTTGTATGCTAATTATAGCCTGAGTTTTCCCACCAACACTGAGGAAAATGCATTATTTATCATTTTATTCTGCTTCAGAAGTCATAACGCACCTTTAAAAACAAGCAACTGAATAAACCTGATACAAATGTCTCTGAGAATCTGATATATTATAATTCAACTATTAGCGGAAGTATCAGCTATATATTGTCATAAATATTATCTTCTAATAATAATTAATTGTGGTTAATTTTTCTTCTTCCTACCTATTTCAGTAATATTCTGTGGCTTGTATAGCAAAGGGGTTCTGCAAGAACTGAATCTAGGGCACTGGAATTACCTTACGCATATCTTGGGGTAGAAATTTTTAGAGAAACTGAGCTCTGCCTTCTCCTTGTTTTTGCAGAGACGACAAATTCTATTACACCAGCCAAAGGTTTGTCAGCATTTCCAAAAGGCTGTTTTCAGAGATTTACACCTTGTTGTAGGCTGAAACTTGGCAAACAGGCTTGCATGCCTGAAGGGATTTACAGTTTAACATGTCTGAATATTAACATGATTAAGCAAAAATTGGATGACTTTATTAACCATAACTTGATTAAAGAGCGATTAGTCATTTTTATGGTTAAGAATAACAGCCTTCTGTATTTGGTGCAGCAGAAAGGAGCTTTTGCTACTCAAGGCTCTTTTGCTTTTGTTCAGAGCACATTAAGTTTCCAGCAGCGCATCCTGCGTGCAGGGAGCAAAGCTTGAGCTCAGATTAGAACCTGACACACATATCTTTTACATGTGTATCACCCCACCCAGATGAAACTGCTCCAAAGATATTTTTTCTATATTCAAGCTGCAAGACTTGCCTAATATAGATAAATTTTCTCAAAAAGGAAAAGTGTTTGCGTGAGCAAAGTATTTTCCTCAGCTTGCAGATTCTTATGCAAATACACATAAATATCCACAGTGGTCACTTTGCGAAGTGCAGCATTGAAGTGAGCTAAGGAAAGAGCCCAGGCTGCTTGTTTGACCTCTGCACCAGGAAGGTTTTTGCACTAACTAAAGTAAATTCTGTCTGGTGCTTGCAGCAATTTACCGTACTGGTAAGGGCGCAGAAAAATAGTGGTGTTCTCATGTAAGGGTTTGTTTTTTTTATCTGGTGGCAAATTTGATCCATTTTAGTCTTATATTTTTCAGAAGAAATTTGTGGACTGCATAGCTCCAGTGATGTTAAGGAATGTTTAGCTTGAAGAGTCCCAAACATGCAGCTTTTCTTGTTTTCAGTGCTGGGAGACAGACGTTAATAAAGATCTTCAGAGCCATAGCAAAGCAACAAGTCAATACAAAACTTGAAAGGCACTCCCTTAAAATATGAACTAAAAACATTGCAGTTAAAGCCTAGTGAAATTATTTTTTCAGTGGTTAAAACCAGACTAATTTAGAATCCCAATTTAAAGAAATAAACAATGAAGCTAAGTAATTTAATAAAAGTAACTGCTGAGAAAGACACAGTATTGATAAATTTTTATCATTACATGTGCCATTGAATTTTAATTAGAATGTAGCTATCTTACATAGTAATTAACCCAAATGAGAATTCTACACAAACTGCTCTAGAAAAGGAGTGTTCGTATATGCTAATGACTACTATGCGTGATTAAACATTGAGAAAATAAACTCCAAATGTATGCTAATAAATGGCAAAATTTCCTGTGTAGAATTAATATCTAACAGAGGAATGGAGAGATGTTTTGAAGCATGTGTATATTGTATAAGTCAGCACATTAAATTTCAAAGCTTAGGGCCCTGCAAATGGTGTCATTGCAATCTCTCCCTTCCCAGGAGCAGCTCTGCTGGGATAATGAAGCTACCTACACCAGCTCCTTCCCACTCTGGAATTGGGAAGCTGAGCTCTTTTGAAATCACTTGACCTTGGAAAATACAGTTTTATTCTGTGTTTCCCAGTTAAATATTGTATATAATTAATCCACTGTTATACATAATTCCGCCCCAAAATAACCATGGTCTTATATCTGAATCTTTGGTGTATTTCAGATAGATTCCAAGAAATGTAAAGCAAAAACTCATTTATTCACATCCTGTTTTATTATTTATATGTGGCACTGTCAGATCCTGATTAATTAAACTGTGACTATTTAGTCATTTTGGTCAAGAGCTGTTACCAGACCTCATTTTTTGGTTTGTAGGGTTTTTGTTTTTTCCTGCAGGCTCTCACTAAGGATGTGCAAATGTGATGAGAGAGAGAATCGTACCCGCAAATCTGCTCAATTCTTGATCAGTAATAACAAAATTCTAGTCTGTTCAACAGGCAGAAAAAGTTGCTATGCAGCCTGTCATGTATTTGCTTGAAGGAAGAGTTTTGTGAAGTGGAGCAAGGGTGGAATGACTGTTTTCTGATGTATGTTGGACAAGAAAAATTAATCTGTGTGTGATACTTGTTTTGGCTGTGCTTCAGAAGGCATCTCTTGTGATGTCACCTGTAAATAGCCAAGAACTTTGACATCAGCTCTGTGTGAGACTGTTTAAATAAGTGCCTCATTTATAGAATCCTGCTGCCTGCAAAATGGCTCCAATGGTGTTATCCCCATGCCGGAGGGGAAAGTTAAATAATAAAACCCCAAAGAGTCTCTGAGTGGGGAGGAGCACAGGAGAAAGAAGAGAAAGGAAAGATAATTTGTAACAATACCAACCTCATTTTATCTCCTGATGGTATAGGACTCAGTAGTTAGAAAAATGCAGTATAAAGCCATAGACATATAAAACTATTAAACAAACACTATTTCTGCTTGAAACTAGCAATGCAATTCCTTGTTGTTGGACATCTTCAGTGTTCTGAAAGCAATTGAAATGTTTTGCTCTTTCTTTGTTAATTATTTGTGATGAGATTTTTGTAGACTCTGGAGATCTGGAGATAAGATGTTATGCCCAACACTTATGACACTGAGGCCCTGTAATGCTTGCACACCTAGTGTATCACTATCCCCATAATGTGTATATATACTCACGGGCATTTGATATGATTTGGAAAATTTGGTACTCTATTTCAGACACACACTTGAAAACCTAGAGAACATAAAGTCCATTAATATATGTTTGGTATTGGATACTCCATTGCACATTTGTGATTTTGGAAACAGGAGATGATGCAAAAATTATTTTAAATGTACACTCTTTAATCTATACTTTGCGTGATGGAATCTTTTTGTTTCAATCAGTGCTTGCAGTTTGTATGTGAACATAAATCCCCGACATCCTAAAGCAGTGCTAGTCAGTGGAGCTTCAAGTTGTACCCCACCAGTGCTTTGCTTACACTGGGTTCAGTACTGGTAATCCAGAACACTTTATGGTATCCACAGGTTATTTTTGCCATTGAAAATGAAAGAAGAGTTTTCCCAAAAGCACATACTGGATGAGATTATGCATCATATGCTTATTTGAGCATTCTGATGTTAACCACCAGACAGGACAAGTCTGCTCCTCATTAAAATGATCGCGGTGGTGATGAAGTGGAATAATAGCCATTCATGGCAATAGAGTTAGCCTTGTGTCCAAAATATTACCCGTTTGATTGCCCTGCAAACCAGTGGTGCCGATTCAGTAACGTTTGCTGTCATGTGGTGGAAGAGGGCTTTTGAGAACTGTTTGGAAAAAAATAGCCAAGCAGAAATTGCAGCTGCTGACTGCAGCACATCAGTGCATCCTATGGTCTTTGGATATAGGAAAATTAAAAGTTTACTGGAGGTGTGTATGAACCTAGAGAGCTGACTTTTGTGTGTTACTATTGTTATTGTGAAAGATCCCTTGCTCAAGATGACTACTATTAATTTCTAGCTGCTCCATATCTCAGGAGGAACCTTCTTGGTAACTGTTTGTAGGCTCTCTAGCCTCAGAAATGCAAAGCATTAGCAAGGTTAAATAAAAGTCCTAGGCCGCAGGTCTGTTCTGCATCAGGTTGCAGAAGCACTGGCAGGTACCTGCTTAAGCGAAGGTGTTCATGGTGAGATCCAGTGCCTCCTGCTTGCCCCAGTGATTTTCTCTCCATGTCAGGTTCACTGTAAGGAAGGTGATAATTAACTGTTCTCTTTAATCCCTTTCTTGGTTCTCTTGCAGATCTTTGTTATAGAGATTGGAAATTTTTTTCTCTTCCATGTTCTTTGTTCAGGAGCAGAGCAGCATTTGTAGATGTGAAAAAAACTGCACTTGGACAATTACCTGACCCACAATTATAGGGAATGATGAATTCTTTGGGGCTGCCAAAGCTAATGGCTTTGACTAGAAGCACATTTAACAGAGGGACTGGTTTTCTATTAGAGGACACCCTAAGTTTCTGAAGGGAATCCCCTTCTCTGTGTGATTTCATATGACAGTGCATATTACTGGGTGTGCTATTGCTCTTTGTTCTTGCATGCCAAAGTGTATCCACTTGGAACTATTCTGCTCAGTTATTCACTCTGGTGCATCTAAAGGTGTGTAGCCACCATTTCTCAGTTAATGTGCATATTTAGGTTGGTAGTTATACTTGAAACTTTAGACAACTCAAAGTGAATGGATTGAGCCGTACAGCTATAGCGCTCTGTATTCATAGAATAGTTTAAACTGATTTTTCTGGAAAACTGTCTCAAGCATTTTGAAGGCGTTTTTTTCTGAAGCGATATTTATAAATATATGTATAAAAATATGTGCATATAAATTTTACTCCAAGGCCAGTGCCTTTGTTCTCATTTGTGAGTGTGAAAGGTCTGACTGTAGCTCATCTGCATTTATCCCAATGAACTTTTAGCTGCTTTGCTCAAGCGCTGGTGGTCACACAGTCCCAGATTAGTCAAACACATTGCCCAATGTGCAGACAGACAATGCAGCCTGCCTTCAGCTCTCTGCCACATTGTGCTTTTATTGCTATCATTAAGAGCTTAAAGCAAGCTTGATGATATCTGCTGTCCCTTTCCATAATCTCTGCTGTACAGACACTCTTACACAATTCTATTTTTAATGTGGAGAAAAGTATTAATTGTGTGTGACTAAGAATAGTGTATTTTTGACCCTGCATATTACAGCACTAATGTTTACTTCCCTTAGCACCACCTTTATGTGTATCATGTGACAAAGTATTAGTTTGCTTAATTTATTCAGTAAATTGGGGTGGGGGGAGTGGATCTTTCTTATTTTGTTGTAAAAAACTTCTGGTTAGACCAGGCTCATCCTTTGGGGTAGGTTTTGGCCCTAGTGTGGGCATCTCACCAGTCTTACTTAAATTTATACTCTTTTAAAATACATGTTCAAAACAATTATTTGCAGACCTGACTAAATGTTAAAATATCTTTTCTATAAAGTAAGGACAGGTCTGTGGAAATTTTACTCATTTTTCTATTGGTTTTAGTACAATTTCAGTTGGACTTTGCCTGTGGTTTCTGACAAAGACTTAAAGACTATCACGGAATTCTGAAATATGTCAAACAATCATTGTTGAAGATGAACTTTTTTGTTATTGTGGAACACATTCTGCTGTCAGCTGTGTTTTTGTTAAACTAGAATGATACCTCTGCAATTTTAATTTCTTGATATGCTAAAAAAAATATTTATTTGCCTCGGTTTCCTTCATCCTGAATACAAAAGGT
>WEIV01004786.1:88283-153283 GCA_013390005.1 Calyptomena viridis
CATTCCCCAAATGCAAGGAAGATTGGCTAACATGAATGTAGTCACAGAAATGACAGAATCTGAAGTGAAAGGAAAACTTGACGACTGAAGAGCTAACTTAACCTGATTGTGCATGTGTGGTATTTTGGTATTTGAGTTTGGTTTTTTTTTTGTTAGGAGAACTGATTTTTCTATTTACTTTTGTACACAAAGAAATGTAGTAGTTCTAATCTATATGCAATTCATTAGGGCATGGTCTGTTGTCCTCTGAGAAACACGGAGTGAAGCTGATGAACATTGGTACAGGCTCTGTAAGGTAAGCAAAGAATAGGTTGATGATGGACATGAAGAACATCACCCCAGTACCAGGAATCTCCAACCGTATGATGAGTGAAGTGAGAAGAGTAACACCATACAGAGCCTATTGGGCCTCATGTTCCACATACACAAAAGTTCTGGCCCATTCTGGTCTGGAACGGGTGTTTCTGTTTTGGCTTTCCTGCACTCAAATAAATGATTCAAGCCTGGAAAGCTTCAATCTGCTCTGAGCTGGGACAGGTCTGTCCCAAGGAGGTGGTTCTTACACGGATTTTTGTAACATCCATCCTATTCACCTTTGCATTTTCTCTCAGATTGTTGGTATTGACTATATTTGCCCTTGTCCAGTCAGAGCAGTGAACCACTGTTTTTTATGGGTGTTAAATACACGAAAGAAGTACTGTACATTAGTGACCTCCGGTTATGGCTTATCCTAAGCCGTATCTATATCACTTCTTGTCCAGATTATCATCACTCTAATTTTAATAACCACTTGGCCCTTGTGGCATGAGTGCTGGTTGGCTGCCATATTGATCACAAGAAAGAATATCTACATCCGCGTATTCACAGTTTGCTGCCTGCTTTCTTTGCATTTCCACTTTGCGAGTGCTCAGCACTTCTAAATACCAAAGCTGTCTTCATTCATTATCTTGTTCCTTCAGTCATTTATTCTTGCAGACCTAGAAGTGTGACTAGGGATGCCAAGCACTAGCCATGCTGGATACAGTCTTCCTAGAACCTCAGTCCATTTGGAATTACAAATGAATGAATGCACAAACTTGACGGTAGAAGAAGTGCGAGCTCTGTTCTCACTTTGGCTCTTCTGGGGTCAATGGGAATATATTAACAGGGCTTGTTTAATTTGTATTACTTACTAGAAGTCCTTCTTGTCCTTGTTGCTGTTTAGAAAATGAAAACACACACACTAAATTAAGGGTGTTGAAAAGAATCTTCCATAAAATTTTCAGCTTTTTTTTATATTTTTGACTCATTTCTTTTTCATTTGTTCAGATTTAATTCTATTTTTAAAAAGCTTGGTCTTTTCACAAAGAAAAAAGAAAAGGGAGGAGGGAGAATTGTACATTGACATACTAAGTGAAAAACCTCAAGAAAAATTACAGTAAATTAAAATTTATTTCCCAAGGGACAGAACATATTTCAGTGGGATGAAGGAAGAAACTAATAGACTTTCTATGAACAGCCATTTTTATTTAAAGAATAAGCTTTCAGGCAAATATAATTCTGCAGCCTCCTGAGGATAGCCTTTTTTCTTGTTAGGAATAATACCAATTAAAAAGTGCACAATTAAAAGCACTGAAAGTTTGTCAGTGTACATTTTCCATGGAGCTGTGCTTTCTATCATGCTGTAGCCTGCTTAACATGCTTTGTGGTCCTGGTTTAGCATGAGCTGCATCTGTGCTGCCAGTCTGCAGACAGTAATTAGTTAACGCTGCCAAACATAAATGAATTGTGTCTGCTAATCTAAATCACTTGCTAACAAATCAAACCTTTTGGGGGTATTTTATAATTTTCAAAGTATGCAATTTGACATATTGGTTTCTTCTCATCTGTTGCTTTCTCCTTAAGTGTTTCTTTTGGAGGGGCTGAAGGGTTTTTTTGTTTAAATCCAGATCATATCCATGATCTCACACAGCACACTCAGACTAACAGTACAACTGAGAAGACAGTGCTGCAATGTATGTGTGGAAGTGAGCAGGCAAGTGAAGAGAAGAACTTAAAACAGCTGTGCTGCCAAAGAAAATGTAGAATGAAATGATTGATACTTCAAGGAAAGGGCTTGCAGGAACAACTCATCATGGATGGAGTAAAAATTGTTTGGTTTTTTTTCCAGCCATTGCATTTTGACCCTCAAATTCTACTCATTCACCCTTCTGTGTAGGTCCTAACTGTGTCCTCAGCTCAGCTTTGTTCAGCATGGCTTGGATGCCACCTTGTCCCCTTCAGCCTCTTTTCATGCTCCACAGGTTGTAATCACTGTTTTCATAA
Organism: Calyptomena viridis; assembly: GCA_013390005.1. Classification (NCBI taxonomy): domain Eukaryota; kingdom Metazoa; phylum Chordata; class Aves; order Passeriformes; family Eurylaimidae; genus Calyptomena; species Calyptomena viridis. Next base: position 90,588 of record WEIV01004786.1, read on the forward strand.
AGGGTGCTATTTCTTCCTTTAAACTTAGTTTCTCTCGCTACCATTCTTATCAGGCATCAACTCCCTGATAATAACATGGATGTTAAAAACTATCCTACTTTCTGAAAGACTTTGAACCCACAAAATCTACAAAACCACGTTTTATTAACAAAAAAACCCCAAACAAACAATTAATATCTTGTTTCACTGAGAAGGAATAGACACTCAAATCTGTATTTTCCAATGGAACAAGCTAAGAAATTGTGGTGTTCCAGAAATGTCTCCTAGCTGTTAATGCTGGGCAATGGAACACAGAAGATCATATTCTTTGTTGTATGAAACCAGAACCCTTACTCATAAAAGTAATGACCTCATGCTTTACTTCACATTTCTATTTATCTTTAAATGTACTTAGATATATTTTTCTAGCTTGCAGAAATGTGACTGTGTGTTGTATCCTCAGGTAGTTTCATTTGGGGTACAGGTAACTATAGTACTTTATATAATCAGTACTTTATTCTTATGTTTAAAGTTCCTTCCATTTTTAAAAGCAAAACTACTTTGTCTGATTTATGATGGCAGAGTAGAGTTGTGGGGGTAAAAAGAAAAAGACATTTTTGTTCATTTTAACCTCATGGTTCTCAAGTCCTTGAAAAGTTCAGTTGGATTAAACTTTGAGGGTGCCATCATATTTCAAAGATCTCCTTGAAAATCCATTTCTTGCACACACTCAAAGAAAAGATGATTTCACAAAGTTATATGTTTAGAAAGTTGAATGAAAATATGCCATAGCTAATCTTGACAGTTCCAACCTGGAGAAAAGCCAGCGCCCCAGAACAATGCACAGCGAGAGCATTTGTAATAGGAGCCAGAAATCAATACACATGACCAGATTTTCCAGTCCACCACGCTTATTTTGCAAACCCACCAGAGATCTGCATGGGAGCATTCCCCATGTCAAGGAGACTCTGTTGGAAGCTGTTGAAGATGGTATAGCTGCCTTGCATGCCAGTTGTCTTATCTCCTCACAGGGGAATGAGGGAAGGAATAAGGAGAGGAAAAGTTCTTATATCTTGTTTAAATTGAGAGGTGCCTCATGGGAAGGGGTAAAGATGGAGAAGCAGTTCTTGTATTGGGAAAATTCACTGAAAGGTCGAGTTCCTCAAAAAGCTTTGTGTGGCAGTTGCTAGCATTATTCCATGCCGGCTTTGTGCCTCCACATTGTTTTTCAAAGCTGACACATTTTGACCATGGATGTGCCAACTTTTCTGAACACCCAGCAGCCCAAGGGGAAGAGCAGCAAGATGGTTATTGTGCATGCACTGGCATAGTATTGTGTAAATTTGGGGAACGTTGGATTTGCCAGACTCATGCAGGTCAAGTGCTCACATGGACTGGGATAAACCTTTCCGACTGAGTAAAGCACGTCTGAAGTGCCCTGTAGTGCTGACACCCCTCCTTGCTCATATGCCATCTAAAGGTCTTGGGAAATGTTCTGTTGAAGCTGGAGCTTTTATGAAAGAGACAAAATTTTATAGAAGGACAAGGAATTTGGGGAAAAAACACTCTTCCAGAGTTTAGCTCTGCTTTTTTTCATTTGCTTGTCTAGACAGCCAGGGTGCTTTGCTTTGCACTGTGCAATTTTGATGGATTTTAATCCCCAAGCTATTTTTGATTCCTGGTCACATTTATGACATATACAGTCTTAGGGTTTTTTTCTCCTTTAAGATGCACGCATCCATAGACTTAAATGGGTGTAGGAAAGATAAATGGCTAAGGAAAAAGGAAATTAGCCTGAATGTTCTTAGAGCAGGGGCAAGGAGACTGTATAAAGGCAGACTGTGTGACCGAGATAAAAACTAAATGAAAATTAAGGCTCAAGAGGAGGCCTGGCTGATAGGGGGTAAAGGAAGTCCAAATATTTTCAGATAATACCCAAAAGATGAAATGTAAAAAATGCTCCATTAAATCCCATTTCCCCCTTACTTTGATATTTTAATTTCCCATTTCACTTTCTTTCATAATTTCCTTCTACCATTCCAATTCTACTCACTCTAGTGAAAACCTACTGTTGCGAATCATTTTCCCACAGGCCCATCCTTTAGTTCAGCAGTATTCAGTGTCTATCCAGTTAGATTTTGATACCTATCAGAATGCGGAGCTGACAGAAGGGTTCACTTCACTTTCTAAGATTCTAGCTGGAAGTTCAGATGTGGGCAGTCAAAACAGTGAGAGGTATGTGCTCTTCAGAAATAAAATGGTGAAACTGGGATGTGCAAAATGCTTTACTTCATCATGGGGCATTTAAGTATCTCTTCAAACAGCTTCAGCTGTTTAATTATTTTCACTTTGTTGGAAGTTTCTCATGCATAATGATAATTTGTCCACTCAGATTTATGTTGTTGCAGGCTTCAGTCCAGCAAAGCACTTAAGCACTCGATTAACTTTAAGCACATAAGTAGTCCCATTGCTGGATTGGGGCCATAATAAGGGAAAAGAATGTTTCAGGAGAAACTCTGTTTTTCAGGGGGTAGTGGGTGTGTTTTTGTTTTATTTAAAGTGTCAACAGCACAGTTTATTTAGCTGCCTTTTAGAAAGTAATCTTATTAGCAAAATTGGCAGGATTAAGAGGCTATTAGACAAAATCTGTGTGTTTTCACATCAGTTAAAATCTGTACTGTATTCCCTTGGAATACAACAACTGTTGTGTAATAACTGGATTTTAATGTAACCAAGTCACTTAAGATTGCATTAAAATACATTTATTAAATCACTTGGCTGCTCTAGACTGGTGTGTTAGAAGTTGAAAATGCAGAGAGACTTTCCTGACTTTGAAAGAGCATTTTGTAGGATTTCTTGCAGGTTTTTTTCATCAATCAGACTACATTTGTTTACCAAGCAACGTGTAGTCAATGTTAATTTTATGGACATTCTGCTGGGTCTGGAAAGAAGCCATCTGTCCCCAAAGGTGGCTGGAGTGAGCAGTCTGTCCATCACATTGGTGTGCTCCAGACAGTGAGGACAATGGACGTCGTCAAACTTTGGCTGCTTTGTTTTCTTATTGCAGGCAGAAAACCCACCACAGCAGTTCTGTCCCTCTACTTCCTGTGTCTTATCACTTTCAGATATACATTTTTACCATGAAAAAGCTAGCAATCAATAAGACTCTTTGTATTTGTATGTGGTAATCTCTGTTAAAATCAAGAAATTGCAATCTGGCAGAAAAAGAGGACAGACAACAGAGCTTTAAAAATAAAAATAAAGTCTGCTCTGATGTCTTAAAAGTAAACAAAAGCAAATGTCCTCAAGGAAGAAACAGTGTCTCTAACTATGTCATTTGTTTATTTGATAGAAAGATTTTTGGTACCAATAGAATAAATAACCTGTTTGCTCAGAATTCACTCATATTAACGTTTATGGCAGTCTTTTCCTTTTCATGTTTGTTAAAATTTAAAATACCAAGCTTTATATATGGGTGCTGTTATGTACTACAGATTCATTTACGCTGACAGCTGATATGTTTGTAATTGTGGTAGAATAGTGGCTTCAGTGCTTGGCCCTGCTCCTTTGATATACATAAGTGACTCCTGACATTTATTGATGGTTTGGGGGATGGTTTGACGGAAAAAGTCAAATTGTTGCAAAGTAATTCCTCAGGTCTTCTCAAGTTTATTATTGACTGCTTTGATCTTTGTTCTGCAGATGTAGAAATAACATTTCCTACAATCTGTAGGTGTTCTCTGCACTTTTTCAACTAATTGTTTTGTGCATCTGACAAGATGCAAATTTACCCAGACCTGTCTACAAAGAGGCTGCTCTCCTGCCTGCTCTTTTCTGTAAAGACGCAAACAACACTATTTTTACCTACTTCTGAAAATTGATTCTGAGCGTGTCTTTTAAGATGCCTGCTTGCCTTCAGGGCTCCCAGACGTCATCAGCCACCTGCCTGTGCTACGACATCCATCCTGGTTGGCATGTGGGACTGAACCAGGAAGGAGAATAGCTCAAGGTGGAAAAGAGCGTTCCAAAGTGGGGAATTCTGGCTGTACGGCAGACACTGAGTGTCTCATACTGATTATCCATTTCCTATGCAGTGATTTCTAGGCTGCTGGACACAGCCTAGGGATTGCACAGATATACTCCCTCTGTTTTAAACGAAACAAACCCAGGCATCAGTAGCAGAGTAACTGCAATGGCCTAAAAGCTGTGGAAATACAGAGGTGGTCAACTTGAGGTGAGTTCTACAGTATATCTTATCTGAGCTACTTAATTTTAAAAGGTGCCAATATCCCTATACCAGAAAATGCAATTGGTGACTGTTGAAAGGTAAGGACATTGGATACTTCTTCCTTACATATGGACTTAAGAGGTGAATAGCTTCTCAGCCTTCTCAAGTATCATTTTACCTTTTTATAAGCTGCTCCTCATGCCCTAATACATTTATACAACTCTTATTTGTGAAGAGAATGTTTCTGAACTCTCAGAAGAATTAGAACATCTCATCACTTTTACATCCAAATTTAATTTAATTGCGTTTCTCAGGGTTTTTTGATGTTGGATCCTTTTCAGCAATCCTCTCACTTAGCAGAGCTAAATATCCACTTGAATTTGATGTGAAAAATGCTTGAATCAGGAGTACTATGAAGACTCAGTTCTCATCCTTCTAAGTCATTAATAGTTATTAACTTGATTTCCAAAAGTGCTGAACACCTAAAGCTCTTAGGAGAGATTAGCACAGGAACTGCTGATACTAAATTCCTCCTCTGGAGAGTACACAATACCTCAAAGTCATTGAGAGAGCCATTTCCACTCTACACTCCCCATTCCAAACTGCTCTGTGGCATGGGGAAGAGAGATATAAGGACTGTCAGAAGAACAGGTGTGATTTCTTACATACCAGGAAATCTGCAAAGGGGCTGTCACTCAGGCAGGGTGACTCTGATATCACTGATGGCACTTCATGCTTCCCTGCACACGGTTCAGATCTTGGTCACTCCTCATCCACTATTCATGGTAGACCATAGTAGAGCACAATTCTTGGGGGTTAGGTTGCATCTGTTCCTTTAAAAAATAAGAAATACAACCCCCTAATGTGACACTGAAGAGAAATATCCCAGAATACAGGAAGTTTTCAAACATCTAACGTTTGCTATTGGTACATTCTTCATTAATATATATTTTAAAACTAATGGGTTTTGGTGTGTAATAACAGTTATTGCTGCTTATAGTCTGTAGTCTGCAAAATGTTCATAACTCTTTTCTGGAAGCTTGATGATATGACAAGGTTGCTGGTGCTGCCGACTTCCTGACCCTGGTGAAACAAATGAACAAAACTCAGATTGGTTTCATTTAGATCACAAAAATCATGTTGAATTCAGCAGTGGCAGAAATTTAGTGCATATCATGGACTAGCCAACCTATTTTAGTTTATTCAACTTCAAATTCCATGCTCAGTTTCCCTGACTTTTTTTGGCTTGCTGCTGTTGTTATACATTTTGCTATTAATAAATTGGACCCACAAAATACTACACCCCAAATTAATTTCCAAAGTATTTTTAATATAACTTCCATCAGAAATGAAATTTTCAAAAGCTTGTCATAATGTAAAATATATTCACCTAAAAAACATTAGTGTATATATTTGTATTTGTCTGTGCATATATATGCATAAAGGTATATAATGAATCTAGATACAAGACTTTTTTTGTAGAAAAGAATGTCACAATATATTCAAGATGCAGTAATGTATTACTTTTTTTTTATTCCTTTAAAAAGCCTTGAGTTCTTGTAGAATATGGTTTAGTGGGTCAAACATCCCCTTTTCTCTCATTCATCAGCCTTTTGATCTTGTGTCAGTTCTAAATGTTGGCATGCTTAGGCCATAACAGTGTGCTGCAAGATCACAAAAAGGCAGAGTTATATCTTTAAAAACTTATGGGCATCCTGGTGCTACATCCCAGCATAGCTTAGCAGATGTGGTATTGAGTTCCCCCAAGTCTTCACTACCCCTTTGTCTATTATTTTTTTTTATAGTTTTGTTCTGCATTCCTTCCACTCAACCTCAAGTAGATGGAAGCCTGTTAGTTTATTACTTACATATGTCTGCACCCTTTTACCTCAGCAGGGAAAGACAAAATATCGAGGAGGACTGTAGGTTTGGGATGGTCAACTAATCCTTCCCCACCTTGAACTAATCGCCAGGCTGATGTGTTATTGTGCTGAGCTCTGTTCTTCAGTGCATTGCCAGTGGGGTTTCAATTTGTAGAAGCATAAACAGATACTAAAGTAAAAAGAATGGTGCAGTGATTTGTTAGCAGAGTTCAGATCAAATTATCACAGCGGTCCCCTGCTGACAGTCCTAACAATTACCTCCTTTTTCTTGGTCTTTCAAATGTTTTCTGTTTCACTTACATCTTGGTAAACAGTGTGTTTCTCACTGTGCTTTATTTATTTACCTACAAAAGGGAAAGAAATTGAAACTTCAGCTTTCATTCAAATGTCTGAATGGCTATATATTTTGTCCTAACCTAGATGCGTTAATAAGGTTTTTTTTCTTTTTTAAAAAAAATAAGTATACAGGCAAGGTAGCTAAAAATGGCTTCAGCTTTCTAGTGCATACGTGCTTTTATAACATTATCTACCTCTTTTATTATAGCTTTGATCATGGCAATACAGATCTTACTGAAATTTAAAAACTTTTGAGAAGAGCAGCTACTAAATAGGAAATGAATAAAATGTTGTATACATTAAGCTAGTATTAAGCATTCAAAGCATTTGAGTCCTATTTTGAAATCAAATTGTGTGTGTCAGTAAATATTATTCCCTTTTTGTGGCATATAGTCAGTTGATGTTCTGTACAAGTTCCCTAGAATTAACTCTAACATTTGTTTCCACTTTTTTTTTTCCCTTTCCTTTTTTCAACTCTCGACTTTCACTTTTGCGTACTCACATTTGTCTGCTTCTTACAATTCTAGTGGGACTGATTTATCATCATTTGCTAACATATCTGTCTCAAAATCTGAGCTTTGATCAGCTTGTATTTTATAACTTACATCTGTTCTATGTTTAACCTTTTGTAATGCTGTTTCTCAAAAATATTATCTAGTTTAACAAAAGAATCATGTTAGTCTAAGCATTCTGTTAAACCTAAAGGAAGAAGAATCCTACATACCTGTCTATTTTGCCATACTTTTGTTACTGTTTCATAGTCTCTTTTTCATTAAATCTATAAATCTGTCATACTCCAACTTTTTCCTGTGTTTGCTGCTGAACTATAAACTCCATCTTCCTGTTCCTTCTCTACCCCTTTTTTTCCTCCAGTTCCAGCTTCTCACGATTCACAGCAGTATCACCAGTAGCATCACTGCTCTGGCTCGTTTGCTGCTGCAGGATCCAGCTTCAGCTCCGGTAAATGTGGTGATTAAAAGTACTCCCACAATGGGCTGCAGGGGACAGCAGAAGGCTTCTTGGTTGTGAATAAAAAGACTAAACCTGAAAATTCTGACTGGGACTTACTCACTGGCATTAATCCTCCTACAATGATGAGTCCTCACAGTGAGATAGACGGATAGCATGTTTGGTGAAGTACAGAGACACACCTGCATGTTTTGTTGCTACCTTATGTCTTGAAGAAAAGAAGTTTGATTTAAAGGACTTAACTTCAAACTGGCTCTGTCTTGGGTTAGGCTGGTTTAGAGGGAGAGATGTACGAACAAGCCTTTAGAAAGTTGTCATCTGTTCCCCAGCTTGTAAATAAATGAACCTTTCCTAGAACTAAGCAGGCTACCAACACTGATGAAGCAATGAAATGTTTTCGCTTGAGATTTTTTTCTCAGATGTAAGAGTGAAAGTCAGCCCTACTTGCTTTGCTTTTGAGGGAAGTGTAGCCATTGTGTGAGGGCCACCAGCAAGGCAACACTGTCTAGGGAACTTGGGGAGGAATGCTGTTGATGTCAGAGCACCCAGTGACTTGTTCTGTGCACTGATGTGACCACACCAGCTGCCTGAAAATAGCCTCAGCTGTTCTCCAGCAGCTAAGAAGCTTTTGAAGTCCTTTTGTCTAAGTCCACAGCCACAAATAGTAAACGCACAAACTGCTTGATCCTGACTGTATAGGTGTATGGATGAGTCTGGCCTGAGGACCCTACCAGAGAAGAAATACCTGCAAAAATCTAAGTAATTCCAACACGCATGCATTTCCATAGCACTAGACAATTTTAATATGAATGGAAGTTTTATTGGCGTAAGGACTGAATTCAGACTTGGCATAAATGGATTCAAGGGAGCTATACTTGCTTGTAGTAGAGCAAATTTTGGCTTCAGGAGTGAAGCTATAAAGACACTACTGAGAAACTATAAATTTTGAGCTAGTAAGGACATTATAAAAGGCAGAAGGATAAATGGTATGACATCACTTCCTTCTGAAAGATTATGAGCTATGGAAAAAGATTAGTTAACTTTTGCTGCAAATAGCTCAGAAAATTTGGGCAAGGATGTTGAATGTGTTGAATGGATCAGTGATAGCAAATATACCTGTATAATGCTTAATTAGAAACAACAAACCAAAGCACGGCCTCTCAGGTAGAAAGTAGCATATGGTATAACGAGTGTGTTTGGATGAAAAGAAAAAAGAGTAGGATGACAGGCAATATCAGGAGCAGTTAAAGAATGAAAGGCAGTGGTAGAGATGGAATAGGACAATAACACTTTGTCACTTGAGCAACTTCTCAAGAAAGGCATGCAGCACTGTTCCTGCTTGTAAGTAGGAAGATGAAGCATAAACCCAGGAACTGAAATTATTTTTAATGGAACCCTCCCAATATTGTAAATACAAGACTAAAGACATGGCAGTTGACCATTCTTCTATACACAGATTCCCGTGGTAAAAGTCTACAAGAAAATATTGGTCCTATTTTATTGTTTTTTATCCTGGGAACTTGCAAGATTCTGTTCTTCATGATTTAATCTCAGAAATCATCCACTGTCACCAAAATGTTAAAATTTGTGGGGGGGAATTCTTCTATGGAGTTCTTCTTTGCTTCTATATTGTTCTTTCCAAGAAGATGTAAATATTGTTATGATTTATATCAGACAACTGAAACACACTATTTTCCATTCCCAAAATAGTATTTAGAGGTGCTGGACATTTTACTTTGTCTCTAGTAAGTTGCCTGGGCTAATTAGTTTTTTGGTTTGGGTGTGCCGTAGCCATAGCCAGACCAGAACAACACATTGTTCTACAACAACCGCAGCTGACTTGTGATTTCTTGTTGACTTTTAACTTGCTAGTATACCTGCATATATAACTCCTTTGATGAAGGCAATAGAGAAGTATTGGCTAAAAGAATATAGTTTTTGCTCAAAAGAGCTCACAAAATGTTTGTCTTGAAAAATGCAGAAACCTATTAAAGATAAAAAAACATAAACAAGTGTAAGGCACTTCTTAAAGTCTCTGACAAAGGTCTCAGGTGTAGGAGGGTTAAAGCGATATCTTGTTCCTCTAAATATTTCAACAGACAGACAGACTTTTGATTGCATTATCTATTAAAAAACTTGCTTTGAACCTTCCGCCGATGTGGACCACTTGTGCTTTCTCAAACCAACAAAGGTTCGGTCAACAGATAAGAATTTCTGACTGTGGAAGGGCAGCTGCTTTCCTTTCATCTTTCTCCTGGTGTGTATATGAAATGTTTGCTTAGCCTGGCCCTGCTATCATGAGGACTTCTTTTTTCCTTAATCCTCCCTCTAATTTGAATCCTACACCCAGTCTGCAAATAAGACATGAAGAAAATTCAGATTTTGGCAGCACGGGGTAATCCTGCTGGATGCTGAGTACTTCAGCTTCAGTTCAGTACAATACTTAGCCTTATCTGACTATACATATGCTTATCTATAGGCCTAAACTTAAGCATATGATTGAATGCTCTGATTGATTAGGACTAATGATCCTTGCTGAAGTACTAAGCCCTGTGAGAGAAGTTTGTTTTACTGGCAATTTTGCTGTTGTTTTTCTTCTATTGTTACTTCCCACCAGAGGAGGTAATTAAGGAAGTGTTTGTTTTAAGAGCACCAGAGCAATTTCTGTAAATTTTTTTTAACTGATTCTTCAAAATTCACTTGTGACCAGCCCCGTGTTTATTAGTTTTTTATTACATATTTTTCTTCAAAAGCAAACATGATCTCTAGAAATTTTGCCAATGATATCCAGGTATATCTCTTCCTTCTCAAGAAACCTAATCTGTGTGAAATGTTAATGAGAAAAATATTAAGACAAAATGCGTAAAATTGCTTTCTGGAAAGGTTCAATCTATATGTAAATGTAGGGTTGAATACAAGAGAAGTGGCTCTTCAGTATCCTGAAGGAAAGATGGTATTCACGTAGGCTGGATCATTATAAATGTATGCTTTCAGATGCTGCCTACTTTAACATTATATGGCTTCCTAATGAGAAAAAATTTGTGTTTTGTTTTACTTTCTTCTTGCTGTCTCTCAGCCTGTCTCTCTTTCTCTCTCTCTTTTCATTTTAGCCAGCTAAGCCTGAGGGAGTGAGTAGTATCATGAAAATGGGAAGTTTGAGTTGTTGATTTTTGTGTGACACCTGGAAAGGATGAATGCAAGGCAGTAACAGGCCAGCTAATGATTTATGAGATTTTTACTTCCATAGATGTTTAATAAGGATCTCTTGTCTGCATGCCATATTGCTTAAAACAGTGTGGAAATCAAAGCTCAAAGAACATGTTTAAACAGGGAAAAAGCTGTCTTTCCTGTGATGTCGCCTTCACAAGCGAGTTACCTGAGGCAGACTCTGGGCAGGAGACTATCAAGTTCTTCAGTCTGTGTCTCTCAGTAAGACAGTGCACTGGCTGGTGCTCTGAGCACCAATTCCTGAATACCCAGTTCAGTAGCATCAGGGTAGGAGACAGTAATGAAGGATAACAACTTCTAACGTTTTATCCATGCAGAGAGGGAATTCTTCCAGATGGATTTGTTATGAGCAAAGTATCTCACTGTCCTGCCTGTGTCATCCTAACCACCATAGTAAAGCTTTTGTGGGACTTTATGAAGAAAGGAATGAAGGAAGTTTGAAGACATGTGAAAGACAAGGCAGCAATTGAACCTAACATTTCCTGGGGGCTGAGAGGATCTATTTGCCCTAGCAGGAGTCCATTAAGTTTTGTTAGCATTAAACTGCAAGTATTTTAAGCTGTTGCCCTCTAGAAGAGAAGCCATGTGCTTTCATGATACTCAAACTTTGATCCTAAGTTGCTGTAAAGCTCCAATTCAGCAAAATGCTTGTGTGTGCTTGATTTTAAATACAAGAATACTTACAGTGATAGAATGGTCAAGAGCAGCATGAAGTCTACTTTACTTCACAGCTAAGCCAGTTTGTAACTTATGAGTATGTTGTATTATCATTCTAGGGCACCTATTTCTATACAACCATGCCTTGGAAATGCATTCCCTGAAGTTGGTAGGATTTAAGTGCATACTTAATTTAGGAAGAGCAAGGGAAGACTGTATATACTTGATTTATGTGCAGTTTATCTTCTGGTGGCCTAAATAACTTCTCACATCCTGATTCAAATTCTTAGGTGATTTAAATGTTTTTTTCCTCCCAAGACTTTTCTGGAAACACTCCGTCATTTCTTTTATAAAGCTATTCTTCTGTGCCTTTCACGATATTTTTCAACATCTATGCAATTAATGAATAACGATCGAGGTCTTCTCATCTTTTATTGATTGAGGACTTTTTCTGCCCCTTGTGTAGAAGCACAAATCTGTTTCTAAAAGTTTTTGCTTCATTGCGTTGCACAGGAAAGTCTATGCGTGTCTATTTCCCAGATTTGTGTAAATAATGAAATCTGAGCTAGTTTTTTCAGTATTGAAAATTTGTACTATTGGCAGACAAAATCACTAGCTGGGAGTTCACAAGGAATGAAGGTCATCCTGTGCAGAAAACCATCTGAGGACAGAAAGACATCTGAGGATTACCAACTCTGTGATAGATGGACCTGGATTTTTTTCACAGGGGTAAATTTTGAATAATAGTCTTGGTCTAGTACTAGTGAAATCAGCAAGAGCTTGGTTATTTTACTTCAGACTACGCAAAATTGCGAGCAACTGAAAAGTGTAAATTAGGAACCCCAAATATCTTAGAATTAAGTCACCACAAAACAAAAATATTTCATAGTTTTTTTATTGTTTGGGTTTTGGGGGTTTTTTAGTGATCCTTTGGTACCACTAAGCTTCCTCTGTAAGGAAGATAAAAGGTCTGTCGTGGCTTTTTTTGCTTATTTTCCCTAACACTGCATTTTTAAGAGGAAAATTAATGTTTTTGTGTTAGATTTATCTCTTGTCATGGCTATTATTGATGACATAGCATGGCTGCTGTCTGCTATGTATCTGCTGATCTTGTGTGTACAGTAACTCTAAGCCCTTGTAGCTTGATTTCCTGTATTACACAGGTCACAGAATTCGATGAGGGTCACAGGAGGGACCCCATAATAGCCCTATGTAGACAGAAGCAAAATACCAAGGGGAAAAATTATCATCAAGGGTATTAGTCACCAGTGTGTTGAGATGATGCTGTTGTTTTGATTATTTAATACGTGGTTGTACCTGCAGGTCTGTAGTTCCAATGATGGTAGACCTGTAGAAAAAGGATTGGATGGGGTTCTCTCTCTCAAGCTGTCTTTATAAATCCCCATATATTCAGTGAGACGTGGTCCGTTCAGTCACAATGGAAAATGTGAAAAGCTGCCCGTATTCCACATAGACTTGTTGCATCTATTCACCAAGTCATGCATGCATTCCCCAAGTGCTAGTGTTTGAAATAAGTTTAATTTCTGTATTACAAGACAGCATTTTGTTACTTTTGCAACATTTCAGATGCTGAGATGTATTTTGATTATGCTGATCAAAGAGTCATTGAGCATTAGAAGTTCACATTGGCTGTGATTCTGCCTGACGTATTTTGCACTATGTCATGTCTAACTCTTTGTGATGATTAAACATTCATTTGCACTGGCTGGGGTGCCTGACAGTCTTACATCATAAAGCACTTTATTCAGTGCAAATTAGGATTCAGTAGGCTCCTCTGTGGGGGATTTTCCCACTAATGACATATGTAAATAGCACTCATTCATTCTAATATTAAGGGGAAAGGTACAGAAGCATGCAGATCTCCTAATGAATCTGTGTTATACCTCAGATGAAAGGAAAACAAAGTGTTTTTCAGATGTTAATTTTGTTATCTGCACACACTGTGTTCCCCTCTACTCCTTCAAAGTTGAGATACACAGAATCAAATTTATAGAGCCTTTATGTTCACAAAGACAGTTTGTTAGAGAGGTACCCATGCATGCACACTTTCTGTGACAATATGGAATCTCCACGAAGAAAAGAAAGAAATACAGCCATATTATTCAAACGTGAACCCTAATATATTGGGGCCTTCTTTGTGTGCATGTAAAACTTTTTACCCTGCTCTTGCAATAGCAGCATAACACACAGTTTTAGATGACAAAGCCTGATCACTTCTGTCACTGTGTAATACTTGTATTTTTATTAGCAGCCTGCTCAAATGAAATGTAAAAGGTGTACTGTTCCTTGAGTTGATAGCCCTTGTCATCTATTGTGCCATTGATTTATTTAATGAGTTAATTTGCTTAGTCTTAAGAGAGCCACAGCAGAAATATTTGAGTCTTAACATTTTGTGAGTGAGTTTTGTTCATTTTCTTTGGCCTTTCATTCCTGAAGGCCTTTCTCTAAGTTTGTTTTTCCGTGGGCTTCCACAGAGATGCAGGGCCACACAGCTGGCATGTTCCAGTCTCTGCTCTCCACCATCTATACCATGAGGGAGGAACAGGCAGCTAAAGGATTTTTTTTCTTTCTCTTTTAATCAACATTAAAATATTTGATTTTTTAAAAAAAAAAAAACCCAAACCAGCAGTTTAGCATTGTTTAACCTCTATAGGCAGAGTAGTTGTGAATGAGAAGTATTTTTTGGAATGAGTGGTGTTCCTTCAATTTGTCTGCAACTCAGTGCAGACGTTGGCTGTAAATGGGTCAGGCAGTCATTGAAATGAGCAGTTGGCCACATTTGTGCTAACTCTAGTCTTTTTGGTTTTTGCCAGAGGAAAAAGAATTCTAATTTCTATCAGTCTAAATTGTGCTGGGCAGCATTATCAGCTGGAAAGACCCCTCTGATTTGACAGGCCCCACTGTATGATGATTAATTACTACTCAGCTTCATTGGACTTTTCTAATTTCCTTTTGCCACTAGCTGTAGGCAACAAGCGATAAGTACTGCTCTTATTATTTTGTGCAAAGGAAAATGTCTATTACTGCTCTGTCCTACAAGTAATCAGAATAAAAAGACAGCTGATCGGAAAACCTGTGAGGATCATTCTGTCTTTATTTATCCTACGCTTGCTTTATTCCTGTGCTGCTTCTTCACAGAAGTTGTTTTACACTGTTGCCTGTCAAAATAAGAAGATAAAATCATAAGCTCTATCAAAGTAGTTGACATTTTGAAATTTGTATAATGATTTCATAGGAATTAATCCTCAATCTCCAAATAAATCCTCCTGAAAATGCTAATATAACTAGGAATCTTCTACCACAAAGTGTAAAACAATTCTTAATCTTCCTTTTCTATTTTACCATAAATTTATTATATTAGAAGGCTGTCTTGTTGAGAAAAATTATAGCATAATTGCCAAATGCAAGAAGAGTAAGTACTTTATGTAACACATTATAATAATGATTTTACTGAGACATCGAATGGTCCAAAGTATAACAAGGAGAAGGTACACTACAAAGAACTTGTCAAGGATTTCACTGTTAGAGATAAAAATCCATGCTTGCAACTTTTATATCTTTGTTCTAAAGAATCTTCTCAAATCATTAGGCAAATTCCATTGAATTAATTCCAGAAAAGCCATCTGAGTTGCTTCTGTATTCTGCATGTTTAAGAGATGCCGTAGAATTTACTTTCAGAGGGAAGATACTAAATTCATACTGGCTAACAGCAAAGCATGTCTGCACAGTGTGTGGGAATGCTGTGGCAGGATAGAGGCACATGTAATTGTAGTAAAGTTATGTGCTATCTGGACAAATTACCTAACGATGCAACTACTTACATGTAGGCTTAGCTGTAGCTTCAGTTTAAAAGCTGACTTGGTCACATCTGACAGGGATGGATGTCCTTATCTGCAGCAGATCTGCTTTCAGAATGTCCCTGCACTTAGGGATTTAGAAATAAATGGAATTTATGAACTTAAAAATTTGTGTCACCCTCGGAAAGGGACTTCACTTATCTGTTTAGGATGCATCTGAATATTACTCTGGTTTTTATACCTGTAAACATTTGTGAAAGGACAGAATATTGATACACAAGAGAAGGTGCTTGAAAAATCTTCCAGGGAATTGGATTTATCTTGTTTCCATAAGATTTGTTGTTCTGGACAATTCAAAAAGTTTTTTTTTTCTGATCAGGTCCTTCCTGCACTTGTGTGCAGTTAGAACTTCTGGTGTTTACATGATTTTGATCAGATTTGCACAACTACCCAAAGAGCGAGGGAGTCAGGGAATGTGTATTAAGCTTCAGTTGTTTTGGGTTTTGGTTCTGTTTTTAAACTGAAATGGAAGATGTTAGCAAGATTTCCCTCCTCGGAAAAAAAATTGGAAACCTGTTGGCTTGAGGCCTGAAATAGTGGGGGAGGTTCCTGTCCTGAAGTATGTCCCATCAGGAGCACACAGCACTTATCAGCCCATCCTTTCTGAGGATGTAAATTCCAGGCCTACTGCAGTCTTTGTAAATATGGATGGCCTTTGTGTGGAAGATGTATACTGCTAGCAAGGAGGGGAGAAAGGATATTTGCATGCAACTTTGGCATCTGCTGCTGAACCCAAGAACCTGATTAGTATCTGCATTCCTTTCCCCAAATAAACAGAGAACCAAATGGCTTGCAGATCTCCTGAATCTCTCCTTCCCCTGTCCAAAGCCTTCTCTAGCATCATAGGTCTCTGCGGTGTGACATTCAGTGACTGGTGAAGAGACCAGAGGTGCCACATAGTTCTGCTTTTCCATGGTCACTGCTGAGACAGGAACAGAGCTTCTCTGGATAGAAGGGCTGGGAAATGATTTCAAGGTGGCCAATCCGGTGTAAAGATTCCACATGCTCAACATACCATGATTCAGGACATTACACAGATTTATTTTTTCTCAGGTGTAATTGCTTTCATGTTTGTTTTGCAGACAACAAAAGTGAATATATTAGCAATATATGGGCAGCATAGATGCCAGTTCTATTTTGCTTGATACAACCACAGCATTGTTATTTGCTGGATTATATTCTTTCCTCCCACTTTATCCCCTTCAGAATCTGGTGGTTGTTATTCTCTTGGTTTAGTGTAGCTCACTTGCAACAGGAGGGAACAAGGAGCTGAGCGTTTCTCTTGAGAAAAGTATTGTAGTTCAGGCCCTTGTGTTATGGTGAAAGATACCTCATATGACTGTTGAAATTATATAGTCTTATTGGTAGCAAATCAGAGCTTAATGAGTATCTCAGGAGATATTGTAAAGCACTCTTTTGTTGTTAATGTTGCTAGTGGAAATATTGTATTCTGTACCGGGCTGCAGTATAAAATACAGCATATTCCTCCAGCAACTGTAATTGTTGTATCCTGTTCCATCATTATAAGCTGGATAGGATAGCACATTCAGAGTTTGTTCACTCATTTAAAAAAGTAATAACTATTTTGTAGACATCTGGATGACTGAGGTACATGTATACATTAGAGAGCTTATCTTGGGGTCATCGACAACTATTAAGCAAACTAGTTTCTTTTACCAAATAAGATGGAACATTCATCCACTGTTCACAGACACAATTTTTCTCCTGTCTTCATGGATGACTCATTGTGCAGTTTTGTCTTGCTATCTTCATCTTTGTATGCTTAAACAAGGCTGGTTGGATTCCAGAGAAGTGTCAAAAAGCACCACCAAGCACAGTGACAACAGGGCAGGCAAAATTTCTGCATCCCTTTGACTAAAGGGTCTGCCCCAAGTACTAACAGTTCCCACAGAGGGTGGGAAGGAAGCTGCCTCACATGCCTCCCTCCTGCCTATGGTAGGGAGGCCTCTGCAAAAAAGGAGATGTGCTGCTCTAACAGCTCAGGGAGCTGCAGGGAGGCTGTGGCTCCTCCAGGAGCAAGGACTTTTGTTTTGCCAACTGCAGCATTGGTCTTGGCACCACCAGTATCTGCTACTGCTACTATTGAAACATCTCTTCAGTGAGTTCATAGTGTTCAAGGTCAGACAGCAAATAAGTTTATGTCAGAAACAAGAAAAAGAAGGTAGTCTCTATTCCTACTGATACTTTCCAGGGTACTGTGCTTTCTGACAACTAATACTTTAACAGATTAAAAAATATCCTCCTTCACTAAAAGTAGAATCTTTCAGCTCTTGCTAGGATATTATTTCTATTTTTCTACACAGCTATTTTCCGTTTTCATGCTGATCAGTATTTATTGTTGCTGTAAAATAGTGTATATTGTATAGTTTGTCATATCGATGCAAAGGGATAAAAAACATCCCCAAATTAACTGTTCTTTAGGGAAAGAAAATAAAAACACATCTCAGTAGGTGTTGGAGAAAAAAAGGAATTCCCAATATTATTATTATTATTTATTTGAAGTGAATGATTTTTTAAATACTTAGTAATTCAGTAAAACCTATGGAATATTTTCTGTCATATACATGCCAGATAATTACAGTATTCATTATAGTATAGTTCATTCATTTAATTTGGACTATTTTATAAAAAGTGAAATATATAATGGTGCAACTGCTTTGTTCTTTTTCTAATAAAAGGTAGAAGCTTTTGAGTATTATTAGACTGAGATAAGCTAGGCTTCTCTATAGCACAATTTTGTATGTCTCAACTAGCAAAAGCCTTTGAAGTCCTATGAATCTTTCTGCTTGTTAATTCTTCCATTTGTTTGATTTTTGGTACAAAGAAAATGAAAGAATATGATGAGATTATGGCATTTTAAGTCAATATTTATTAAAAAATCAATCTCGATGAAAATCTGCCCATCCCTCTAATTAGATGAGGCAACTTGAGGTTGATTTTTAATTGCAAAAGTAATTACATGGAGCAGATAGCCAGTGACATTTGATTATCTAGGTGATTGATTAAAAAGCCTAGCTCACAGAGCAGATTGTCAGCCAGGGGAATCGAGACAAAAGAGCAAATTAAAAAAGTTGTCCTGTTAGTAATCACAAAATTCAAGGATGAAATTACAAAGCTAAACACCTCCAATCCACGTCATCTTCATCACTCAACTGTCTGCAGCATGCCTGAGCTCAAAAAGGGGTGATAAAGAAATGGATTACTTTTATAAGGATGAAATATTCAGGAAATATAAAAGACCAAAAGCACTGCTGAGAATAGGGACTTCAACCACACAAGCGAAGAAATAAAATTTTCTCTAAATTGTGACAGAGTTCATTTTCCCTCTGCTCTTATGAAAGCCCATTAAAACCAAGCAAGGTTAGTCATATTAAATACATTGAGTAGCAAAATATGTTTCAAATGACAAATATTAATGATTATTTAAGAATCTAGTCTGGGTGATACATTCCTCCTACAATATGTGTATTTTACAGTGGATATTCATATAGTTTTCTAATACTTTGGATTTATTTATTGTTTTAACTGGTTGCAAGCTGTAACTGGAATGGCTACCACTGATGCCTTTCACTAATGAACATTATAAAATGTTTTTTCATATATAAGGTAATGTGAATAAAGTGTGAAACAGAATTAAAATAATCTTTGTGTATAATATCCCATTTTATTTTTAGTTTTATGATGCTTACCTCTTCAGGCTGTGCTATTCTTCTAAATTGGTCTAATGAGTTGATGAGCCACAAATCTAGTGAGTGGCATCCCTGCTCATGGTAGGGAGGTTGGAAGTAGGTGATCTTTAAGGTGTCTTCCAACCCAAGCCATTCTATGATTCTATGGCTCCAAGAAATTGTGAAATAGATCCTCACCAGATTTTGATATATGTAGCATGATGTACAATGTGCTTCCAGTGACTCTGAAGCCTTTGGATCAAGTTCAGTGTGTGCCTTTTTTTGTTTTTGCCTTGATAAAGTACTGTTGTTTTATCTGAATTATTAGATTGTTTTGGCCAAGTAGTCTTGAGCAGGATCATTCCAGTCAACTCAAAATGCTATTTAAGCCTGAAATTCATTCATGAAAAATAACTGCATTTTCTGAATCATCATGTGGTTTCTTGGTATCATTTTCCTATAATTTAAGCAAAGATCCATCATTTTCTATACCACAGACACCTGGTAAGTAGTGCAGTAGCAAGTGCTGAGACTGAACAGCAATAACTCTTTAATCAAAACAAGAAATATATGCACAGAATTTTATAATCTAATTAATTAGAATAAAACAACTCAGAGGAGAAAAGCAATGAAATTTTCTAAACATCCTATCCAGAGTCAGTTAATGTGCAGCTCATCAGCCTTCAGAGTCCTCAAGAGATAAATTGCAGCTACTGTTAGCTGGTACCAAGTGGCGGATTTACCATTGTGGTGTCAGTATCAGGCCCTTCATCTGCTGTCTAGAAGTCAGTCAGTGAAATATTTGTATCCAGTTACTAATTCCATGGATACAACCTGGTTTTCTTCTTCTGTAGTTCCAAATGTTGTCACTGAGAAAAAGAAATTATTACTAGACGGTTGGATTTGTTAAATGCCAGCTCTGTATTGTTCTTTTATGAGGCTTTATTACCTGTCACCCATCAAAATGTAATCTGACAGAGTAAAAAAATTAAATTGATTAAAGGTGCTTCTTGCATATTACAACAACATGTAGGTCTACAGGTTCCTGATAGGACTTTTGCATAAAAGCACATGAATACTGAAAAAGAGACAGATATAGGCATTGGTGTGTTTCTAGATCCTTGACTTGAAAACAAAATAAATGAAAAAAAAACCAAATCACCACCACCAACAACCAAAAATATGCACAAAACCCCCCACAAATGAATTAAACACCCAAAACAAAACCTCCACAAACAAACAAAAACCCCAAACAACAACAGCAAAACTAAAAAACACAGGAAAATCAAATTATTAAACAAGGCTGAGTGTCTTAGAAGCATGTAATTGCTCAAAAGCACAATTTTAACAGAGTAGTGCCACAGAAGACTGGTCTCCATTTTCAGTGCAAGAAAATGGGAGAGAATGTGTTGGTTTGTAAACACTGCCACAATAGTGTTCATTTCTCTTTCAGCGGAAATTGAGGATTGGAATGAAAAAAGCAGAAATCATTTTCTCCAAGAGCAAATGCCTTTCCATTTAACAAAGAAAATTTAAAAAGAAATACAGCTTTTGGTAATTTCAATACTTTCTGCAGACAATTTCATCTCCCTGCTGTTTCTAAGACTCAAAGCAAAGTAACAGAATAAACTCAATCTTACTTATTAGAGCTCTGTTAAGATTAATACTAATAGCTCTATTTATGATGTTTGCAGTTTATGTATCATTGTAGAGACTGTCTTTGTTCACAAGTTAAATATTCTTTCTGTGATTGTATTTACAATTGTCTCATTTTCTCGCATGGAAACCAGTTCACAAAAATGGAGTCTTGCATTGTATGGACACAGACCTCTCATCTCAATTTTCCAAAATAGCTGCGTGATCTAATAAGTCAGTTTTCAGTCCTTCTTGGTCTGAGTACTATTTTTGCCTTTGCCTGCATTAAACAAAAAATTCAGATGTTGGTAATTAACTGGATTTCCCCTGCTGCCAAACCAAATTCAGTTCCAAAAAGCCCTGTATATTGCTACTTCTGCATTTGTTAACAATGTCCAGACAACAGGTCTGCAATTAGATTCCCATCTGTTAGGCTGAGCATTTAGCATAGCCAATGGATGCAAATGAACTTGGGTCCCTCAATGGAGTGCATCCCTAACTAGCAGTATTATATTTGAAAAGAAATTTAGCAGTAAATAATAGGGAAGGAGATGAGATTTTTAATAATATAATGGGTCAAAAATGTTCAAATGAAAAAATAAAATACTATTGCCGTATGTGATGATTGCTCTAACAAATCTGAAAATATATTCAAATATTCCACTGTTTTCCTTAATGCCTTGAATACTGCACTAGATTAAGGGGAAAAGTACTAACTTTAAATGTTTGCAACAGTGCTAACTGCATAAAGTAATGCTCCATGATTATATAAATGTTAGAATTCTACAGCAATTATTTTTTGAGATTCTTAAAGGAATGCTTCAAAATGTTAAATATTTTTACAGGATAAAATGTAAAAGGCAGAGGGATGCATTTTTAGCAATTCTTGTGTTTAATCTTAAACTGCAATTTTGTATCAGTTCTAACGGCGTTATAATAAGGGATAATCCTACCAAGTCCATAGACTGAATGTTGGAGGATTAGCTAAAGCTTGCATATTTAAATGTTTCATTTTCTACTGGAATGTTGGTAAAATAGACAGTAAAACCCACTTAAACGAATACCTGTTGAAGGGCTAAAACTTTAAGGAAAAAACCCTTTGTGCAAACTCAGATTTTCTTTGCGTATTCATTGTATTATTCTTTTGCCTTTTCAGAATTCGTAGATCAAAAAATAAATATTACATATAGCACATAAATATACAGTTTAAAAGGCTCTTTTTCTTATGCATTAAAAGTCTAATAATTTTGGTGTGAAATGAGTTTGCATCTTTATATTAATTTCTTTAAATAATATTTGTAGCTTAGAACAAAAAAAAGTAATAGTATGAGATATTTTTGTATAGTAATATTTGCAATTGTTTTCATGCTTTAGGAGAATGTGTTTTGGTGGAGTTTATTAGCTATTTCAAATTTACACAGGTCAGGTTTTATTGTGGCTTCTTTTCTCTCTTTGGTTAGTGGTAATGAGCATTTCAAATGATGGTGAGACTTTTTTCAGCAAGAATTTCATCAGAGTAATAAATGGGATCTCAACTACACTCCATATTTCTTACCAGAGCAAACACTAGGGTGACAGAAAGAACCCCAAAGGTACCAAAAAAATTGTTGATATTACAATTTAAGTTAAAAAAGGTTTCTAAGGTAACCATCAACATATTGTTTCTGAATTTGGGATTTCATTTTCCTGCCTGCCAGGTGTAATGAGACGACTCATGCCCATGCCCCCAACATCTTTACATCCAAGGCATATAAAGGGGTAAGAGCTCTTTTGAAGAGCACAGAGCAGCAGCCCGAGCATCTTCTCAGTGCAGGGCAATGCACTGGCCGCCAGTTGCACCAGTAAAGAGCATTCTTCCTTCCTAAAGCAGCTTGAGTTTCCCACTATATGGAAGAGCTACAAGCAGTCAGAATGTCCTGTGGGTTCAGTTAGAGCGTTCCATTACCAGGAGAGTCCACCAAGTCTTTTTTATGGCTGAGGGTCCTGAATTTAGGGCTGTTGTGGTGAGGAGATTGAACTTTGTTGCTGGCAGATTCGAGAGCAGTGTCAGCAGGGCTGTACTGCTCTCCCTGTGTGAGCAGAGCACTGTATTGTTTGTATGCTTGGGGCAAGATGGAGATGTGCCTATTGGAAGGATGTGCTCTGCACTGCAGAACCAAGTACGACTTTTGCATCGAATAAAAGTGAATGGACTTAGAGATTTTTGGAGGGGAGTATCCGTTGAGAAAAATTGCATCCATTTGTTTTAACCTAGCCAGCAGTGTGGGATTGCTCAGGATGAGATGTATGCTGCTCGTCACCATGACAAAAGTGCAGATCTTTGCCTCGATGGGATTTGACTTTTCAGGGTCTGACAGAAGATGTGTGGGATCAGAATTCCCTGCCAGGCAAGCTGTTGGTTCAAGTGTAGTACAGACAGGATGGAAGCTTGTGATTGTCTGGTCCATAGCCTGCTAATCTTTCAGATTAGTCTATGCTTTCTCCCCTGAGGGCTAGAAGGCCATCAGCAGAAAGCAGGAGCAATCCATTGCTTTTTCACTGACAATAAATAGATAGTGACAGCAGCTAGAAACCTTGTGGCAGCGCTATGGAGATCTGGGAATGTGGGTATGGTGTTTTAGTCAGTTACATTTTTCTGGCTCTTCTTAAATAGAAAATTATTCGTATACACAGGTGATGGAGAAATTGAGTATGGGAAGGCAGGACTACAGGGCTGAATTGGTGATTGAAGAGGTTCTTCTAGCAGAAAAACTTTAATCTGCTGCTTCTGTACTTGGCTTATGCTTATTCTATTATGCTATTAGTATCTTTTCCTAGCAGTAAACTGGAGACATCCTCTGGTTCCTGTGCCTTAAAGAAGCATTGGTTTAGGTAGACACATGTAATGAGGCATAGCTCAAATGGCTCAGGGGAGTACCATGTGCTTACATGCTCAGACAGCTGGCAGTGAAGAGGTACAAGCATGGGGAGCCTCTACTGTCAGGTGGTGCAAAGGACTGGGGGGCAGGAGGGAAGTCTTTGTCTGGTTCTGATGGTGGCTGTAGGCCATGAAAGACAACCCCACACTATGCTAAACATTTCACTTTCTCCAGTTCTCTTTCTGTGCATTGCTTTCCTCATTTATAAGATTGGTCTTATTTGGAGAAGCCTCTTCTACTGATAGTTAGACACGAGTTTATGGTTGGGACTCAGGGTCTTGCCGAGTGGTTCTTTCTGTGACATGGACACTTCTGGGAGCTGGAACGAATGCGGTTTTGCCTTAGACTGTGCACTGTGTAAAGGCTCACCATCTCCTAACTGGCTGTGTATTTCCCAGGACGGTGAACTCATGGGGACTGCTGCAGTACAAGTGACAATTAGCTACTTAATCTGCATGTGTTTTTCCAGAAGCAGTGTTTTCTTACCACACATCACCACTAGTTTCATATTCTTGATTTCTTATTTTTGAATTCTTCTACCACAGATTTTTCTTCAATAACTTTGTGCCACTTAATTTTTTTTTATTTATACCCAGGCTTTTCCCCCTTTAATAAAAAGAACCTCAAGTTTTCCAGTGCAATGCCTGTCAATTAACTTCTTTCTTATTTCACCTGCCTTACTATTACCTGGAGGTAGGTCTAATAACAGGAGCACAGCATCAATGTCCTGCATTCAAGTAAGGAAATTAACCTAATAATTGTCTCTTAAATGCATTCTTTCATTACACAACTCATGGGACAAGGGGCAGAGGTCACTTAACTCGCACAGTGATCACATTTGCATCAGCATAGAAAACCATTATCTCAGTAGGTTATAGCTAGTCCTACTGATAGCATTTTAATCAGCCTAATTTTTCTAATAAAAGTAAAATATTGATGAGGTAACAAAAATTGGTCAACAGAACTTATTTAATGAACACCAACTAATCATCATGGCTAGAGTTTCTTGGAAGAAGTGCAGGCAATTTTTGCTGCATTCCCACTGGAAATACACCTACTGGCCCTTTGGAATCTGTTTCTTACATTCATTCTTTTACTTGTTTTGTGGCATGGGAGACATCTGGGCTTTTAGTATTAATTTGTTATTATGTATCCTCCTGCTTTCTTTCTGCCAAAAAGGTTATGGCCATGATGTTGTCAAAAAAGTGACTACAGCCTATTTACATGTGGCTGAGTAATATTTGGATGGGTAATTCAAGGACTGGTAGCAACTCAGCTATTTTGGTGTGAGGCGTGGGTTACAAAATGCACTCACATGGTGAAGCACTGGACTGTTGAGCTGCACAGAATTCCATGTGCTGCAGCTCACCACAGGCTGCCCCTGGGCCAGTAAGTGTGAAGCTGTCTCTGGTGTAACCAAACACACTTCAGTTACCCCTTAGACTGCTGCAGAAACATACATTCCATGAGCTGAGCTGCTTTGCTGCTGCTCTGTTTCTCATGTGCCGCCTGGTCCTTCACAGATTTATCCTAATGGAGTTGACTTTTCTGTATTTGTGGTCTGTTTTGCTGCTTCCTAGGACAAGGGCTTTAGCTGTCATCACAGTGGTCCTCACAGCTTTGTCTTGTCTATCTGTCATCTGGAAAGCATAGTCTGAGCCCATTCATTAATATGTTGCTTCTTTGTTTTCCTCTCTGAGCATGAAATACTGACCAGAGATCATGGGATACATTAATTATACATCCAAACAGCTTGATAGCAAAACTCCCATTCAGAATGGCCTGTGCCTTGACACACCAAACATTTCCAGTATCAAACAGATCTTTGTGGGCAGTTTGGGCTGTATTGGATCAACACAGATCAATTGTTTCTATAACTCTAGAGGTTTATTTCCAGCACGCGCTCTTTGTTTGCAGAAGGCTGTTGGATTTTCTCAGTCTTTGGGAAGTCAGTATTTTTCTCTGCAGAGGAAGGTTTCTTCAGGACAAACTGTGTGTTTATTCTGACAGTCTCCATTTGTGCCATGGGTGGCTGCATGCCATGAGGAGAAGGGAAGACTTACTCTCCACTTGCTGTGGCCCCGCTTGAGACTGCCTAGGGAACCTGCAAGACAAGATAGATGCTGCATTTTGGTTGTATTAAAGTATCTACTTTTATCCTTGCCCTGCAGGTACTGCAGCCTTCCTGCACAGTAGTGTGTGCTATAACTGTAGCACATTATTATGATAATCAATGTCATTATCCTCTATATGTAGTCCAAAATAATCTCACTGTTATAAAAGAGAGGATGGGAGAGAGTTAAGCAAGACAGAGGGAAACATAAGTGGCATCTAGAGAGGAGTTTGTTGGTGATGCTGGTGGCATAGGATCCATAAGAATAATTCTGGTTCCTAGCATCAATGAAGAAAGGCGGGGTGGTGGAAGTAAATGTTTTTACTTTCCTGATTTATTATTTGCTCTTTGATAGCCCATATCTTGTTGACAAAGAGGAAGAGATCTTGTACCCTCACTTATTATTGTTAAACTACTATTGAAGCACACTGGAAATTCATTTACAATCTCTTTCACATTCTCTGTCACATAGGGAATCAATATTCTTGCAAGACCATCACCTCCAGAAGTAACCCACAGAACCAGCTTCCCTCAAATACTTTTTACATTAAGCGTTGTCCCCTGACACGTACCCTTTCCCCAGCCCCACTCCGCCCTGGCTCCGCTGGTCTGTGGTCAAAGTGTTAGGCAAGAGTTTTTATTAACTGTAATAATAATATTGCAGAGATGGCCAATTTAAACTGAAGTCCTAGCACAGCCCTGCATTTCACAGCTGATTCATATTGACGAGCGCTTCTTACCCTGTGAACTGTGAGCTGCTGGAATGAGCAACACGGCTGCGGTTTTCTTTCAAGTTCCAGGATCCAAAGGCAGCAGTAATTGTTTTTGAAATGTTTCTTTTTATTATTATTAAATAAGTTCATTGTATCTGTTGAAACCTGGATCATTCCTGCTCTGATTTGCTTCCCTTTTCATTGCCAGGCCTAAAGCACAGGAACAGTGTGTGTGTTTTGGATTGCTTCTAAGCCATAACAAAAATATCCTTTCTGCAGGGAGAGGGTGCCATCTCTGCCATTTCCTCAGAAACACATAATCCATAATAAGTCAGGATTTCCAACCCTGAGTGCTAAATGGAAGAGACAGGGCAAACAAGAAACCCAACAAAATAATTCAATTTTTATTTAAGCTAACATAAAAGTTCAGAAATATTTTAGTCGTATATCACAACAGATTCTAGCTCGGCCTAATTCAGTTCTTCATGTGTGTATTGGCATAGAGAATCAAAGACTGTTTGAAAACATGTGCTTACAAAGTAAGGCACTTTACCAACTGTCAGGAACTGCTTTAAAAAACATCCTTACCTCTAAATACTATTTACCTTGAGGATGTACACTGTATATGCTCTCTTCAGCTTAAAGGCCCCAGGCTTGAGTAGCAGCAGTTACTGTATCTTCCAAAACGCCCTTGTAAATTATCACATATGTGCCTTGCAGCACCAGGCTGTTTGCTCAGCAGGCAAACACAATGCAGCAGCATTATTAAATTTCCATGAAGTTTACCAAATTTGCAGGATCAGTAGGGTGGACCCAACAGGGAAGCTCTCCTACTGCCTACAGCACCTCTAAAGCAGCTGATGGTGCCGCTGATACTTTGCATTCTGCTGTTACTCTACCGCTGTAGCCATCTACTTAATCTCCACAGCAAAGATTAGTTTATTCGATTAAGTCTGTTCCCTATAGACCATCCCTGTAGCTCCTTGGAAGGCATCAAGACTGTGTGTCTCCAACCTTTTACCAGCTAAAAGATTCAATAAAGTAATCTTTTCCCCCTCCTTTTATATGATTGGAAAATAAATTGAAAATGAATTTCAGTTATTGCTTGTGTTTTAAATATGAGATAAAGGTCAGCCCCCTCTAGCTATCTCCATAGATGGAGATTAACATGAGCATGTTCCATTATAAAATCATATAGCAGTTTTGTAAATCTGTCAAGTCATCTACAAATATATAATTAGTCTGTTAGATTTTGAAATCAATAAACAATGACTTTTCAGTGCTGTGCCTAGAAAGCATTGCCAGAGAGTGCTTTAGGCATAGGAGTCCAAATAGCGAAACATTCACACTGTATACATTAAGCTGCTCTCTGGATGTTTAGATGTCGAAGGTTAATTGAAAATTAGGTGTATGTGTGCACTTTTTTATTACATGTTTTTTAACTCTACTTAAGAATAGAAAAGAATTTTAAACTTGGATTTTTTTGTTAAAAGAGTATGTCAAACAGTGGATGTTCAAAGTGTAAACTTCCCATTTTTCTTTTCATAGTTGGCTACAGCGAGATGGTTACTGTGAATGTTTGTAAGGCAAAATTCATAGACATATTTATACAAGGCATGTGTTCACCGTTTGTCATCACTGTCACAGAACATGATTTCCCGGGTCAGAAAATTGACTTCAAAGCTTGACCCTGAAGATTTGACTTGCCTGTTTGCTTATTCTGGTTCAAGATGTGATGTCAAAAGCTGTCCTATTAGTGGCACCTTTTCACATTTAGTTTGCTCAGGTTGATAATAATGATACTGGAAGGACCGCATTTTGATGTTGAAAGAGATAGGGGAAGGAGCACTGCTGAAATTGATGGTGTTGACAGTAGGAGGTGAGATTGGGAAAAGATATATTAAAATGTGGATATTACTTTAAGTGACAACATTCCTTTGTTAGAATGCCATGCATCAGCATGAAATTAAATTTGTTTGTGTATCTGTTCCTAGACTAAGTGTAGGCACTGTTTGTATACCAGTTGCAAAGAGATACATATGTATGCTTTGAATGCAATTTTTCAAGTGGATTAATTAGAATACACTTATTAGAATGGATTACACTATGATTATTTTAATTATTTTAGTACTGAATTTTGATATAAATAAATTCATTGTTTCTAAAGACTACTTGCTTTAGAAATAGGCTTATATAATTTTATGTCCAGCTCCCAAAATCAGAACTGCTCTCATTCATCTCCTGGTCATGTTAGTGTGGAATTGTTGCAAGTTGCTGAATATACATAAGAGTCTGTCAGAATCCAGGTATCTCAAAGAATTAAAAAAATTCAAAATTAGATCATTGAAACACTTAACAAGAAGGCACTTGTGGCAGGATAAATCTTGAATCAATAATATAAGGCTCACGATTGCTTATCCTGGGTTTTGACTAATGATTACCTGTTTATTGATCTACTTTGTGACGCTAAAGTACAGAAGTACTGTGATATTCTTTATTTAAAAAAAAAAAAAAGACAAAGACAAGGAAAGGGAATCTCATGCAATATGACATCTACATTGGTAATAGTTTCCATAGCATGCTAATAGCTTGGCATGGTTCAATCCACTAGTGTCGTTTGTTGCTAGTGAAGTTAAAGTAGCTGGGATTCCCATTTTAATATGCCCTCATAACAGTTAATTTATATTAGGTCATATCTCAACGTTTCCAAGGTACTTAGCTGTCATAGACCACAGAGGAATGTAAAGTAGCCAGCGTGTAAGGTCATCAAAGAGAAGAATTGCAACCATGAACCTTGTTTAGGGTACACAGCCCTGAACTTATTTATTGGGTATTAACAAGAGGTTTCACTTGTCAATTTAGAACACTTACTATTAATAATAATTTCATTCCCTGTGTTTGCTTGTTTTTATACTTTTACACTGACTAGTACTCTCATTTACTGTTTTTTTTCTCTCTCTTCTAGCTGGTGCAAAATTCCTGTTCCATTAAGATCCAGTGTGATAGAGTTGTCCATTTCTTCCCAAAGAAGGGTCGTGATCCCTTCACTCTGTCGGGCAAAAACTGCAGTTGCCTCCCTGTGCAATTCCTGGCGCTTGCTTATGTGCAGGGAGGTCTGGATAGAGAAAATTAGGGGTTGTTGGGGGATCTGCAAGATTCTAAGGGTCACAAGTGTAATTTCAGTCTTATGAAGTAAGTTATACCGACTTTTAGGCTTTTTTGTCTTTCCATTTATTGGTATTCACAGTGTGATGTTTTAGTTGTTGTTTTGTTTTGTTGGGATTTGTTGGTTGGTTGGGGTTTTTGGGGGTTTGGCTTTTGGGGGGTGTTTTTGTTTTGTGGGTTTTTTGGGGGGTTGTGTTTTGTTTTATTTGTTTGTTTTGTTGTTGTTGGTCTTAGTTTTAAATATTTTCTCCCTGTGCAGTTTATATAAAAACAGATTTATCTCTGTAAATACTAGGGTGTCTGTTCAATTGATCTAGTAGTAAAAAGGGCGGAGTTCCTGGGAAGTGGAGCATGGAAGAGACAAGTCATATTGTAGTCAAGGTATAGGACAAATCTGGAGTGGTGTTCACCTGTAGAAATAGTGAAATTCTGCCAGCTTTGATTGGAAGTACATTCCAATACCACAAATAAAAATGCTTCAGTGCATGAATATGGATTTCACAACTTGGCCTAGTAGAAAAACATCATCAAACTGTTAGTGGGGTTTGACGGAGTTAAATTTGACTAATGGTCTCCTTTTTTTTTGAGGTAGCTGCTTAGCCCGTGCAAAAATGATATAATATCACCTAAATCAACATAATTACTCAGGAATAAGTTACTTAAGGATGTTGTTTCTTACAGCTTAGCTTGTCTGTTTCTACAAATTTATATACACGAAGGTCATTGAGAGGCCCAGAGTGCTTAAATACTGCATTTATTGTCTAAAAGCTAAAGTGAAACTAAATCACAGTCAATTCCCTTGATTACATTCCTTTAAAAATAACATCTGAGTAAGAATGTTATTCAAACTGAAAACAGTAAATACCCGATCTTCATGTTGTTTGTTCCACCCATCCCATTCAAAAAGAACAAAAAATTCTGACACCTTTTGAATGAAGACTGATGGGGGAATATGCAGAATAAAATCTGTAAAAAGCTTTATTAGGTGTGAGACACACACTCCAGTTGTCATTAGAGAATTTGTCTTCAAGAACTGTCACCTTGACTTTAAAAACTGAAGAAGTCCTGAATGAGATGCTAATTATGATGCATCTCTTTGACTAAATGGTTGAGTACCTTTTTAAGCACTCTTCTTGCTTAAATAGTTCACATGAAGTTCTTCCTCCTTTTTTTTTTCACTCCCCCTAAACAGAGTTGGTTGGTCAAGTTGATCTCTTGTTTGAAATTCAATCAAGGGCATTAAAGTGTAAACCAGTTGGAAAAACAAATTGCTTAGGGAAATCATTTGCTTAAACAACAACAAACAAGCACTGGTAATCTTCTTATAGAAATTAATGAAGGGAAAACCCCCTCAGCTTGGGTGGATAATGATCCTTAGCTATCATGTAACAAGCCTGGAAGGTTTAGGGAGAAGGTGAAAATTAAGAAAGCTGGATTAAACTAAACTTCCAGAGGAACAAAAAGAAATTCAGGATAAAGATCAGTTCTCCCACTTTGAGAGTGAAAAGTAGTTCTGAACTGGAAGGAGCTTAATCCTTTATGCAAATCTGGTTTAAAGTTAAGTTTTCATCTCAGAATGTTTTTTATTTCTACTGTATGGCTAATAAATACTTAAGAGTAATTCAGACAACTGTCTTGTTAATAGTTGCTTTATGCAAAGAAAGCCTTTTCACCAGGTATAGCTCTAAAACTGGTAAATGTAAAAAAAACCTGCTACCTTTATCTTTTCATGATTGTTTTTAATGCTTATTCCTTATTAATTAATCTCTTCAAATTATTTAACCACAAAATTGAGATCTCTTCACATTAGGGCCTACCCCAGAGGATATTCATGAGGGACTTCCTGATAACTCAACAAAATTTAATTAGTTTTCTCAGTACCTACATGTTTATCTTTTAATAATGGTAGGAGCTACCTTCACTTCCGCTAAGGAACTAAACTTCAGTTTCAATCGGTTCTCATTGAAACAGAGCTGCTGACTTATATTTTATGTTATATATATTTTACTTACAAAATTTAAATGGCTATTTCAGTAAAAATTTTTAATTATCCTATCCCTGTTTAATGTTGGAAAAGATTATTGAGCATCGCAGTTAATTCTCTCTTCTTACACACACACACACACAAAAAAAAAAAATTCGGGTTGTTTTCTGTCTTTTCCCTTATCTTAAGGCTTATCATTGCTCAAGGTTTGTTTTAAGTCAGTGGAAGTGCTGAAAAGCAAAGTGATGGAAATACTTGTTTTGTAACTGCTAGGACAGGTGGAACAATTATGTCAAAATATCACCTGAAAACTTTACTAATTAAATGAAAAAGACATATTTGGGGATCTGTGCTCTGTGTCTGGGTAAACCCTGGGGGAAGCCAGTTGGCAGTTGTCACCCACCCTAAACTCAATCCTAATGCAGTGGAAGTTGTAGGTGGATGATCATTTAGGCTCCAAGCCCACAAATATTTACAGACACACAGATTTATGGGACTATTTGCAGTGCATCAAGTTAACCGCATACCACGGCATGCCTTTGCAGGAGCAAAACTTTGCTTTGTCTAGTCATACATCGCTCACACATTTTCAGAATGGTGACATCAGGAGGTGGAAGAATTTCAGGACATCAGCTGGACAGGTCTGAAATATACTACATATGATGTGAAGCCTGCTGAAAAATGTTATTTAATCTTGAGGGATGAGGGGGAGAGTGCAGGGGGTAATTGCCTTTAAAATCAGAGCAGTGATAATTACTTTAAAGTTTTGTACTGTGATATCACCTTGCCATTAAGGCTGATGTCCTCTTTTTGCAGAATTTCTCCTGGCTTATGCTCAAATACATTTAAAGTGTTAAGTAATATGAAGTCAATGAAGCTCGTGATACTTTACAGTTCTTAGAGACTGACTGTTTTACGTTTCATGTAGATTAGATCAGACTGAGTCACTTCATATGAAATATCCTCGAGTGTGTAATCTTTTGATTTAATTTTGTAGCCTCAACCTAGAATTTAAGTGAGAAGACTGGAATAAGAAGTCCTCCACATTTACTTCATTGACTCTCTTTTCATGGCTTGTCAATAATTCCTTATATTAACAGATAGGAAATGGTACACATATTGAAAGTTTGAGTAGCTGTCTAAAATATTCCAGCTAAAATCTGTTTGTTACTGTTCTAAAAGAATTTTCGAGAACATTAGAAGGAATTTATAAAATCACAGTTAAAATAATGATCATATTTTTATTTAAAGTGTTCATGGAGTTTGTGAAATGAAAGTCCAGACTTGTAAAAAGGAGATCTCTTAAGTATGAAAAACTATGCCTTCAACACAGCATTTTTAAGAACCCGTTTCCCTTTCAACCATATTAATGTAGAAATAGAATTCTATTAAGCCATGTTTCTTTAAACTTGTCATATTTACAGTCCTTATCTTGTCCATATATCTATAGCCCTCAGCATTTCCAAGACTGTAAGGCACTCACTCTCTGAATTCCCCTACCCAGTAGGGTGATACAGTCATTTTTGACAGTCGAGAAACTAGAACACAGAGAGCCTCAAGTCCTGATCCTCAAAGACATTTAGGTGCTTAATGAATTTCTTACAAAAATTTAGAAATCTTACTCATTTTCATTGAGAGTTAGGGGCTTAAAAGGAGTGTGATTTCTACCTACATTTGAGTATCTTGACCTAAATGATCAAAGGGTTTTCATAGAACAGGGATTTAAACTGCATTTCCCAAATCTTAGGCTTGATGCCTTAATTACTGAGCCACTCTTTTCTGTAACTCTTCTGCTGTGGACTACTGCTCGAATGTTACTGCACAGCAGGTGAAACAAAGATATGAAATATGTTCATGGTTAGTGATGCAAGTGTCCCTTGTACCTGTAAAATATGGTGTACCTTGTATTTTCTAATTGTTTGTCTAACAAAACCTAGACATGAACAAAGAGGCCTCTGGCCATCCTAATAAATACAAATATATCCATCCAAATAATGGCTAGCCAAGTTTAGGTTTACTGTCTGCTCTCCTCTGAAGCCCTAATAATTTTGAATGCAATGTGTAGTCAAAGTCAGACAGCTCTGAAAATAAGAAAGATAATAGTTCAAAGACTTTTGGACACAGAAAATGAGGTAAATATAGTAGCATTTGTTAATCTTAGAAGTTTTCTAGCACATCTGCCTATGATTTTTAGGTGCCAAGTAAAGTTAACAGGTTATTGTGATCCTCTTCTGCCAGCAGCTATATCCCAAGAGAAACTATGTGCAGAGAAGAAAATACCTGGGGATTCTTTTAAGGAAGAGACCTAGTCTAAGGTGCTTGTAAATTAAAGATAGGAAGGACTAAAAACAAGCAAGGAGGTGAGCAGCCTACACTATTTAGATGCTGCCAGCTATATCTTCTTTCAGCTTGTTCTTTGCCAGATTAAAGTTCTGCATTAAAAATATGTGGATATATAGGATCAAGGAACTGTTGATTAATATAGGCTTACTTGGGTCTGCATTTGTTTATGAAGGTTCAGAATCTGCTAAAGGAGAGAGCTGTAGTGCATCCAAGGAGTTTGGACTGTTCTGCAGCAGCCAGGGCTGCTTCATGAGTGGGAAATGTTGGCTCTTACAATACAGTGAGTATGTTCTTACTGATTTTATTGAATCTACAAAGCACAAGGGGGGCTTGGCTTTGAAAAACTATCCCAGTACTCCAGAGGTAGATGCCAGTGTCCAAAAGTAGAAGTGATATCAAGAAATAATGTAGGTTTTAGTAAATGTTTTCTGTGCTACTGGCTCAAGTTTGGGAGGAACTATAATCATCAAGGACAACTTACTAGGTTCTGCTTCAGATTGTGAGACTCTCACCAAAAGGCCTCTGGCTGTCTGTAAGTAACCTCTGCCTAGTTTAGCAGGAACTCTTGGATGACTCCTGAAGGTGTCTGTAGTGTTCTAACTGCCAGTGTTTTTGCTGATTCCTGCTTAATGCCATATTTTGCATGCTGCTCCATGTGGGAGCTTTCCTAAGTTCATTACTACTGCAGAACTGGCTGTTCTGCCAGAGAAAAAGATCAAGCTGGAAGGAATGTCCTAAATCTGATGTTGCATTGAGATCAGATGGAGATGTATTGGGGACCACAGAGGAACGAAATTTAAATACAAGATCTTTCACCTCTGTTTTCTCACCACTATCTAAGTAGCTTATTGCAGGACTGAGAAAGCTTCATTGTAGTAGTATCTTGCTCTAGGCAAAAGTTTTCTCAGGGACTTAAAATTGTTCCTGGGCATTTGTATAATCTAGATATCTTTCTGTAAATCAGGACCAGTGATGTGATCTTTGAGTAAAAAGGAAATAAACAGTAAAAATAAAGATTAATAGGTATATGTTTTTGTATAATTGTATATGTAATGTACTTATAATGTGCAATTATTTCAGTTTTACAGACGAGGGAACTGAGACACAGAAAATGACATGTATCATGTGAGATAACACAGAAGTTTAGAAAAAAAATTGCTCTATTCTGCTCTTATAAGCTGTAAGAAAGCTGCTCTACTCTTCTGTTTTACTCATAATATTGCATATATATGGTCACTCAAACATTTTTCTAGCATGAATCTCATCTACCTCCATTATCCAGTTAAACATAGTTAAAAGTTACCCATAATCTGTGTATACTGTAAATTCATGCTTTGGGAGGCATTCTTTAAATATCTCGTATGTCTGATTTTTATTTAAAATATAGTTGTCAGTTAATTCACTATCACATTTAATAACCTATACTATGCATAACCGTGGTTGCAGATTGTAACCTCAATTTTTCACGTTTATGGGCTTTCTTGTATATTAATCTAAAGAAAGGTAGAGATAGAGCAGTAGAACTTCATAAATAATGGTGCTTGAGGCTGCTGCCTGAGTTGTGAAAGAAACACTGTTTTTCTCCTATGACATGAAGCTTTAAGGACTTTATGTCCTGATCAAGAAGGAATGCTTTAATAAGCATCCATGTTAGAGGGTTTGTGCTGTGTAAGCTTGGTACAGACCATATGGGCAAAAAGGCACATTGTGTGGCGACAACTGCCCTGCTTGTCATCCCCAATCATACTTGCTCTAATCCTTGTTTTAATTTACTCTGCTTGTACAGCACCAATCCTGCCAGCGCGGTCCTTAGGGTCCCTTCATTCCTGCCATTTATGACAAGGAATATGCAAAGGCACAATTATTCATCCACTAAGGTGACAGAGAAGGGCTCTGCTTGG
Source organism: Calyptomena viridis (assembly GCA_013390005.1). Classification (NCBI taxonomy): domain Eukaryota; kingdom Metazoa; phylum Chordata; class Aves; order Passeriformes; family Eurylaimidae; genus Calyptomena; species Calyptomena viridis. The sequence continues at coordinate 126,207 of WEIV01004786.1, forward strand.
GAATATGTTCCCAGACTTGCAGCATCATAATGTCAGTTGTTAAAGCACTCTGCAGATGCAAACAATTCTTGAGAGACTTTTTTTAAAATATAAATATTTTTGAACACAGAAGCGCTAAGACTAAATCAGTCCTTATTGATTAAACAGTGCAATGCTGAAAAGTTTTTATAAATAACATATTGTCTTTTATTCAAGTATGTTTTATTCAGATGTGTTTTGTCTTTCCCCTTCCACTTAATTCTTGCGCTCTTATAATTTGTTTAACTTCAGAAAAAAGATAGTATGTTGAGCCACCCTTATTAAGTCTTACAGACTGTATATTGTTTATATTCTGCTGTACACCACATTCCTAAACAGACAAAAAAAAAAGCCAGCAAAAAACCCTCAAGTGTAGCATTCAGCCTCTCAAGTCCATGATGTATTTCATTTGCTACGGTCAGAGCAATTTTAACAATGCCTTTCATTTTCTTATAGCCTAAAATGATTTTCTTTCTGTGAGGCCATTCTCCAAAACTTCTCTTCCCCTTTCAGGGTATCATTTGCAATTTAAAGCTAACCTGGTGAGTGTACTCACAATAGGCTTGCCCATAAAATGGTTCAAGGCCTGCCTGCATGCCTAATGAGGTTGATGTTGAGCTATTTAGCTCTTTGTCCTTCTATAATATCTACTTAATGCAGTTCAATGGGAGTGGATTGTTAGAAGCATTAAAGATTCTATTAAGTCTTTACTAAAGCCACTCTATTCTAGTCCAGCTGTATAGTGGCAAGAGCATTAAATTTGAGAATGTAGTGGCAACAAGGGGCCTGAAAAAGCACCTATAAAAAAAGGACAAATTTCCTAACGAAGTAAGACCACACTCAATTTAAGACCTGTTACTTTTGTATCTAGATCTAAAGAGTTTCTCAATGTGCATCTCACAGTGGTCTGAATTAACTCCAGTTTCCCTTAATGGATGAACAGTACAATTTAAATCTTTATTTATTTTCAAAGCACGTGAGTAGATTTTTGCTTTGTCACACTGTTGAAAACAAATAACATTATGACTTTAATCTCAGAGAAACTACCAAAATCTTACAAAGGTCTCCTTTCAGATAACATTTAAATGCAATATATTTCCCCATTTGCTTAAATACTGTAATGAGATTGATCTGTGTGAGGAATTCGGAGATCTCTGCACTTTATGGGGAAGACAAACAATGCTTCTGACAAAAAATATTCATTCGATGTATTGTTTTCCTTAAGGGTTTGTTGTTTTATCAGGCCTCTATGGTGCTAGCCACCACCACTGAGACAGGGAAGGAAAAAAAAAACAAGAAGGGGTAGAATGGCCAGGATTTCACACAGTTGGCATTGACTTGGCTTGAAGAGGCAAGCACTAAGCTGTCTTTTCAACCATAGTAAAAACCCTCCATCTGGCCACCCTGAAACTCTGTTAGCTTGTTCAACTCGCTGTCGGCTGATTGGGCTTTGTGAAGCAGAAGTAACAACATCAATAGTATAAACCCTTGCCACTTGAGAGTATTACATTTCATTTCATGCTTGACTTAATCAAAACTGGGGAAATGAAATTTACACCTTTTTGATGTTCTTTTCCCTGCTGTTTAAGGAGAAGAATCTTAACCCATTTGATCTTCACATGCACCCAATAAATGACCAAATATGCCAAGCTGCCAAAAGCAGACGGCTGCCAGTTGCCAGTTTATGTCAGGTCACTGTGAGAGAGCTTAATGCAGAAGAACTTGGGTTTCATACCAAATGCTTCAGTTTGCAGCACAGTATTTTGGTTGCAGTGTCAACAATTTAGCTCCTCTCCCTATTAATATTAAACTATTATAAAGAAAGCAGAAATGTCATTTTTAGTGGAGGAAATATGTTTGCAGGAGGCTGTTGCGTGACAGTCAGGAGAGAGTGACAGAGATGAAATGAATCTGGGTTGGAATTGCTTCTTCAAACTCTTGACATTTGTTCCTTTATTTCCTGGCTCTGATCTACACGATATACATAGTTGTTGTTGTTGTTTTTCCTGTTAATAACAAGACAGTGCAGTGCTGGATTAGAGATTGAGTGAGTGAAAAATGGGACTGGTGATAAGATTTTCCCTGAGCCTGGGGGTAAGCTCATTAAGCAGCAGATCAGATCACTACAAAATACATACATGAATAAAACCCACAACTAACAAAGTTCTCTCTGCAACTTGCTGATGGAGAAAGCATTTGATTCAGCAAACACGGGCCTGGGAAGGGGCTTTTCCACTCACTGCACTGCCAAGTTTCGACCCGTTGCTTGGACTTAGTGCCCAGCACAGGGTGTTGAGGCAGGTTGGTGATCTGCTGTCACCACCTGCGTGAGGCTGGGTCTGCACTGAAAAACACATACAAACACAGTGCAACAGGTCCCTGCCTTCCCCACCGCCATCCTGCTTTCTTCAGAGACCTTTCGCCTTTTGTCAAGGGCCCGCATTTATGGCTTGATGAAAACCTTTGTAATAGATCATCGAATACTGACACATTCTGAGGGACAATATCCCATTTGTTAAATATAAATTAACATTAACACAGATCCCCCGTCGCAGAAAGGCGAAGGGTTTTGACACCTTTTCAGCAGGACAGGCCGGGCCCCAGTGAAGAAAGCCGAGGGCCTGTAAAGGAACTTGTCCCGAATGGTGATCCTCAGGCTCTTGTGTGACAAGGTACATAGTTTCTATTCAGGAACAGGCAGATTATCGGTTACTATAGTTTCCCTAATGCTCAAATGAAGCTGAGGCCTAAGCTGAACAGAATAGGTTAAAAGGTGCCGATGTTTGGGCCTGCGAAACCACATGTTGAGAGTCAGAGACCAAACAGCACAAAGAGCACATCTCTCCAGTCTTTGATGTCTTCTCTGAGGGACGCGGAGTGAGAAAAATGCAGCCGTGCCCCCGCGCCCGGCGGCCGGACAATGTGTCAGTGTGGGAGCGCGGGGTGCCGGGGGTCTCCGCTGGGGAACTGCGCTTCTCCTGGAGGAGGGCAGTGCACATCGGCACAGCCCAGCTCAGAAAATCCCTGTGCCCACAGCACACTTTTATTCCTCATTTTTCCCCCTACGAGTCATTCGCTGTGGTCTCAAACGGGCACAAACTTGGGACCTTGAACCGCGAAGTTTAACTAGACTTAATTTGCTGTTTTCTGCATTTGTTTCCTTTTAGCCTGTTCTTTAGCATTTCCTTTGTGTTTTGCGCTTTAAAATCTTTCTACAGCACTTCAGTTAGCAGCTTTTTATTTCCCTGTGTGCCTTAGTGTCTGCTCTGAATCCACTGTGGAGCTCGTGCAGTGGCTGCTCTGTGCTTCCTGCATGAATCACCGATTCTGCTTTTTTTTTCATTTGTGAGTATACAGTGTTTTCAAACAATTCATATTCACCATAAAAATGTTCTATGTAGGATATCCCCTGATAGCACAAGCGATGCTTTTGCATTTTTCATAAGACAGATTAAAATACCCGTTCCCTGCACTCATGATGTAAGTATCTTCCGTTCTGTTGAAACTCAGTTTAGTATTTTAATTTTTTATTAAAACTCTTGTAAGCAAGATAAATATGCATTGGCACTAAAGGGAGACTGCCAGTTTTGATAGGTTATATTGCCACAATTTGCTGCCACTCTTTAAATATTACAGCACTCAAGATCCAAGTATTATGCAAAGCAAAATTAATCAGCACCTGCATCTTTTAAAATAATAGAATTCATGAATTCTAAAGTTTTATCAGCGTTATTGTAATTCTGATTGTCGTCGGTTCTTTATACCATTATAGAAAAATATCTAATTGTAACAACTGTATTCCTATAGTGAACATATTACTTGAATTCAAACCCTAACAATGGCAATAGGATAACTGTCCTTGAATTTGAGCCTTTTGTGATACATCAATAGGCTTACAATGTGCTGAATTAGCAGGCATATTAATGGGCAGATGCAGCACCAGCCCATTCTTTTTACCCAAATCTTCTTATGCAAATACCCCATGAATCCAGTTCAAAGAGCTAGCTTTAAAATGAGCTTCTACACACATTCAGATGGGTCCTTTCACAACTGGCAATGGGACTTAGATAGAAAGTGACATGAGAAAAGTTTAGACACTTGTTTTTATAACTGAACATGATCTTGTTATCATAATCTGATACTGGTAACTGGCATGGTCTGGTTGTAGAATTTTAAGCCTTTAACAGAGGGAGATAATCTAGGCCTTTGTGCTACAATGTACTGAATCCTGCACTTGGTGAAAGCTATCAATGAGAATCGCAGTTCATGCTTTTTCAAACAAAACTTTTTCATGGTAAAAGCTTTTATCCTATGATAATTACTTAACTGATTGTAGCGGTGCCTTTAACGTTAGTGAGCTCCTAACAAGGACACATAAAAAAGGTTGTGTTATTTTAGAATAAATAAATTATCAGATAAACAGGTTTTGTTTGCTTGTTGAACTAAATGGTAATGAGCTCATTATTAAAAATGCTAATGCACAGCAGCATGGCTAGTAAAAGTTAATGTATTTTATGATCTTTCTTTTGTTTGCTCTGTTTCTTGTGATTACTTCTCATCAACAGCATCTGGGTAAGAGTGGTTTTAATGATTTAATTGCAAATTTAGGAAAACCTGCCAAAGAAGAAGAAGGATAATAGTTTTCCTAGATCGATGCTGTTGAAACCCCTTCCTTTAGAGTGATTTGAAATTTGTCTGCTATTTCAATAAAAACCTATGTTTTTCTAGGTGGATTGGATTTTTTTTAAACTGTCTGTTTTACAAAAGCTGGTGAGAAGGAATTTCTTGTTGACATTTCCCATACGTGCTGACCAAGCTTCATTAAAGCAATGCTTCCTACAGAATATTCTATAGGAAGCATCAAGACAACTGAGAATCGATTCTCAGCTGGAGCAAATTGGCATAACTAATTGACTTCTGTGGGTCTGGTCAACACTGTCTCAGCCTTAGCCAGTGTGTAGATTTGATAGATGCAGATAATTTAAACTACATAATATTACTGTAAAAAATGAGGGGGGAAATAATCTACTCTTTTATCATTGCGTTTAGATAATCACAATGTATATTAGACTAGTTCTGTAAAGCATTATTGATTGGTTTATTCTTTATTTTTTTCCATGAAATGAGTATTTATGCTGTGTTCTGAAGCATTAATGAGATGATTCTTGTACAAAGATCCTTAGTGCAATAGATGAGCATAAAAGCCAGCATATTTCTTGTCTAGTTAAACCCATACAATAATTTCAGATAGATCCATATTGGTAAAATTATTATGGATTGTGCTTGAGAGCCTTCACGGAGGAATGCTTGATGAAGATTTAATGGTAGCAGATATAAAAGTTCCACTGAATCTTCTTCCAGACACTTTGTGTTTCAGTGTTAATTAACAGCATTATTTTGGGCCATGAAACATTTGGTGAATGCTTTGATTTTTATTGTTGTTTTCTATTTGCCCTAAACCTGCAATAAGAAATTTAGGTGCTCAAAGAATATGTCAGATTAATGTATGGGTACATAGAGGGCCTAATTGTGAATTCAGATGTATGTAAGTCAACCCTGTCTCAGAAATATATCTATCACCATTGATCCTGTTGAGCCATTACTACTTTACTGATCTGCAATAAATCTCATCTTTTAAATTAACGTGTTGCTTATCCGAAAATGTAGCTAAATGTAAAGGAACACATTAGGACAGTGACTGACAGATGGGAACCTGCTTCAAAAACTGTGGTTCTGTAAGCAGCTCTTTCTGGGAAATATCACCCACCTCAGACATCCTCACTGTGCAGGAGAGGCTTTTCAGGAACTTCATCAAATGAATGTTCCTAGAGCACAAAATAATTGTATATGTTATGCTTTTCTGAGACTGCAAAATATTTGTATAGATCTAGCTTTGTAACAGTTAGACTATGATACTTAAAATAACTGCTTAATTATCTATCTATCTATCTATCTATCTATCTATCTATCTATCTATCTTTTTATTTATTATCCTTATGAAAACTAAATGAAGCTGAAGTGATCAAATTAGGTTATATATTCTTACCCTTTTTGCTGTATCTGGTATTGTTTAATCACAGCATGGGAAAAGATGTGGAAGAAGAACCACTGAAAAGGTGATATGTCAAAGGTAATGCAGGAGAGAAGCATAAGTAGGACAGAACAGTAAAATGCCTGGAGGGCAAACTGCATGGTAGAGCAGTGGTAGGAGAGAAAGATGGGGGATCATCTAGAACATCAGTATCAGACTGTCAAACTGTGATATGTAAGAGAGGAAAGGAAAATTTGGAGTAAATTAATGGCAGATAACATCATCCAGGGAGTAGAACAAATTAAAAGAAACTTGGAAATTCTCAAGAACATGTAACAAGACAAGGAAAAGCAGATTGTGCAAACAAAATTAATTTGAATGAGTTTCATTCCTATTAATGTGTCTGCTGGGCCTTGATAGTAGAAGAAAAAACACGAGAAGACGAAAATAAAATGTGTTGGGGTTAGAATTTATTTTATTTATTTATTTTGTGACAAGTAAATTGGCAGTGAGCATGGTTTTATATAGGAAAGCTGAAATTAATATTCTGCCATAAAAATCAAGTCCTCAAGTCTTTTTTCTCAAGGAACATATATTCTCTGAAAAAATGAGCTTTATGGTGGTTGAAGGCTCTCTGTAATTTTACGTCAAATTTTCAGAAAGTGTTTTAAAAAGTTGTGCACCATTTCTGTAAATCAAAACTGGATAAAATATTTGCAGCCAAATCATATTTTGATATTTGCAAATGAAATGGAATGTTTTGACAGTTTGAAATAAAATCCTTTCATTTCTAAATGGCACTCTTCCATAAAAGTGAAATTAATCCATCTCAAAGAAAAGGGGTTCAGTGTCATTCCTTGCACTGTTCTTGTTGACTTTTTCACAATTTAGTACTTTGAGAAACTGGTATAAACATGTATTTTGGTGCTTTGAGGAACTGGATCCTACAATGTTTGAGATAAGCCTTAGTTTGTCCTACAGACAAAGCTGAAATTCATCCCCAAGAGATTCAAATTCTCGATTTTGTCATTTTGACATCTGGCACTGAAAGAATAGTTTCATGCCTGCTTTTCTATTTCTTTTTGTGCACAGGAGGATTAATTTATTTTTTTAAGATGCTCATTTTTCAACTCTCCTTCCAGTGAACAGTTTGGCATGCTTAGGGCCCTCTGAGCAAACCAGCGTTTTCTAACTACAGGTGTTCACCCAGCAGTAACGTTGCACGGTGCTGCATTCCAACCAGAACAAAAAAATGAATTATACTCACAAAATATGCCAATGTTCCCAGTCTCGTGCCTTCATCAGGGATGAAATGTTAGTATACTCTACTAAATCCAAGTCAATGATAAAAGAATCATGAGAAATGTGAATGGAATTGTTTTTCTGCCAACTGGAGTGCAACGAGGCTTTACTGTTTGATGAACAGCTGTAAATACTCTAGATTCCCCCATTGCATTTGTGCTGTGCAGATAGTAATGCTGGTGCTTTCTCTCTAACATCACCAGAGTTGTTATCATTTCACTCAGTTTGCTGCAGTTTTATAGCTTCTCTCTGCTTTTCTTACCTTCCACATATTAGATGTGCAATACCCTATAGCAAATACAACTACAGCCTAAGCAAATCTCACCCTTCCTCTATAGTTTCAGAGCAGAATTTTATAGCAAAGCCAGCATTCCTCACATTAAAATGCCATCTGGGGATTTCTGAATGCAGGGAACACCTCGGAATCGACTGGCCTCTTCCAAGTCATACAAGATACAAGTTGGTGGTAAGTTTGGCAATGCAACCCAAATCACCTTATTCAGCATGTGTGGTTCAGCTTCTGTCATTCACTTATACCTGACAGGTGGGAAAGAGAAGAATTATTTACTTAATAATGAATAACTTCTGCTTTCTGAGATGTTTATCCTAGTAGCACTAGGGATTTACATGGATGTGTTAAGCATGGGATCAGATTAAAAGCTACCATGTAACAGTATGGTTCTTCAGCATGGATATTGGTATAACTTTTGAGTCTGCATGTAAGCCTCATGCTGTTTGTGCCTGAGGGATAGAGTAATAGAAGAGCAGAAGTTCCTTAGATACACTAGCCATTTTCTCTCTGAAAGTGAAGAGGAGTTCAATCATTGTCTTAAACATAAGGCAGGTATGTTTTCCTGCCATCACCATGGCCACGGGGCTTTTTTTGTCAAACCTTCGTGCTCTGGTTTGGTTTGAAAAAAGAAAGGTATTCACAAGTGGTCAGACCCCTTGGAGATAAAAGCACTGGGACAGTAGGCTTGTGTTAGACCAACATAATGATCAGATGTGAGATCTAGAGCATGAATGTCATAGAATCATGAAACTGCTTGGCTTGGAATGGGCCTTAAAGACCACCTAGTTCCAACCTTCCTGCCATGGTCAGGGACACCTTTCACTAGACCAGGCTTTTCAGAGCCCCATCCAACCTGGCCTTGTACCCATGCCTCCATAAAAAGACCAGAATGTCCTCAGATGAGTGAAAATATGAAGCAGGCAACACAGTTAGCTCAGATTTAGAGAAAGAATTGCTTCACTGCTTATGATAGCCTTACAAATGCACAGCTTCTAGGGTTAGGGTTAGTCTGCTTCTACAAATGTAGAGTGACAGGAAGCAGGAGAGAGATTGGCTCCTTAATCCAGGATCTCTGAATGAGGATGGAAAAAACAATCTGAACATGTTACAATAATTCAAATCACTGTAAATACTCTGTTGAGTACTGAAAAACATGTAAAATTATTATTGCTCCCGAGGCGGCCTATAAATGTTATTATTGTATTGGCTGAATCCAAACATAAAATATTTTCTCCCTGCTTTGAAAACCATTGGCAGATACAATAGACACCACTAGCCAACTCTTAATCTTGGTTTTAAGATTTAGATTTGTTCTAGATGTTAGAATTACCCTGGTTAGAATACATGATAGATTTCTATTCTACAAGAGAAATATCCCCTCTTCAGAAGAAATCCTCTTCTTAAATAATCTAGTCTATGACATACCCTTAATCTCTTTAGTTTTCTTGAATTTAGCATAAATACTTCCCTTTTTTACACCTCCATCTGTTTGTTCTACTTTTTTGCCTTGGTTTCTGTCAATGATGCATGGAGCTCTGTTTTCAGTCAGAAGGGCATTAGCTAAAGCAGTAGTTTCCCAGAGTTGGTGCCAGAGAAGTAGACTGAATGTCTTGAGAATGGTGAAAGACATAAATATACAGGGACACATATTGATCTGTATGCATGCAGGAGTGGAGACGGATGGCTGGGTAGATGCACACTCACACAAATAAATAATACAGCCAGTGAATGTACATAAGCAGCCATCGGAAAAGTCATAGAATTCTAAAATGCTCTCACTAATAGGCTGGTTAATGAATACAAATGCAGTGCAAATTCAAGCAAGCTTAATGCTTACAATGGTTTGTTTCCAGGCATCCACAGAGTGGTAAGGAGGAGAATTAACATAGGATTATCATATTTTACACATAGACATACTTGCCAATCCTTTTAAGAATACTTTAAGGACAGATCTAGAGTCTAAGTATTTGAGAGTAAGAACCACTAAATATAGAGTGCTCAAACTACTTAGCTATAATTCTTTTGAGTTACTTGCTGTATGACACAACTGTGTGTTCAGTTGATTTCTGCATAATGAAATAAGCCATTTTAATTTTTAAATGTGAGAAGATAGAAGTCTATAAGCCATCCTAAATATTTAAGAACATTTCATTTGATTAACTAAGCCATATTTGGCACTATGAGAAGCTATGCACAACTTTAATGCTATCAAAAATCTGTTCTGAAAGTGAATGGTAAAAGAAATGCATGTCTTCCTGAATTACAGGAATCAGCACATTTGTAAGGCACATTCTACAGTTGTTTGAGGTTTCATTCTGGTGCAATCAAGTAACTATAAAATCACCTGGCTGCATTATGCAGTTGTCTGACAATGTGGGCTGTGGTTTCATCATTATTAATATCCGATCTGTGTGCTATCAAAGCATTAGGGTGTAAATTTGATCTGGATAAAGGATACTTGGGTTAACTTGCAATATGCAGTTTGTGCTGGCTGTGATAGGACAAGCACTGTTTAATCTGGCATAAAGGCTGCTGACACTTTTTTTTTGTTAGCTATAAAAATAAGATGGCAGAGTGAGGTTTTTCCATAATGTCTTTGCACCTTGTGAGCACAGTGCTTTTTATTTGGTATAGTGATCTAAATTCAAGTTTTTAGCAGTTGTAAAATAGATCCTCAGATACAACCCTAGTCAAAAAGATATAAGAAAAACCCTGCTTAAATGTGCTTAATATTTCTTTGTTGAGCTGGGTAAAATAGTTGCTTTCATTTTTATTAATATTACCCAAATTACTTATTTTCATGAGTTATGGGAATACTTTTCAGATATGTTTTAGAGGAGATTTTGGCATAGGAAAAAATAAGTTTAGAATACGGAGGGGAGTAGAAAGTCCTATTTCTTCAAAGTTTTTAAACTGTATCATGGATGAAGAGTTGTTTAGTGATGCTGTGTCTTGAAGGATTTTGCTGTGACATTTCTCTCTTTTCTGCCTCTTCTGTGTGGAAGAGAGCAAGAAGGGTCGTTAGGAAAGGTCTGAGCCAAACTGCTCAGTGACAGTCTAGCAAAGGGGCAACAACCACAAGGCATACCTTGGGAAGATTCAAGAAATTGGGAGAAATGTTTCCTCCAGGAAGGTATGGTAATACTGGAAGAGATCAGCCCAAGACACGTGGAAATTTTCAAGAGCTGGTTAGACAAAGTCATGGCTCATTTATTGTTCATGACAGTTCTGGGGGAAAGCAGAAACTTTGCCCTCTTATTAATATTTCTATTATTGTGTTAGTCTGTATCTGCATTGCAGAGGTATCAAAGTAATTTATTCACGTGGGATTTTCACTGCAGGTGAGGGTTTTTTGTGAGTGAATTTTTTCAGTGGGATTTCAATGATTTTGGAATGGGACCATAACTCAGCTGTGAAACAAATTCCATGGATCTAATACAAAAGTTGTATATTGTGTAACAATCACAGTTCCCACAACATAGGGATCATGGTAAGTATTAAAAATCCTGTTTCTTGTTGAAATCCACCACCAAAACCCATTAGATATATATATATATATACTTGAAAGTCCCCTTTTATCATGGACATCCTATGAGCCTTATTAAGCAAAGCAAAACAAAACAGCCCCTCAAAGTACAACAGAGTGGTTTCTTCTGTTTCTGCAGCAGGAGGAACCTGAAATTCTGTATTATTTCTGGTGTTCATCACCAGAGTTTAGCTTTAAAAGTCATCACTGATAATTTTAAAACATTTTGAAAGGTAATGAATACCATACAGGGTCAGAGCAGATGTTCTTCTGTTGTGTCCTGCTATCTGACTCTAGCTGGCAGTGAATGCTTATCAGTGTAGGAGCAGTGCGTCATCCTTTCCCTGGTATATCTTTCCAAACATCAGTGGTTCACTCTTCACTGAATTAGGTGTGACCTGAGAGCGCACCTCACAGCAGCATTCAGCACTTTTCATGTTTAAACCCATTGAAACGTAGTATTAATTATGGTGGTTCATCTAATGGTGTTGTCATTATCGTCTGATGGATTTTTCCAGAAGACTCAGCAACCAGATGTTCATTTGGTCAGTTTCCAAAAGAAATACACTTCTCTATACATCTTTCATTTGGCATTTAGTGACGTTTTCACAGCAATGTACTTGCAATTAAAAATCTTTTGGTAGGTGTTTTTTTTTTTTTTGGTGGGGGGCCCACTTGGTGTTAACACAACAATGAGCTCAACTGTGTTTACAGTTGAACTGTTTGAAATTGCATCAGGCAATTGTTCGGTCTTGGTGTCTCTTCAGCTTTTTTGAGTTCTCACTCAAATATTTGTTAAATCAGTTTTGGTTGCTTTTGATTTATGCAGGCACGATTAAATAAGGAGACTGGAGTGGCAGAAAGTATCTGCTGCTATTGGGGAAGCACAAGCCCTGGAAGCTGGCGGATGTTGGCTCTGCAGCAGATCAACCTAGCTGTAGCAAAGGTCATCGTCTAATGGAAAGAAAAACAAAAATAAAACACTCCCATTCCACCGTGAGGAGATACTGAGCTACCAGGGGGAGGGAGAGCTCCTGTAATATACTGCTCTGCCATCTGTGTTGTACAGATCTTTATGGTCCTTTACTCCTCTTTCCTCCCACTGACAAATTACAGAGTCTGATGGGCTTGTGACAGGTCTGAGCAATAACAAAATGGACTCCTGCTCAACCTCTGTCCACTGTGGGATCCAGAATCCACCCCACTCATCAGTGGGTCCCTCCAGTCTTAGTCTTCTCCTGCGATACCAGCTTGTACCCTAATGCATAATGGGCAACCTTCAAACAGAGGTCTGTAAATGATCCTCTGTTTGATTCAGTCCTGAATTAGTCCTGATTCAGTCCTGGTATGTCACAGCCATCACTAAACTCAGAATTTTCCTGATAGCTGCTGTCCAGCTGTGGCACTGGGGCTGAGTCTGCTGTTCCTACACTCTTCCTCTATGGCATGAAGACAGCTGAATGCTATGTATGCTTTCTTGGCTGGAGAAACTTCCCGCAGTGCTGTCTCTGGCTAGATCTAGCATAGGTCCAAATTCTAAAACTTGAAAACTGAAATTGTTAAGCTGTGAAATAGTCAGGAAAGGATAGTTGCCACCAGATAAAGGAATCTTTTCAGGAAAACCCCAGTTCAAATGACAGGAACAATTGATTTGCGGTACCAAGGACCTGCAATCACACTTTTATTGTCAAGGAGGCATCTCTCAAGATGGTTTTTTTGCCCTTTGTTGATCACTTAGGTTTCCTTTTTAACAAGTATTTAAATACAGAACTTAAAGTTCTCAGTGTTGAATCACTATGGGCTTGTGGGGGGTTTTTTTGGTTAATCTTTGTAGAGAAAACTTTTCTGTTTACTGAGTGAAGACTTAGTCTTGGCCAAGTGAACCTTTGTTGTGTGTGTCCAAGATTTCACTTAAATTTTTTTATCTCCACTTTGTGGAAATTCTGTGGTCATACAAATGTCATTTACAGAGTAAATATGATCTATACTGTTCTGTTGTCCCAGTATCATGCAATGCTTCTGTTGCTGTTGTATAAGACTGTAGTGCCTGTGTTCAAGTTACAGAACAGAACGGAATGCTTGGGCATGCTTAGGTGTGTGTGCACAGAGCGAAACTTCTATGTGTAATGAAATGAGAAACACCCCATTTTCAGTTTACGTATGTGTTGCAGAGTATACGAAAAAGGGAGTCCTCACTTAATGTTTAGCTAACTGTTGTTGTTTGGTTTAAATGCATAGATTACCAAATCACACTCCTTGTTCTCATTAAAAGACTGCTGTTTCACAACCTCAGACACAGTTGTTACCAATCAGGTGCATTTCCATCATTGTTCTCATCTTTGTTTTCTAGAACTCTGCTTCTTCCAAAATCCCAGTGATTAATATGCAAAATTTCTGTCTTTGAAGTTAAAGACATATTTCTGAGTATTGTCATCAGTTAAAGCTTTGGTGTTCTATTACCCATTTTAAGAATAAAATCCCTAGCTAAATTCTTACCCTGTTATTAAGGACCTAAAATAAAGGAGCTAACTAAAGGAAGCATGTAAACTGTGAAGCCCTTTTCTTTTTTTTTTTTTTTTGCCAGTACCACTGACTTCAATAGAGCTATTGGCAGCTTCTAAGCAGAAACAAGTTGTCTGTCCACAAAAATTTCACTTCTTTAAATTAAAATCCAAAAAATTAAAACTGTCGAGATGCACTGATTATAAATGAGAGGCTGACTCAATGTCTGCTGTGGCCATTAATGAGCCTTTCCTCTACTCCCTAATCATCTTGATGGCCTTATTGAATGAAAGTGTGACACAAACCTTGTGCAGATTCTCAGTAGTGCTCAAGTACTCACTTTAGTTCTTTGTACTGTAAGTGGTGATTTACTTTTGGCATCTTTTCAAATGGCAGTTCTTTACATATGTGGTCTTCAATTGAATCTTCTACCTATACACTTAGTTTCTTAGACCACCAGTTACCTTCAAGTTGTTAATATCCCAGTAGGTGCTAGTACCAGAAAAGCTATGCCAAACCCTTGGTCAGCATACCATTTTGCTTGTTCAACATGAAGACAACAAAGTTTACTCAATAAAGAATTGGCCAAAGTACAAAATGGCTGAAAATGTTCCTGCTTCTGTAGCCTTTTGAAAAAAAGCATCAGCATGTTCTTAATCAAAATGTTCATTATCTCTACTTAATAAAAGTTTTATTGGTAAACACCTCAGTTTTTAATCATCCCAAGGTTAGTTGGTTAACCTGTTTAAACTCAGACTGTGGTCCTATCATGTATCTAGTGAAGATTTAGTACTATCCTGCAGCCCTTTGTACTGCATGAGTACTATGGGCTTCCTGTTGATGTATGCAGTCTCAGGAAAAAGCTGAAGTTTACAATGGCAGTGGAAAGGGAAATGATTGAATAAGCTTTAAGAACTGAACTGCTCTTCCTCCTTCAAACAGATCCTTCTGGGCATGGCTAGAAAGACACAGAGTACAATGGTGAGGAAGTATACTAAACTTAAACTTCTGGTGTTCTCATGCTTGTTGCTGGCTATGGGCATGTTTAGTGGAACTCATTCATGCTTCTTAAAAAATGAGAATATTAACTAATAATTAACTACATTTTTAACAACTTCTTGGGTCTAGTATTGGGTTGGTTTGATTTGGTTTAAGGGACAACATTTTGCAAATTTAATCCGTATTGATGAAGCAGATTTTTATGAAGATTTTTCCTTTAATAAGCTTGACAGTTAATGTTTTTAAATTGTAAAGTTTTACTATATGCTTTCACTGTTTTCAAATGTGTACTTGTCTTTTGTCCTACATTTTAGATCTTCCTGAAGAAGATGGTAACTGCTCTTGCAGATATGCACAATAATAAGTATTTGGCTTGGCTTTCCATCCTAGTTCTGCTTCTGTATCCCAATTTCCACATGGTGCACATCTGATCAGCCCATGAGGTCCTAACACAGACAGCTGTCATAGCTTACCTGATGTTTTAGAGAGGACAATCTATAAGAATGGTTTTTCTTATTAACAGTGTTCCCATTTCAAAAGATCAATTAATTTTGAATGTAATGAATATGTGGGTGAGAGGGTGTGTTGTGCATGGAAACCCCAATCAGGAACTGGACTTTGTACATATCTGTCATTCTTCAAGAGATTGCAGTGTCAGTAAACCATGAGGAGAGGAAAAATAAGGGACCTTGGGTATAAAAGTGGGCCATACAAAGGGGGCAGAGAAATGGTGTTAGAGAGACAGAAAATTAAGAGGATTTTACAACACCAAACTCAAAAACAACAGAAGAGGAGAAAAAGAGAACTAGAGAAGGGAGAAGACAGGGAAAAGGAAAGTAAAATGCAAAATGAAAACAGTAGAAGGAGCAACCTGTGCACCACAAATAGAGGACAATAACACTGGAGAGAAAACTGTGTTGTTTGGAGATGTCCATGATACAGCTAGGGCGTACCTGAAGCATTTGTATTCTTCATAAGTATTCTGTGTAGATTTCTAATCTGCTTCTTTAAATGCTTTAAAATGTTAAATACATTTGATGCAGTTGGATTAAAATGGGATTTTATTTTGATACATATTTATTTTTCTTTCCCAATGTTGCAATATACACAGAAAAAGAATAGGATGTGTATTAGTTCAACAGGAACTCAGGACGACTTGTTTTATGTGAACAAGGGTGTTAGGTATTGTGAACTATAAAAACATTTCATTGTTAGACAAGAAGAGTTAAATGTATCACTTTAAGCAATCTTCCAAATTAAAGAGCCAAGCTTTGCTCTTCCCTCCGTCAATATGACATCATTTTGTTTATACAGAAAAGACTATTTTAGAGGTACATCTTGATTCAGAACACGTTATTCAGTGTGGCAAGAATTCATAGAGTGTTCTTAGAAGTTTTAATTTTTGTCTCAGTAAGAGAAAGTCAAAACAAACATTTTGAGGCATATAAACCATATAAACATTGCTTCCAGTTTTGAACTTCTATGGTTGTTTTTCTTTTCTTTTTTTTTTTTTTTCTGAAAGCACAGAAATTAATCACATACTTTAATACACAGGTGGGAAATGTATGAGGAAGAAGGCATGCATCTGTACAGGAGGGTTGTCTACAATCTGTGTATACTACAGTGATGAACTTCAGCCTTCTGTCACTCGGTACATCAATATGTTCTATTTAAGCTTAGTCTTGCAGTTCCTTTAAAAAAGGCAGTTAACAATCACAGGATTGGATTATATGAGGACTGGATTGTATGGATTATGCTCTCATTTTGTTTCTTCCTTATAAGATGTTTCTGGTCATTTTGTCCTGTTCTGCTAAAACCCAAGTGCCCCAAATGCTGCTCACTGGGATAGGGACAGCCACTGCACCACTTTTCTGAGTTGCTCTACCGAGGTTAAAGCAGAAAGTGCTCATGTATTTTAGCTTTAGGTGGCATCTTAATGCCTTTAGGAATTAAGTAGATGTGGCTCCACACATATGAGTTATAAAGGGCTCTGTCTGTGAGGATGAGGTTGTGATGTTTGGTAATGGACCAGTAAGGCAGTGAAGTCTTTTCTAAAAGTATCGCATTGCAGCATGAAGCTTCCTGGCGTGATGTCAGACAGCTCTCATGAACCCCGACTGCTCCACAGCAGCTATGGTTATTCTTAGAGACGCTTCCCATTCCTTAGGAAAAGCTACTGTTTGAGGCTTAGTTGGCTTTTATCTTTAGAAGTGAGCATTTAAATGTTGGACTAATTTGTAGCTCGTTTGCAGCTCAGCTGCAGCCCTGCCAGCTGCGCTGGGATCAGTGACAAGCCTTTCTTCCGCCTCCAAAGCACACTTGCAGACAGATCCAGGCCCTAGAAGCACATTGCCCCAGAGGCAACTAGACTTTTTCACAGGCATGTAGCTGCCTGAGGGAGTTTTCCAGAACAAGTAGCATATTAGGCGTTCCCTAGCAAAGAAAGACCTTACATGAACGTAGTAACCTTGCTGGCTTCAGGAGTGTTGGATTGGCACTGCTGGGGACCACACTGTTGTGTTCGGAGGTGGAGAGGGGCTGGTGACCATGAAGTTAAGTGTTGCCCCAGCTGGGCCATAAAGCTCAGAGATAGAGGTGTGAGCTGCCCAACCAGTTGGCAGAAGGGGGTGAGAGGAAAAACCTCTATTCCCTCAAGGGATGTTGATTCAAAATAGCGGGAGCAATATATATTTAATTAAAGCATTTCTTCTCTTGGTTGGATGGTCACATGTGACCCTATGACAGCATTCTTGCAGGACTAGAACAGATAAATTAGAGACAGCCTCAAAAGAGAAAAAAGTTCTGGTTTGGGTGGAGATAAAAAAATTAGTTAACGAGATGGAGGTAAGAATTAGTAATAACTACACTGGGAAGTATCTGGCTATGCAGCTTGGCAGTCATTTGAAGTAAGGAGCATTTTTCCTACATCTACAGAGAAAGCTGTTGTATTCTTCATTCTTGTCCCACCAATCTCTTCTGGTTTTGTTTGCCCTCCCAGATTTGGAAAGTTAGTCTGTCCATTCTTACAATCTAATAAATACTAAATGCACTTAACCTCCTCTTTTCAAGCCTCCACTGTCAGCCATGGTTAGGCTGATTGCAGACTTCATTTGTATTTTGGAAAAGTGTGTGGTGGCAGCTGGGCAAGCCCTGGGGCAGAAATTCCAGGTACAGGCCTCCCCAGGCTGTGACACCTTGGCTGGTAGAGGTCAGAGAAGACAGTTGGTCGACCCCTAACCTGACAGTGGGATGAGACACTACCCTGTCAGTTTTACACCATTGCAAAAATAAATAAATCTTATTTCATAGTCGCATGTTCATATGAGGCTCCCCATCTGAGGGAACAGAACTAGACCCTCTTGACAAAATCCATTTAGCCTGTATAGTAAGCAAAGATATAATTAAGAGAAGATTTTTTTAATGTTTTTTTTTAGTTCAGGAGATTCCTTCTTGTTTACACCACTGTTAAATTTAGTCCTTCTTATATGCACAAAATGCCTCTTTTCAATCCAACTCTTCTTTTAAGGTCCAAGAAAGTGTGAAGGAGTAAAAACAACCAATTGTTAACCACTGTTAACATGAGCTGCTGAAGTGATTATATTAGTTCACGATAACTGCCCAGATGCTCTAAGCACTGGGGTTTCACTGCCGGCTGGGCCATTCCCATAGCAAGCGTCAGTAATAGATAGTGTGAGAAAAAGAAACATGATCAGGGCTCTCCTTAAATAGAGTAAAATATACACTCAGCAGGGATGAGAATATCCTAGAAACAAACAGCAGGGAGCTGAAACAAGGAAGAAACAGTGCAGGAAATGGAGCTACAATTCTGATTTCATCAGATTAGCGGAAGCTGAACAGGAGAGAAACCAAAGGATTTCTGTGAAAGTGGGAACACACTGTGTCAGATTCACCCTTGACCAGTAAACCCAGTTTTCACACTGGATCTGTGTGAAAGAGCAGAAAAGGCATAGAAATTACACATGAGATGTCAGCTCATCATGAAATAGTTTGGGATTATTTTATTTAATTTCTCTTTTCTAAACTTTCATCTTTTCAACTTCAGGTCAATTTTTTAAACTAATAAACCGATCTTTAGAACTGAACCTGGCAAAAAAAAAAAAAAAGTTGTTTGCTAAATGGATTCAGTTTCATTAATAGCTTTGGTTGTTCCTAGGCTATGTTTTTGAAGAATTGTTTTACTGAAACATGGTTCTGGCAGCTCTGTAGTGACTCTTCTTCGCTTTTATTGATTATTGCAATTTAAGTGCAACAAAACCAGAACTAACAGAATGAGCCTTTAAAACCGTATTACTCTTAATTAAATGGAAACTTTGAAGACACAGGTTGAACTGGGCAAGATTCACCAAGAGCAATAAATATATTATATCTATTTAGCGTATTCAGAAAATTTTGATTCTGTTGCTAACAAAATTAATTTTATTTTCAAATTGAAGAGAGGAGGTGGAGGTAATGTGAGTGTAAGGTCAATGGGTGATCCTGTAAGCGCCTTGAATTGGCAGGCAGAGTGGAGCAAATCATGAGATGGAAAGGGAGATTGCTCATTAGGGTGTCATGTTAACCTGAAGTGATTAAAGTATGAGGCCTTGTAGGAGCTGATTTTTCATTTCTTCAGAAAGCTGGGCTTGTAAGCAAAACTAGGAAAAGGAATCAAATAACAGCAAACTCTCTGTTCTGCTGTGTTACATGTCTTAGGAACTTGGCAAAGTCAAGCTTCCTGAATAAAAGATGGAAATTGGTCCTTAGCATGTTTAATTAAAGAGGAGATTGAGAATTATTTAAATATAATTTAAAGTGATTTAATGAAAACCAATATTTGAGTATAAGGTTTAATTTCCCTGAAAATAAATCACAGCTAAGGATGAGAAACTTCACATGTAAATCCAGTGATTTGGAGTCCCCTGCATGGAAGGTGGGTTCAGATGCACTGCATCTGTCACAGCCCTTGGAGGGCTGGCCCTGGTGGCTGGTGGGCTGGATGTGCATCCACTGCTGCATCTGCTGAGCTGTAGAAGACTTGAACAATATTACAGGCTGTGTGACAGCAAGTAAGACTTCTCTGGAAGAACAAGGAATTTGATTGCTGAATAGGGAATATGATCAATGCTATTGAATTGAGGAAGCATTTGGTTAAAGAATGGCTACTTTTCTCCCTATTTTTATATTATTCTTTTAATTCTTTGGCTTAGGGTACTTTTTTTTCTGGTCTCCAACTTCCATAAGAGATGGATAGAAGAAATATATAAAATAGTTTTAGAATGCATTTTATTTGAATCTTGGATTAGCTTAATGAAATGTTTGAAACATTTTTTCACAAGATACATTTAAGCAAAGTATTAAATATTTAAAAAGTAGAATATATGATTTGTTGTATTTTATAGACCTCGTGGACACAGTTTTTACACAAGAGGCTTTTTGTGGTTTGGAGATGGATTCTGCTGGCTGTGCTGAGCTCAGGGGTCACCACTGAAGAAGTACTAGTGGCTGTCCTTTTATGTGTCTTCAGTCTGCTGCTGTTACAAAACTGAGAACTTTTGCTCTTAGCACTTCTGTGAATGTTTTAGGAAACGTGTTTATTGTTTCAGAGTAAAGATGAAGAAGGCAATTCTTTTTCCAACAGCTTCACTGTGAACAGTAGGGATTCAGAGTCACTTACAGATATGGAATTCAGATAAATAAAGGGAAGACTGTATTCACGTGCCACTGCAGGGTAGAAGACACCTATTGTACCTTTTCTTCTTTTAGAAAAAGCAGGATAAATGAACCAAGCAAGGAGTAGGCCAAGGGAATTGTGCTATCAGTGCTCTCCAGCTTCTGGTGCCGAGCAAGCAAGCTTGGATCCCTCTGTGCAGCTCTGAGCTGTGTGGTGTGCATGCACTTCTGCTGTCATCAGCTACATTAAACCTACAGTTCCTGCATCCACAGTAGCCTCCTAACTTCCCAGCTGTCTTATTTGTCTCCTCTCTTGTTTTACCCAGTCTGCTCTATGTAAGAGAGTAGATACCTGGTGGTTTTTTAGCCTTAAATAGCTTCTTTTATCCTGAAAATACTCACATTTAAGTACAACAAGGGAGGACTAGCATAAACACAAGAACACATTTCATGTGGTAATATCAAGTATTTCAAAGGAAACCTGCAGTCTGCAGTTCTTCACCATACAGAAGCTGGGGTAGAACTTTCTGCTTCTCGTAAATGTGAAATTAGTTCACATCTTTTCTTTCTTTTATGGTGTTGCCAATTATTCAGTGCACCATAAGCCCCGTGTCCTAAATTTCTTTATTCATGTCTAAACATTGCTTGTATTAGCTGTACCCTAATTAATCCTTTTGTGCCACAAGTCTAATTTGCCCAGCATGATTTCATTGCCAGGAATGGATGCACCAAATCTGCTGATGCCAAAGAGGTAACGTGTATTTAACACGCATCAGCCCTCGCTCTTCCTTTTATAATTGCTGATCCTCCCGCACTTAATAATGCACTACTAAGTTAAGGTTATACATAGCTCAAGCAGTGCTAACTATCAGGGTGTGTGGTTATTCTATAATAACCACATTTTAGGGTGTGTTTCAATTTTACAGGGCAGTCATTTACTTCAAATTACTTTGTCATTTCTTAAAGCCATTGTGTAATTTCATTATTAAAGGAAAGGAAAAAAAATAATTTGATTTTTAAAGATGCATTAAATAACACTAATTATAATGCCTAGCTTTTAGCACGTTTTTCATCCTCAGTGCTTTATAGCCATTTTGCTAATTAATTTTTACAACATTCTTATGGTGAGCAACTAGCTGTATCTCTGCCCGAAAGTCAGGAATGCTGAGGCAGGGAAGTTGAATGGTTTTCCCAAGATTACTTTGATTTGCACAGGAGATGGTTTTAGAGCCAATGGAAGTATTTGGATGTTTCTGACTGCCACATCATGCACTCATAAATCTTTCTTTCTCCCAAACCATATAAATAGCCTCAATAACTATTTCATCTTTAAAACAGAAAAGAATAGACCCTTAAAATGGCACAAGTTAGCCCTGTGATCAACAGAATCCTGGCTGTGTAAAGCAAGATTTTCTTTTAAACACCTCTACTTCAAAAATGAAGTTCCTTTACACCACTGATCTTTGGAAGCAGCAAAAATTCACATAAATGTTCACCAGTTCTTTTCTTGCTCTTTCATTACTAATTAGTGGTTGTGAGGCAGCAATCCATGTTCCCATTGCCTCCTTTAAGGCCTTTTCAAGCTCCAATCTAACAACTAGCTCTCGGCCTGTGATTAAATTTCTGAGCTGCCTTTAGTCCCAAGAGTGTTCAGCACAGTAAAAAGAAATGTCTTCAGCTGCGGGCTTCTAACAGGTTAGGAAAAGGGAAGAAATGTTTCCTCTGTCATTTTTAAATGTACCATCCTTAATAGAGAATAGAAAGGAGAGGCAGTAAACAGAAGGAGAAATATCTGAAATGGGAGGTGCTACATGCTGAGGAATTCTGAAATAACAGCCCATCATATTTAGGCAAACATGCTGAGTAGAAAGCCTTTTTAAAAATCAGTTTATTCAGACAACAACTTGAAGAAAAGCTTACTGGAACAGTTTTATCAATATTGTCAATTTTCTTGAAGTGTTTCTAACACTGGGATATATTAATGCCTGTGTTTATTGATATAGATAGATATCTGTGTAGCATTACATTCCAATATTGTAATGTAATATAATATATCTATGAAATCACATGCTTCGTAAGACTCAATTTCCATTTATTAAAAAGAAAACAATATGAAAATGTGTCTTAGACATGCAAGAGCTTAATAATGCTGGAAGATAAGTTAGAACTAGTCAAAACTTTTAAATTCCTGTATTTGACGGTGTTTTGAACGTATTTATTTTCAGAACGTGGAGTGGATAATATTATACCCATATTTATTGTGGCTGGATCATTTTCAGCTCCTCAATCTTTCTTGTTTGTTGATTGTAACTTTGGTTCTAGCACTGAGGGCATTCAAACTGAATCCTCCTGTTTCCCTGAACTTTAAAGTTAATTACCCTTAAGCTTCCAATACAGTTATCTTTGACTTAGGTATTATGTTAACACTGCAGATACTAAATAGTCATTTAAAAGGACCTGTAATTTTCCCAAAGGTCCTAATCCTCCCATGGGATCGTGTTGCAACACTTAACTAACATGCTATAGTTGGGTTCAGAGGAGCTTTGTGCGGGAGACAATCCTCCTTCAGGAGCACAACCTTTAAAATACAGGGATCTGGTACAGACAGGTTGGGTGAGGGGTTTTTTTGTTACTTTGTTTTGTTTGTTTTTTGGTTTTGTGGGGTTTTTCTTGTCAGGGTTTTGTCACTAATAGTACTTGTGACAATATGAACTTCAAGGACTTTATAGTAAGACAAAATGAAATCATTAAATATTGGTGCCATTGACTTGCTAAAAGACTATACTTTATGTTTACTTGCCATAAACAAAAGGAAATATTAACTTAGTACCATCATCTCAAAGGCTGATTCTGTTTCCTTGAGAAACAGTTTGAGAGTTCAAACAGTGCCCCAGCAGAGGCTACCGTGTTGAAATCTGCTCAACCCTCTTTTTTTAAAAACACTGCTTAAAGTAGCTCAGTTGCTGGCCTGTCCTACCAAACTGTAGTCTCCAGTAAAGTTAAAAGGATGATTCATACACCTAGAGAAGGAATTGAATATTCAAGTCACTTGTCAGGCTGTCAGGTTTAAATTATATAACAGGAAGCTTTCTATTCATATGTAATGTAACTGAATCACCACTTCTTTATTGATAATTCATTATATGTTGCTACTATCACTCTGCAGCTCTGAAATGCTTTTTGCTATAATGATTTTATACCGTACTAGTATAATGGCCTTCTGACTGTGTCAATCAGCACTACTTGCGTGTACAGTAATATTATTCTGCAATCTGTCTTGGGAGAATGCTTAAAAGCTTTCTCTCATTTTGTCCATTTAACTCATGTATTATCTGAGTTTTTACATTAAATGGCCATACTTAATATCCCATGACATGTCACCTATTTTCTAGGGAGGATACTGATACAGTACTTACCAATTCCAGAATCTATACTAATCAAATTACACCTGCCCACCTCAGCCAAGAGCAGTCAGTTCAGTGCATCAGCATTTAATCTGTAGGAAGAACTCATGAGGAGGAACAAAAACAATGAAAACTGCAGTTGGCTAAATGTAGGCATGGTTGATGCAATTTGTTTTGTGAAGAGGGATTAGGAGGTATTGAAGTCAAGCTGAGTTACAGGGGTCAATATATATATACAGATTTATTGCCAGAACTCAGCTTACATTGGTTGCACATTAATAAAGACAAGGCATAATCCAGAAAATATTTATGCTATTTCTGTTATGCATCTTGTGCATTCTGCTGAATGAGACTTCTTGGCTGTAAAATTAAATGTGTGTGCAAAAGTAACAAACTCTGTCAGACTAAGAGAGTTCAGGCTCAGTGCAGATATCAGTCCTAGTTTTGCACTGAAACACTGCCTGTAAGTTCCAAATACTTACTCTAAACACCTTTTACAGTCAGGTTTATGCACTAAAAATTTTAGGACTTGAGATGCTAGGTGCTGAACACAAAAACCTACTTTGGAACCAATGCCGAGGCATTTAATCTGTTTAATTTAGACATTTTCTCTAGAAATACTGGATATACTTAAATCGTATTGGTTGTAGGATGTAGCGGCAGTGAGACCAAAGTTAAGGGTTAGTGGACATAGACAGCTTGTTGTGTTGGGCATCCCAAATCTACCTGCAGTGTCCGGACCTCCTGTGGGCTTTTAACCTCTACTTAAAGGTGGTGAGAGCTGCCACCACCTTTTTCCTAATACTTTACTCAATCTGTGCAGTGCATTGTCTCACAGAAATACAAGTGTCTTCTGCTCCTAGTGTAGTCATTTTATGGGTTTGTTGTAACACACAGTATATGTTTGATTGCCTGGGTATTAGTATAACTAATAACCCACAGAGGAAATAATGCTTACTTATGGACACGTTAAAAATGAAAATGCAAAATAAAAGGATAATGGACTCTGGGCAGAAAGTTCTTTGGAAAGAAAAAAATTGGTTTTATTTGACTGTGTTTATTTTGTAATTCGATAGAAATAAACAGTTACCATGGCAACTGTCATATCAAAGGCCATGCACAGAGCAAGGATGATGCAGTAAACTTACCAATTACTGGAATGTTTTAGTATTTTAAAGAGACATTTTGCCTGCTAACATGATGATACCTTGTAACCTGGCCTTCAAGGAAAGTTACAGTCTGCTCCTGTACATCCTCTTGGCAGCTGCACTAACCATTGCTCCTTGATGCTGCACCCCTCTTTTTGGTGCCCTCCTCTTTGAAGGCTCTCGCTGCTCTGTGGGCGGCCAGCAGCTCCCAGGGGTGTTCTGGGGAAGACACCCTGTCCACAGGGATGACGTGTCAGGCATGGCAGTCACAGCTCACCAGAAGTTGGGGAGGAATCATAATGGATGCTCTCGTGACACGCAAGATGCCCAAAACACATTGCTAGTGTTAATTAATCCCTGTAACATTCTGATGAGATAGGTAAGCACTACTGCCTTAGGATTTTTTTTATATTTTCTTTTTACTATTTTTAATGCATGAGGCAGCTGAAGTTTGTTTAAGTGTTGTCGGGGGAAGCAGAAGTAAAGAGTTCCTGGCTTCCAGCCCTTCCTCCTGGCTACTATTCAGCTCTTCCAGTTCTTGTTTGCCGAAATCCTCTAATATGCCTTACTATTATTATTATTAATTTAATAATACTGTTAGTGTGGTCTTGAAAAAGCAAAATGTTTTAGTGCACCAGTGATTGTTTCCTTTTCATTTCACTTTTGTGTTCAAAGGACTTGGAAACACAGCAGCACAGCAGCTGTCATGAATATAGAAATTATAATCATATGTACACCTCATTTTCAGGGTTTGGGGTTTTCTTTCCCCTTCTTTCTTTCAGGATGAAGGGCATCTTGGTTGTTCTGCAGGCAGCCTGTATATGTGTAAAATTATCTTCATACTGCAGGGTAGTGTCATGTTTAATGTGTGCATCCATGTATAATTCTCATATACACATGCACACATGAACACCTACTTTAAATTTTGTTGCATATATATTTATTTCTATATATTTTATACAAATACACATATAGACATTTATTTCCATCACTGACTATAGCACACAGCACTATTGACTGTGCTGTTTTTCTTCCTTTTAAAGAGCATTAGCACTAGTGAATCATATTTGTTTATGTTGTCTCTGGAGGAGACAACCTTTACCAGTATAATTTTTACTCTAGCACTGCATTGAAAGAAGGTTGTGTTTCAAAGCTGACATATTCCCCCTCCCTAAAGAAGAAATACAGTGCTGCAATTTGTCTTTTTAACTAAGCTATGTGGGTCTGGGTAGCATTAAAAAAAAAAAAAGAAAAAAAAATGTTGTCCTTGTCACCTGCCATTTTTCTAGCCGACTTGACACCCCCAGGCTTCCCAACAGCTCTTTCCAGCAGGAGCTGTCTCGGAGCTCTTAGCATCACCAAATAATTGAG
This sequence comes from Calyptomena viridis, assembly GCA_013390005.1. Lineage (NCBI taxonomy): Eukaryota > Metazoa > Chordata > Aves > Passeriformes > Eurylaimidae > Calyptomena > Calyptomena viridis. Next base: position 152,470 of record WEIV01004786.1, read on the forward strand.
GTTGTCACATCTCTTGTTCATTGTTTTTTCCAGGCCTGGAAAAAATGCAAATATTTCATTGTAGTCATTAATTTTCCCATCCTTTTCTTCAAGCATCTCATTGGTTTGATCTGATGAAAAGGGCTGAAGGCATTATTGCAAACACAGTGGCATCCAGGTTCTGCCTATAGTGGGGAAGAATCTCATCAGATAAAGTCTCAGGGAGGTCATCAATCACAGTTGCTGACAACCATTTTGCCTTCGTTTGTTACAGATGTGAACATGCTTAATTATTTGTAGTGTAATTAGTTCATGAAATGTCAGGAAATGTCAAACTGTGTTCACAGCACAGATTTTTGCAGCAAAGAGCAATGAGAGCAAGTGTCAGTGGGAGATGTGGAGGACTGATGGGGGGAACTGTGTCTGCAGGCAAATGAGGGAAATGGCTTGGGGGACAAATGAGGGTCAAAATATTAAGATTAAAGTTTTGAAAGGGAGACCTTCAAGGGAGCCGAGTAAAGTAGGACGTGAATGATGTCACCATGCAGTAGCATTTCAAGCACATGTCTGGAGTGGGAGGAGGGAAGTTAAATCAATATTTACACTTGTTTTAATTTGATTTGTATAAACATTGGTTTTTGACGGCAGATCTTCAGAAGAATTTCAGCAAAATTCTACCCACAAGTCTCTGATGCTGAAAAGGCAACTTGACAGAAGAGAGCAAAATTCTAGTGGAAGGAGATTTCTAACACTTTCTTCATTTCTTAATTTTAAAATTTTGAAATTACCAATATATGCAATGATTATGAAGGAATTATCATAAAAAGCAGATGTA
>WEIV01004786.1:164598-179598 GCA_013390005.1 Calyptomena viridis
TACGACAAAAACATAGATATCTGTGTCAGATCGTCCATTTCTTTTAAATACGAAAATGTAATTTTAGCATTCAAACAGTCAAGACAGTGATAATTTAAAATAAAACAAGAACAACAGTCATTAAATGGCTGTGTTTCTGGACTTAGATTGATGCTTAACACATTGATCTTCTTCAATAGAAGCTTTCCATATTCCATCTGTTAGAATCTTTGACCTTTTCTTAACACCATTAAAAGATAAAATGTTAATCTACTGAAAAAATGCATGACCTTTTAAAAGTGAACTGTACCACTTTACAGTCTGCCATCATTAAAGAACTTTATGCTCAGGAGCCACGCATTATGTGTATCATAGCAATATAATTGTTTAGAATAATGTAATTGTTCAACCAAGAAGATATATACCACACGTAACATAAATTAGAACTAGAACTATGTGAACTTTGAAAACCCAATCAAAATAACATGTCAGATCAAGGCTTATTTTCAGTTTTAATCAGCCTCAACCTCAAATATATTTTTTATTAATATGCCACAATACATGCCTAGAAGATACCATTTTAACAAAGAAGAGGAAAGGTACTTTGAGACGAATGAAACCACATCACTGGCAAAGGAAGATACTGATCTTCCTTTGTTTTAAATCACCTTTACTTATTTTTTCAGGATAAGGAAATAACTGGAGCACTAATATTTTATATACCATAAGGAATTTCAGTAGCAAGAAAAATTCTTGAAAATGGACTTAACTTGTTTCTGCTAAATCTGATTGTCTTAAGCTTGACTTCTTAAAACAATTCAGAACATCATTGAAACATGGTTTAAATCCAGTTCAGTGTCAGATAGCATTTAGTTTTGAATATGGGCTAACTTGATTCCACTTCAAATTAAACCTCTGTTCTGAATCCTGATTACAGAGAATAAACTGAATACATGTTTAGATGAAGCCCCTCAAATATTTTTGTGGTCATAGGTATATAATGTGTCTACTCAATAACTGCTTAACAGAGGATAATAGTTAAAGTAGCTGTTGCATTTGGATATAGTATTCTGCTAGTACGTTTTATTATATAGGTAAAAAAGCTTTTCTACAGATGAAGGCTCATGTTCTTCTAATTTTAACCTGAAGTCCCTAACTTGTTCTATTTTCCCCAGTAAAACCAGTAAGCTCAGATTGGATAATTTGGGGTTGGAATATTCTCTCTCTGAATATCTGAAATTCAGTGTAATTTACTCCTTGAGGTAAGTATCTGCATGAAAAATAGAAGTGTTCTAAGATAACATAAATTTAGGTCCCAATATTAATATTATTTGATCATATTGACTTTTTATGTTTAGCAATGTCAATGTGGTGGTGGGGTCTTAGACAGCCCTGATGCAATGGGTGCATTTAAATTAGTAATTTAGGTGCACAGGAGTGGTTCTTTTCTTTATGATTTTGCCTTGCACCTATACCTGAAAGCAGGTGGTGTGTGCTCAAAGCTGTTTCCTACCTTATGAAACTGAGGCTGAAGTCATGCTGGATTTACCATCTTGAGTGATCCACTTGCAATGAGGACATACAGTCCTGCACAATTTATCTCTGTACATGTGTACTGCATTCCTAGGAATGGAAACTGACTTGAACTTCAATATTAGAAATTTGAGAATTATTAGAATGATTTGGAAAGTATAACAGAAAGCACAGGCTTTGCTAAGGGTTTTTGACAAGTAGAAAGTCATTCACTTCCAGTTAAAACTTTACATTCTGCTCTCTGATTGCATTGCTGGTGCAAACTATTTATATATCGTTCCTGTTAAATAAGCAGCACCCCATTTTGTATAGGACAAGCATTTCATCTTTGAAGTTAGTAGTCACTTTTTTTGTCAAGCTTTTCCATTGTTTAGACCTGCTTCCCAGTCCCAGCCCCAGTTTATCACACCACAAATTTCCTCTCTCGCATATTCTTCCCTCTAGGTCATTGATAGTGAAAGCAAGCAATATGTTTCCTGGTGTTCAACCATGTGGCACTTCACTAGTCACATAATACACTAGATAAGGAGATGACAGTCTGTGCTGCTCTGAATAGCATATGTGCATGCCATCAGAAAGCCAGGAGCTGGAGGACATGGATACAGCCAACAGAGGGAGTCAATGGCAAAAAAGCACTGGCCATTCAACCCCTGCATTTATGGTTAAAGAGAAGATTTCAGCCTGTTTCTCGTTAGTCCCTAGGCATTGCTTGGAGGCCATGTACTCCTTTCAAGCTGGAGGTTCCCTACTTGATAGATGTTTGGTTCCAGCTCAGCAGGAGGAGGTGGTGCCCCACCAGAATATCAGATGTTTTGAGAAAAGTTTGGCCCTTCTAACACTTTTTTATGTTTACGGGGAAGATCTGATCTGTATCATTTGCCTTTTCGTCTAACTACCAAGTAACATATAGAAGCTATAATTGCTATCTAGTTAGAATTATGAAATAAAACCTACATTGTGGGAAACACCTGCTTTCTCTGTCTTTTAAAAATAGTAGTAATGTTTAAAATCTCTTGTGCCTACTCATAACTTGGTACTCAACATAGCTAAAATTATATAGACCTCATCAACCAAAGTGGCATTCCCTTCAGACTAAGAAAGTCCTAGATCTCAGCATTGGTGAATACAATAAAGACTGTCTTTTCTCTTTGACAGAAGCAAGCTGTCACAGTAACAGTGAAATGAGATACACAAGAAAAAATATTTCAAAATATTCTAAGATACATTCAGACAACATGTAAATAGAATAATAAATCTGGCAAGAAAGATCTGTTTATTTTTCACACAAAAGGGCTAAGAAGCTGTTTGGTTTGTTTGGGTTTTTTTTTTCCATTTTAAAGCTCAAATTTCTTTTTCTTCTACCTGAAGTCTGTACAGTATTCCACAGAGCAGCTGTCCACAGCAAGAAACTCATCATTCACTCTCTGATCAGTGCATACAGTAAGTGACATGAAACTCTGCTTAATTCTCTTGTGTCTTCATGAAATAATTTCTTCACCAACTAAAGAAATCTGCTGTTTACCATAATCTCAATTTAACACCTTCTCTCACTGTTCAAAAGTAACTGTCTGCATTTGAATGGGGTTTGCAAAGCAGAAGTAACTGCCAGCGAGAACTAAACAAGTCTTGTCTCTTCCCTGGAAGTTGAAAAAGGCTTTAGGTTTTTTTAACACAGTGACAGGTTACATGGTAAATAAAGTTTGAGATCTTTGCTTTGGCTATTTAATACAAGAATTGGTTAGAAGTGAACAAAGCTGAAGGGTGCAAAACTTGAACTAAACCCAAGTTTCACATTAAGATGGTTGTTGGAAGGCAAGTGGCACATGGACGCAGTAACACTGGGAGATTCAGTAAAGTGTGACACATTGGGGATGCTACTCTCGACTTACAGAGGAAGCCCCTTAAAACTAATGAGTTTTCAGTTAATCAGCAGTATGGAAAAGAGGCCTTGGGAAACATTCCACTTCTTAGAATCTAATGTTTTTGTTTTGCATTACATAAAAAACAGCTGGGAGGGTCTCAGCCCCATCAAAGCTGGGAAAGGTCCCACTTGCCTTTCATTACCATGCACAGCAGAGGATCGCTTAAAAAAGATTTCCTCATTCGCATTGGAATCAGATATAACATCTTTTAATCAGCAACCAAAACAAAGGCCTTGTTAGTATTGCAAGATTAGCTAGATTTCTACAGATTTCTTCTGAAAAAAATGAAATTGCATCCAAACGAGACATGAGCGATACAAAATGTTCTGCAGGAGTTCAAAGCCTGCGACTGCAGCTTCGCTCCCCAGCAGCCTGTGCGACCTCTGTAAACACTTACCTGGGAACCAGGGGCTGCTCTTGAGAAAACCTCTCCTGCAGCTCTCTTCCCCCGATTCATAAGGTTATGATTTGAGGAAATTCATATTTGAAAATTTAGAAATATGGTGCACAATGGTTTCATGTCATAGCTGGACTGAAGTAAGAAAAAGCATTGTGTTGGAGGGTAGGAATTTTTTTTTGTCTTTTGTGTTTATATCACTGTGTTGATTTACTGCAGGTAAAAAAAAAATGGTGATGTAAAATCCTTGTGTAATTTTTCTGAAACAGGATGAGTTTTCACATCATGTGAGTAGCATTGTACTGTTAACTGCAAAATGCTTAGAGGAAACTAACCTAAGTTAAAGGAATATTCCATCAAAGAGTGAGTGCTTGCCTCAATAAGATATTTTTAGCAATTTTGGATTTTGATATATGTGAGTTGTTTTTTTTTCCCAAGAGAACAGGAAAGCTACTTCTCTTCTCACCACTTCTTTCATATTAGGTTGTTTATTGCAGAGCATTGCATTAGGTCATGTTGCATTTGAATCGCTGGAAAATGAACAGTGTTTTGAATCATCTATATGTTTAACTTGCTGCGTCTTTTTGGTCAGGTGAATGTAACTTTTATAATCGTGCCAGGTATGTAGCAGGGTTAAAAACTTTCAGATAAGCCAGGTATGTACCTAATCAGAATGCTCTTGCTCAGGCACAGCTTTTGATGCTAGAAATAATGCTTTTTTAAAGCATATTGACATATGCATTAAATGAAAAACATACATAGTATTGAAGTGCTCTGTTCCCCTAGAAAAGGAAGAGAATAAGTCTTAATTTTCCTTTGGGGCAAAGCTTTAGTAGAATAGCTGCTGGTTCACAATCTTCCAGTTATTGTTTAAACCCCATAAGATACTCAAGGCTTTGAGTGTTTGTACCAAGAAAAGAAAAATATGAATTCATTCTCAAACTCAGATTTGGTAGCTAATACAGTTATTCTGACTTCTATTACATTTCTTGCCCACCAGCATTACCATGTTGCTATTATTTAGCTGAACAGTTTTAGTGTCTGTACCTTATGGACGTTGAGAAGGAAAATCAAAGGTCACAAAGAAAATGGAAAAAGGTAAATAAATAATTGCAACAAAGAAAACAGAAAAAAAGAAATGGAACGGGATACAAACAGAAGATAATGAAGTGGCGCTCTGCTAATATTGTTAGTACTATCACTTAGGTGTGGCTATGTTGTTGAGTGATTTTTCTCAGTAATCTGCTTATTTTATTGTTTTACGGTTTTTAGTGAGACAATTTTTGAATTTTTCTGATTCTCCCTGTTCCCTCTAAGACAGACACAATTGTTGTCAGTATCTATGTTTTCTTAGTGAGCCAGCCAACTTCTCACGCGATATCATATGTACATGCAATTAAATCTTGTTTCCCCTCTCTCATACTAGGCACTGTATTGCAAGGTGGGATCTTCAGCAGCTGAATTTTCAGTTCTGCATTGCCCATTACATATAAGTTGCAATATCACAGGGCCTACATGGAACCCCACTCTGTCAGGATTATTTTACTATGTCATGCAATGTGCAAGCACATGCCAAGCTGGGCAGAAGGGAGGAAAGCATGCAGCCATTTTAGCAGCCTCTGTCTCCTCCCTGACTGAATTGGAAATTAATGTGAATTTTGTGATAAAATTATGTGTGTTGCTTGTAATTTGTAATGTGGTCAAATATGGATGGATAGTATAGGTAAATAAATAGGAGATTGCTTTCACCCTTACTTCTGCAAATCTTAAGATGCTATCAATTTTGTATTTTTATCTGCAGTTGTCATCTGCCGCAAAAAATCTGGATTTTAGAAAGTCAGACTCTCAGACAACCTGGATATGCAACAGATACTACAGACTATTTGTAGTTACCCAGTTTAAAAATAAAAGGTGAATATAGCATGCATAAATAAATTTGTCCTATGTTTCAGCCTTCCCAAGCAGTTTGCAAATCTGTCCTTTAAACAAAATATTTTGTTTGGTGGCCAAAATGAAGGGCACATAAGCATCAGTGGTTTTGTCCATTGGTTTTTGTTGTGTCCAGGAGTTCAGTGAAAGGTACAATTTTTTGCATTGTCTTTTTTTATTATATGACTAGGCTTTAGATAAATTGTGATAATGTTTGGGATCTGAATTTGATTTCTAAATTTTGAATATGAGGTTATGCACTTACATAGCTTATGAGAAGAGCCAGGCTGACAGCAGAGGGATTGATCTCCTCTGTGACACATGTACAGCAAGTTGCCTTGTTACCTTGTCAATGTGCTGCAGTCTCAACACATTCTCAACATTGAGAGTCTCCCAGTTTGTTTTTCACATCCTCCTCTCCTTAGAGTCTGGACTGGGTAGGGCAGCATGGATTCCAGTTAGTTCTAGCTGATGATTGAGAAACCTCCAAAATAAGCAAAGTAACTTATTCAAGTAGACAAATAAAATTTTGTCTTGGGAACTTGGGAACTCCAAATCTTTTCCTCCAAATAAACTTCCCTCATTTTCAGCTTCATTGAAAAATGCAGTTAAATCAGGCTTTAATTGGTGGAATGACACATTACGGTACGTATTTCAGAGTCTTAAATTAAAGCCTGTTTTTTAAAGAAGAAAATTTCAGACTTCTTGTTAATGCTGACCCTTTAGGACTGTACTGAGCTCCTGCCACCTACTAGCAAGCTCACCAGGCAGTCTGTACAAATATTATTATTACTTAAATAGAGTCTGAATCATTACCTTGTGTTTTCACTTTGTAGTGAAGTGATTTAAATATAGTTTTCTTATGTTGGGATCCTTTGACAAATGCATAAATAGTTAGCGCATTGTTAGCAACAGTGAAAAGGAAATGGATGCCTGGTAGGAGGAAGGGCAAATCATTTTCTCGTGCTTGCTGTGCTCTTTCTGTAGTGTAAATCAACTCTTCTCTGAAAGTAAAAACTTATTCCAAGATGTCAACAAAAGTAAAGTAATTAGGAAAGGAAATGTAATTCCTCCCCGCTGCTCCTCCCTCGAACACATTAGTAAATGAAAGCTATTTAAAGATACAACCTGGAGTAGACTAATTGGAGATGAGTCATTTGGGACCTGATCCTGGAAATGGTTGCTCACATGAGTAGCCCTTTGATTGTTCGCCTGGGTCAATGTTGAGTGCATGTGCCCGCTTCAGGATCAGGGAGGAGAAGGGTCAGTCCTGCAGGGTCCTGAGCAGATCTCTCCAAAACTGAAAGGCTCCTGAACTGGCCAGCTGGTCCCAGTGGGAAGATGCCTGTGCTTAGAGTTAGCTGTTTTATTGGATCACAGCCAGTGTGGTCAGTCTCCCAGGACTAAACCCTGAATGCCTAACTTCAAATAAAATAGGAATATTATGAGGCTACTTTGATTAATTAATCTCATTTGGAAAAAAAGAAACAACTAGAAAACTGAAACACACCACAAAACTTTCCCACATTTGCTTGTGCCTCTGGTTCATATGTCATAAAATTAACTACTGTAATATGCTTTTTCCACAATTTAGTTCTCAAATACTTTGCTGGAAAGGAAGCTGTAAAGCTCAAAGGCGTATTTTTTTCTTAGTGTTAGCAATTAATATGCCACTAGTCTTTGCATAAATAAGTTGTCTGTTTTAAAGCAACTCAAATGGGCTATTTCATTTTATATGACTGTTAATTAAGATGTTGATTAGCCCTGCTATTGAAGCATTGAAACCCTTTCTAAAAGAAATGGCCACTGTTTCAATTTTATTTTAATTACTTGGACTTTGAGGTTATTTACTACAGTGTCAGCTATCAAAGTAAAGCTATTTAATTTGATGTTCAGTCCAAGGCAGGTAGTGCAGAGAATTCCACATTCGCCTGTAACCACTGCCATTAACAGCAGTATGATTTAAGGTCATTTAAGAGTCATCAACCTCACAGATGGTAAAATGCAAAGTATCTAAAAGGGAAAATAACAATTGTTGTCTTGTCAAATAAAATCCGAACATTGTATTTTTTGTGAACACCCACTAGCTTCCAGCAATTTTATACAGAATCTGTTTCCCTTTGGGCGGAGAGTGTTAGGTCTTCCCTTTTATGTATCCTTCCATTGAGACAAGCTAAGCCCCTCGGGAGGTGAAACCCACCCAGATATTTGTAATTTTAAAACTTCATTTACGTCACTTGCAACAGAGATGGATCATTATTCTGGGATAAAATCACATCCTGCACAGTGAAAAATAACAGGCAACATTTGACCTGAAAAGGGAAAGAGGAAAAAAAAAACCAACAACTTTAAAGTGTTAAAAGAAACAGACAGTGTTGAAGCTGCTTCAGGAAACAAATTCTCCCTGTAATGCAGTGTAATTACGATCTTTTCTAAGCTAAGTATAGTACCCTAGAGATTACTATAAGTAACTTATAATAGAATTTTTATTAGTGGTAGTAATTTTTTATGATAATTAGTGTAATCTGCAGCCAATAAAATCAGAAGATATATAGTTATCTCTTTTACACCAGAAAACTATTCTTCAGACAGCTGAAACATTAAGAAAGAAAAATGTATTATTTTATGATCGTTATATACCTTTATGTTCTGATTATTTCGTATTTTTTTTATTACGTCTTTTCATTTAGTGGTGAAAAACGTGAGGCATACTCAAGAGCCAGTATAAAGCAGCCAGTCTGGAGTAAGCAGTTAGCATTTTGTTTCCTTGGCAATCTTTATTACATCTGATCTGAAACTTTATCCTTTGTGGAAGTTAGCAAGTTTTAGGTATTTCTCCTAGATAACTGGTTACTGTTGCATCAGCCTTGTGTTCACAGTGAGATCACCTTTCCTTATTGACAAGAGGAAGAGTCATAATGGTTGAAAATAGATTTTTTAACAGTAATATTAAATCTGCTTTGGAGAAAGAGTTGCTCAGAGTTGGTATGGAACACAATGTCATAATCTTCCAGACTGTACAGATGAGATGCACCTCTTACATAGACTGCACAGTTGTTGAAGCTGGCATGGTAGATGCCTAGAATTTCATAGGCTCAGACTTCACTCAAGGGTGTCTGAATGTACACAGAGGCTATGAAATAAGCCTGCTGGCTTCCACTCTGGGAATGGCATAAATTCTCCTGGACCTTTTGAAAATTATTCCTGTTGAAGGAGGTCAGAAAACTGTTGTGTTCTCCTAGGGCTTTTAGACTTGGTTTGTCCTAAGTTTGGAAAGAAAAGGGGAAAAGAAGGAGAAATTATAGTCTCACTCCTTAGAGGTGCTAAAATGAGAGCAATACTCCCAGCAACTGTAGACAGATCCAGTTGTCCTCTTTTCTATGCCTTGGTGAGCAGTGACTCAACAATGTTGACACTTGACATATTGTCTCTAGCATGTGATTTAGTTGACCTATTGTCTCTAGAATATGACTTAGTGTCTCTTGAGACGCATGAGGTAGATCAAGCTCCACAGAAATCTGTCCACCTTCTGCAAATATGGGCAGACATCGCTGCTTGTAGTTACCCATGATTCATATTTTGAGAGTTTTCTAGTGATCATAACTAATGGAGACATAGGGTCTATTAAGCTGACTTATGTTTAAGTGTCTAATTCATAGACCTGTTTAGACAGTCTGTGAACAGAGGTGTGTTCATCTAAAGACTTAGGGCATTGGTTAGGTCCCTTATAAAGATATTCTCAGTACCTTTTCTGTGGAAACATGGTAACTGGCCGTTAAACAAGCAGTTGTTTTCTTCATGTCCAAGAAACCCTCATTTTCTGATGAAAATGTCGAAAGTCTTGCCTTACTTCTGTTTTCCCCCACTGGTCTTTGGCAAAGGTAGCACTGTGCAGACCTTCAGCCTTCAGGTAGATTCAAGTCCTACTCAGCCTGAAAGCATACAGGCTGTGAAAATGGCAGCCTAACACTGGAGCTTCTGACAGTGGATAAAGCATCAAGTTTCCATGCTGATTCTGCTGGATTCCTGTGTGCTAGCACTTAGAGACTGTTGACCGTGAGGTTTCTCTGACACTCTTGTGAACCCTCAGAGGGACAGATGGATTTGCTCTTGAATGGCTCCATTCTTTTCTCTTTGTGAATAGAGCGGGCAATGGTTAATTTGCCCTGACTGCTGTCATGCACCACAGGCTTTTGCTTTGTCACTCCTCCTGCTGACCATGGCCTCAAGGCCGGGAGGTCTCATATTCTGAAAACGTGTGTACTTACTGTATGTGTCCAGCTTGTGTTTTGGGAGGAGGGGTATTGCAGCTGAGTGCAGATGGTGTGCTTCCCCTTGCTGTGCTTCAACCTGAGACTTACAGAAGAGGTTTCCAGCAAGCTGACTTGGTAGAAGCAACTGATGGGCATTAAAGAAATGGGAGTTAGAGAAATTTCTGTTCCCCCCACACTGAAGACTCTTGCCAAAAGCCACGATAGCAAAAGTGATCACCCTTGGGTTTCACAATGTTTTGAATTTGTATAAGAGTCATTATAAAATTATTCATGGGTTTGTTAACTTTTGAGTTGAATTACTAAGTTGCATTGTACCTGAAGTATTTTAGGTAAAAAGGGTTATATTTTCAGTTTTAGAGTCTGTGAACACCTTATTAGCAGGCACTGGACTATGTGGTAATTTTTTGAGAGGTTAGAACAGGTGCATAGCACACTCCCAGATAAATAAAGCTTAAATTGTAATTTCCACCACAGACAGATCAATCTGGGTAATTTAAGTGACTGAACTTTTATAGTGGTGTGTGAAGAAAATACCTTTTATTTAGAATAGCAGCAGTAAATTGATAGTGTAATTTGTGCTGTGAAAATTGGCCACTGTATTCAATTGTATATAAAAATCCACGTTCTTTTGAACGGCATCCACAAGTTGCTCCCAAAAAAAACCATTAATTTTTTTAAAAACAAAATCCAAACATTCGGATCTTTGAAGATGCTTCTTCCTGTGACTGGTATTAAACTTCAGGGGTTGTTTTCCTTGCTTTTCCAGGAAATTGGCGTGTGCCTTAACACCACATCTGGTAAAGGTTTAGCTGAAAAATTATTTATTTCTAAATTTAAATCTTAAATTTTTTTCCAGTTAAAATGTGTATCATATGTCTTGTGGTCTTCATCCACTCTAGCACCAGGTAACAAATCATACTATTTGCCTCTCAAGATGAATATCAGGTGAATTCAATGTGCTATGTACAACACCACCTAGAAACAACAACACAAGTGATAAATAATAGTAGGTTGGCAGCAGAGTGATGTTCTTCAAAGAAAAATTATAATAAAAAGATGTAAGATTAGTGGCATCATTTTCAAGAGTGTGAACTATTTATCCCCACTGGAAATCCATTGGTAAGCAAACCCTGAGGAAGAGACAAAATCAGAAGCCGAAAGCAAGGAGTCTGTGGCCCCAGCTGAGATATCCAGATGACATCTAATACCCATTGAAAGCCACACTCATGAATCCAGTGGACATTAGACTGGATTCTTAATCACCAGAAAAATGGTTTAATTTACTGTGTCATCTTGGGGGGAAGGGAAAAAAGCATCTGAGAGGGAAACAGAGACAAATGACTCTCTCTTCATTTTAGGTAATGTGAAATAAAGAAGAAGCTCCCCCTGTACTGCACTGGAGTCCAACAGGTACTACCAGTTGCCTTGGCCTCAGTAGTAAACACCTGAAAGGTAATGCAGTCTTGATGGCTATAATTTCAATGCTGAATGCACCCAATATAAAATACTATAAAATAATTTATCTCAGGTTTAAATTTGATCTAACACAATTTTATTTTGATTTTAAAGAATTAAGTGCAATCAGAACCTATTAGATGTTTTCTGAAAAACAAAATTACATGAGAAAAATATTTTCTTTTTCACATGATTGTTAATATTTTTATTTGCCAGTTAGAGATCCCATCCTCCACCTTTGGAACAGGCAGAAGACAAAACACAATTTTTCTTGTTAGGATTTCTTGCTTTTTTTCAGCATTTTTCCCATCTCCCCTACAATACCACTCAAAACATTAATGGAATATTTTTGCAGTGGGACTCTATTCAGAAAAAAATGTCAAGAAATTCTAAAAATAAGAGGTGTATTACTATTTTTTGATGTAAGTACCTGGGCTAATTTGGCAAACAGGATGCAGTATAAGCTTATGGTTTCAGCAATGCAGAAGTTAACAATAGAATAATGTATGGCAACAGAAGTCTTGCATGTGTGCTTTTCTCTGGGTGGTTTCCAGATTTCACAGACTGAGTGTAACACTGTCTTTCTGTCTTGTGGGAGGAAAGACTAGCTGGAGGCCACAGCCAAACTCCTTGTGAAAAGAAAAAGGAAGGCTGCTCTCATAATAGGGTGTGAAATAGCGACCTTCTAGAATAGCCATTTTAAGTAGCTTTTGGGTTTTGTTCAGCTGCTGTAAGGAAAGTGTAATTGTGCTGCCCAGTTCTGTTTGAACAAGTGAGTTGTGCCCTTCACTGGAGGAATGTATGGAGTGTGTTGAAAGGACAGATAGGGAAGTGTGGCCAGGAATGTGATAGAGTGGATATAAAATGAGTGAAGACAAGTGTCCTCATGCTGCTCGCGGTGGTGACGTGCATTATCTCGACATGTTATCAGGAGATAGATGTTTGCATTCCCATGGGTCAGTGCAAGTTTTCACAGTTTCAACTTCCAGCTTTTTCTTATGGAAATAACATAATGAGGCAAAGAACCCATGAAAAGTCCTCTGCTTGCTTGCATCTCCACATGTGATGTTATGATCCTGAATGCTCTCTTAGAGGACTTAGGGTACAGCGTGAAAGTATGACAATTGTTTTTTCAATGGTCCTTTGCTTCTATTTATACCAACTAAGTTGATTAAAAAGTTTTATTTCACTCCTTCTTTTCCAACTCCTTTGCTGGTGAGACACTTAGAATATTTTCAAGAGGGAACCAGACAGAGAGAGAGATTATATTTTTTTTTTTACCCTTACTTTCATTTAAAAAAAAATAGGCTTGGTGTAGTTCTGAGCAGTAAAGTTGTGGGTGTGTTGAATGTTGCCTCTCTAGAATGAAATTGCTGTCCTGGAACAGCAAATAGCTCAAAACCTGGCACTTTCAATCCCAGCTCAACCATTTGAAGTTATTTTTGCAAGACCACTTGACAGGCTTTGTTATCATTCCATTGTGAAACAAAAACAAACAGCAGAACTTTTCCAAAGGTTTTACAAAATGCAGTTAAGCAGTTGCTATTGTTTCTGATCTGCTAATAAATTATCAGATTAATTAAAGGATCCCTTTAGATCTGTTCCTCAGATCCATACCAGGCAATAAGAAAAGGAATGTGTGGCTTGGAACCTTGATTCCTGTATTTACTGCATGTTTTATATCTGTTCCTGGGTGTGTGAATATACCATCTGATAAGGTGAAACACCCTGTACATACTTGTAATTAGTCATAATTTCATGTAATTATTATAGCAATTTCTCTGGTAGCTATTAAATGTCCCAGGCATCTGTACTTTATAAAGCCAAATTTGTAAATTTTAATTAATTTACAATTAGCCTATTGAAGTATGTTACATTTTTTTACCCCAGCCTCTTTGAGTTTTGTTGTACCTGCTTGTTTTGCAAAGACAGTATGAAAAGTAATGAATGTCCAAAATTACAGCACTATCTTGAGTCAAGGCAGCTTTTCTACAAGATTTCCCACATACCTGTGTTAAAGTTTGAACGATCAACACCCATCCTGATTTTTTCAATCTAGGGTATCTTTTAAATTGGGAATTGTTTCTTGTGCCAATCTAATCTGCAGAGTTGTTTTGTCATGTGAATCAAGGGAGAATGCAATACATTTATTTTCACTTATAGCTAAAATCAAGTATGAACTCCAGTCTGAAAATGTAACTGAGGTGCCTCAGGGTTGGGGGTGTCTGATGGGGTTTCTTAGTTTTTAAGAAAGCCTGGTTTAAAGAAAAAAAAATGTAAAAAATTAGCAGACTTGGTTAGAAATATTTTAAAGGCAAAAAATTCAAGATAGGGAAGCAGCACAGAAATGCTGCCAAAATTAATTTTGTGCTTTTCTGAATCTCTTAAAGTTGCAGGCTTAGAATTATCAACCTAGAGCCCACCAGTTTCACTGTAAGGAGTGACTGTCATTTATTTGTGCATACTGATAGCATCATCTCTTCATGCACTGGCAACTGGGACTTACTTTAATTTCCTTTGATATATTTAGCCTAGAGATTCTTAGATTAAATAAACATAAACAATCCAAATGGCTTTAAACTAATTCCCATATAAAACAAGATTTGAAAAATACGCATTGGAAGGTAATGTAAGCATTTTGCTTATGCATTTTTTGTTTTAAAAATGTAATAAATCTTTGCAGCTAAAAAGGACTCTCTGGATGATACTCAGTATGCCAGATGTTTCGGTACTCCAGTACCATTTTAAGATGCAGGATTTATACAGTGAAATCAGTACAGATATTTGACAGCCATGCCAACGTGCAAGTAAATGAACTCTGAAAAAATGGGATTTTTTAACTTCCCTATATACTCCCAGATTGCTTTTCACATCTTAGTATTTATTGAGGTGCAACATAATTTTCCTGTGAAAAAATTAGTGTTTACCCACACTTCTTTTACTGTGATATTTGAAATAATAGAACATCATTACTTGCTGTGCTTAGAGTAGGAAATAACTATGACAACTTCAATACCATGGCTTGATTAATATTGGATTCTTAATAACAATCTCTACACATAGATTTTTGGTAGCAGGATGAGTCATTTGTGCAGACAGTTGATTCTGGGTGAGCCAATGACTCCATGGCAACTCAGAGAACAGCGTCTGCAGAGAAATGTGATGGTATTTTTTCCTTACATGCAGGTAGGGCCTTGATGCTTTGAAGATCTTTAGTTGGGCTCTCTGTGCTGTTTGCCTAGAATGCCACACTGCACTCCAGGCCAAGTCTGGCATAGCCAGAGCCTCAACACACAACTGCAAAATAACATGAGCAAACCACTTCTGAAAGTCAAACTGCAATGTAAATATACAGGTATGAATTGTCTGCAGAAGCTGGAATGAAGAGGCTGCTTTGCTCTGGCCCACCTTCTACTTTGGTAGCAGTAAGACAAGGGGGATGACTGGTAGTGAAATTGAGGGGAAGATCCTATTGGAAGCTGAACTTTGCTTGAACGAGGACTGCAGATTT
>WEIV01004786.1:182098-197098 GCA_013390005.1 Calyptomena viridis
TTTTCATAAATCCAGGTACTACTGTTTCTAACCTCTGACCATGTTTTAACTGTGCAGGGCCTTTTTAATTCATTTAACTCATTTTAATTGTCTTTCAGGGGAAGAGCACTTTCTTTGGCCAGCTTAACTGGCAGGGAAAGCTGCCTGCTTGAGTACTTGCTGCCATTCAAAGAGACCTCTCATGAAAATGCATGCTTGTCCTCGCAACTCCTTCAGTAACTGTAATATTTCTCCCTTACTGTTTATGTCAGATCGTCATTACTGGAAGCTGCTGACATTTTTGACATTCAGTAGCATCAGAGCACATTAGGTGGTCCTTAGATAATTTTTAGACAAAATCTACTTGTATCACATGCTCAGGCCATCACAAGCAACAGAAGTAAAACACTTCTATGCAAAGATAAATCAGTCATTTTCTGTGGACCTTCCTATATTATTCCATAGCTGAACAACTTTAACCAGGTGATGCCTAATGCATAATATGCTATCTACCCAGACTGTTCATCCTTTGGTTTTGGCTTTTGTTGGAAGATCAATCTCTATTAGGAAATCTATTATCATCACTTATGTTTTACTACAATGAAATAAATAGGCAGCTGCAGTTGTTTGGCCTAATAGCTCTTAGTTTGATTGCTGGAAGTAGGAAATCAATGCAGGGTGAAGGGAAGAAACATTTTTAATAACTTACACTCCAGATATGAGATCCCCAAGTTATTACAAATTATAAGGTTAAGACCTCTTGAAGGAATCCTAGCTAGTTAAATATTTAAAACTCCTGGGTGAGAACACATGCACTAATGAGCTTCAGGCTACTAAATACCAGAATCTAGGGGGAGACATCTTGTTTTATATTAGAAAGTATTAGTGAATATAAACTGGCCATAAGAAGTGTTTAATTAGGAATTATATTGATATGGGGAAAGCAGAGAAAGAAACAGACTACTGAATCTACTGTTCATCACTGTTAAAAGCTGGATTTGTCTGTGCAAGAAAAGAAAAAAATGAAAGCAGCTCTGTATCAAACCAAGGGAGATACGGTATGATACCCTGACCCTCCCAGCAACCCCATCCACAGCCTTGAGGAAATTGCTGGATACCTCAGACTGAATGTGGATGGAGCTTCCTACTGAGATTTCCTTTTAACATCCATCAGGTAGCAAGTTGCCTTAGACTTTTTATCAATTCTGCTAATTTAATAATAGTTGTTGTTGGGTGAAAACTATGATGCAAATGCCAGGCTGTTACATGTCTTGAAATTCTCCCATCCCAAACAAGAAATGGAAAAACTTCATAAATCTTTGAATCTCTTCCCTTGTAATCTTTTAATTCAGAATTTTAAGAGCATAAGAAACCTGTTAATTGTACCTGGCCATGTTAAGTTTGCTATTTTAGGAAGAATTGAAATGTCACAATTCAAATGGTAAGAAGTGAAGAAGGGATTGACAGTAAAAACTGGCTTGACATGCTAAGCACCAAATAATATTAAGTCTTGTCACATCAATATTGTGGGAGAAGGCTTGCTGCATTGTATGCACACATATGTATTTTATGTAAAATAGCCTCAGTCTGTCTCCTCTGAAATGGGGAGTGTGAGTGGGTAAACAGCTCATAGCAACAGATGAAAGGCTGATGAAGTTCAGATTCCCAGTTCAAAGGTTTCAGCAGCATGTGAAATGACAATCTCAGTTATTTGTGTTTCCCAGATAAAGTTTATGTGAATTGTTTCCTCATCTACGGAGGCTCTCCATTATCTTATTCCTGGTTGTGTTCATCAGCTGAGCAGTGCTGCCTGACTGCAAACATGTTTCATAAGAAAACTTTGTAAAATTTATTTCACCTGACTCATAACACCCTCCCTGTGCCCCCAAGAAGAACAGAAATATTTTGTTTTAATCGATGAGGATAAATTAGAGCAACACAAAGCTAGTATCCTGCTCACTCCATGAGTGTCTCTGGCTGCTTGGTCACCACAGGTCCACCATTCCATTTTTAAATCAAATTATGCTTGTGATAATATTGTCTTGAGCTTACAGCTGCTGACATGGATATTGACAAAGGCTTAGCCAGTATTTTAATAAGAAAACAAAATACAGGAAATACTCCAGAGTTTCCAGGTGGATCATTAGCAAGACGCCTTGGAGGGCTGAGACTGCCAGCCAGCACAGGGAATGCATCACAGTTCGTCATACAACTTAAACTTCTTTTGACATCTAGTTATGTCGAAATGTGACTGATCACCTAGGGGTCCAGGCTCCTGTGAGGGAAAAGTTCACTGACAGACAGCGAACGAAGCTGATCTTAAATGAGAATCAAGAGAAAGCAGCATTCCAGTGTCTGACAGTCTGCAGCTGCTACCTGGGTCTGCCTAACGAAGACGAGCCTGCTCTGCTGAACAGTTATATTAGCATCTGTATGCTTCTGTCTCATTATCACACATCTGCCCACCTTTATTCGAATGAAGCTTCTTCTGATCTGACAGCTCAGGCATTGTCAGTGAATAGATATTATGGGAGCTGGGTACAGCAGCTTAGGGTGTTAGCTTTTATTTTCTAAAGACTGTTGTACAGTTTGACAGTATAATGCCACAGAGGTAAAGAAGATAATTAACATATTGGGCAGTTTCTAAACAAAGCTGAGACAGTTATACTGGCAAAAGTGCTGCTGCTGGAGCAGTATTGTTTGCACTCTAGAAACATCAAAGGCTTGCAAGATCTGCCTTTATGAAAAAGAGAACAGGTAGAGTGTGGTCCCCACACCACAGACAGGAAGTTTTGGGGGGTTTAGCCCACACCTAATAACTGCAAAACCTTTGGTGTGCCTGAAGAGCCTGTTGTGTGTGTTCAAACCTCTGCTTGCTAAGGCAAAATATCTCCCAGCATTTGAGAAGACATTAAAAACTGTATGTGGAGAGGAGGTTGTGGGTATTTTCACTTTCTTGAATTTATTTTTACCCCACAGCACAAAGCTAAGTGCTCATGTGAGCTTCACAGAGTTCATATTTGGATGGAGATTTAAGCCTTCTAAGTTAGAGATCATAAGTGGGATTTTCTGGAAATGCCAAAAAAACATATGACAGAGGTTTCATCATTTGCTCAATAATAAACCAGAAAGGTTTGCTTAAAAAAACCCCTAAAACAAACAAAGAAAGGGGGAAATAGTTTTTTGAGCCCACAATGCAGATAGACTGGGCTTTGATAACTGAGATAGAATGCTCATATTTTTTTCTTCAGATATGAGAAAACAAATGTAATACTGCAGTGGATTACTACACAGCTTGTCTTCAGTTTTTACCAGGTCCTACAATCTGTATAAAATATTGGACAGTGTTAGAATTGAATGGCAACTTGGCTTCATAAATATTTTGGACATGAAGCACTTAAGGAAAATATAGCCTTTTAAAGTTCACATTCTTTACATTTTTGAGAAAAATAGTGAATAGGATGCACTGCATCAAGATCATTGCTGAAATCATTGGCCCTTTGAGCCTTGGTTTATGTTCATGTTTTAAATGGCATAAATAATAACCTAGAACCCCCTACTCACAAGCAATGTTATGGCCAAAGACCAGATTTGCAGCTTGTTTGGATTAGTTGCACATTAATAGCCAAAATACTCTTCCCTGTTCTTGTGGCAATATGCAGATTTACCCTGCTAAGAGTTTAGTCCTCAATTTCTAAAAAGTTATAGACTTTCCTCGTTTCATTCATGGCTTTCAGTTCACTGCTTTTTCTTTGTTCTTGAGAGCACAGGGTTACACAAGTTAATGTTGAAATTACTGCTATTTTGCAACAACGCAATCAAAGTCGTTTCAGCATCTGTGCTGATAAAGTGAGAACAGCTCATCCAGAATGGCCTTCAGGACCTGCACTCACCATTGCAAAGTTGGAATTCAGAATTAGACTCGTTTAAAAAATGGTGTGGAAAAAAAGGAAAAAAAGATACAATCCATTGTCATTCATTCTAAAAAGGCATTACAGACTGCCGACACTGTACAGAAAAATAGGAGATGTTGACCTTTTTATTATAGACTTCTCTGTGCTGTTGCCCTCCTTTCGGAGGTGCCCCCCCGGAGCCGCGCACCCCCGCGTGCACCCGCACACACACGCGCCTGCTCTTCAGCTCTGTGTTATCTCAAATAATTACCCTGCGCTTCTGGCTGTCCCTGGTGACTTCTGCTGCTAAAAAAGCTACTCATTGTCGGTGAGTGAAGAGGGATTTCAAACCTGCTTCTTGTGGCCCAGCAACAGCTCTTAATTAACCACTCAGGTATTGAGCCGCCTCCTCGCCCGGCTCCCATCCATATGGCAGGAACATGTCCACAGCGATAATCACTGAAGGAAATATTGTATCCAAAAAAGGCCTCTCAGAACAGAAAGCTCCTGCAAATTATTTTTAATGATTCTCCTCTTGTGAGTCGGATTATTTGTTATTTCAAGCAGGGCCAGGAGAGGGGCTGTAGGGAGACATGTGTGTCCTCCACTCGCTCTCCCCAGCACCCAGCCACAGCCCTGTCCCCAGCCCTGCCACTGAGTGGGCACCCACGGTACCAGAGGAGGCCCTTCAGGCAGCCTAAAGAGCTTTAGTTCCCTATGATTTTGATAATCCTTTGTTTCTATTGCTTTTCTACACACTGGATGTGCATGTTTCCTGTGAGCAAGCAACTTGAAAAAACTTGCAGCCTTGACACAGACCCACACTTTTTCCTTCCTCCGTGGTTTATAGTAAAGAAAACAGTGATTTGAGTTTATAAATCTAATTAAAAATGAAGTTGCATTTACATTTTAAAACCTTGTGTATACCACCATACTGTGTCAAAAGATATTATGTATGATTTTACTTTGTGACAGAAACCATTACATTTAAAAATTCATTACAGCAAGGTTAGTTAGACACATGATGGATGCAGCTTTAATCCTGCCATATATTATTACAGTTAAAATGTAAATGATGAAAAATATTTTGTGCTTATCAGCATTTATGTGGAAATGTGTTTTACAGTGATATATGGTGTTATATTTCTATTATTATGATGAGAAAGAATGAAATACAAAAAGACTAAGTGTTTATTAAAACATGGTTACTTGTGATAAAATATTCTTGTTGTACATGACTTTAAACATATTTACCAAGGGCATTTGTCCAAAACAACTGTGAAATGTGTTTGCTATGCAAATCATTCTTTGTAATTTTTTCCCCTCTGTTATACCAACTATAGCTTTTTAATAGCCTAAAGTTGAAGCTATGTAAATATATTTTTATTATTTTTCACTTCAGACATGGGGGGTGGGGGACGGGGACTGGCTCTGCATGTATTTGAATAGATGAAAGCATACATATAAAGATAGACAGAATACTGACCCTAGCAAAAATCCTTTTCCCTTTCTATTTCCTCTCGTTTCAGCCTCTCAAAGCCAACCTTGATCACAGGGAGCTGAGCTGTTTGCCAGCACAGCCTTCGGCACATGCTGATCTGTGAGCACACACATGGTCCTCTTGACGGCGGAGAGATTTAACACCTCACACAAGCCTTTAACTCAGGCTCGTTTTACACCCTCCTCCCTCACACATGGGTAGTGCATGGGAGATTCATCCCCTCACCACGGAACTGTGTTTCCTTTTCCCCGTGGAAAGTGAGGTCTCAGTTAAACTTGTGCTTTAGAAGAGCCCTGTCAGGTAAATCTGCCAGTGCCAGTGCCCTGCCAGTTTTGTCCTAATTTGAAGGGTAATGAGTTTTGAGGTCAGTATTGCATGTTGCAAATTCCTAGGTTAAGCAAGTTTTTAAAGACATTTTACTCCAACAGTGGCCCTTCTAGAATGGTTTCTGGCACTAAGGGCTCTGTCTCCACAGGCAAAATCCAGTATAAACTTGAACAGAACAATACAAAGGCATAGAAGCTGTTAAGTGACTTGCTCAGCATCCCACAGGAAGTCTGTGACAGAAAAGAAAATAAAAATGTGAAGGTCCCAAAACTTAGGAATTTAACCATTCTGTCTGTGCATTCCCACATGTGCTCTGTCCACTGGGTTTTCAGTGTGTTTTGGGTTTGCTCTCTTGGGCCTTCCACTGACCCTGGCTGACCACCGCGTTATTCCAATATTAAGTAACCTGGTGACCCAGAAGCTATTGCCTTACACTCCACATTACCCTAACTTGCTGTTGCTTTCACTGTGTTCCCACTATTTATTTTCTGGATATATCTACTACAAGTTCCTGCTGTTTGTTTTGTTACTTTCTATGCAGCTTATAATTAAGGAAACAATAGAGTCGATAAACAGGTAAATTGTGTGGTTTCTATATTATTCCCGTAGTTCCTCCAGTTTATATTGCTATCTCTTAAAAAAAAAATTTATTTGAGTTTGGCACGATGCAGTAATCAGGCTGAGATGGCTTCTAATTATATGAAGCTGAGCCCATCTTTAGCAAGTCAAATGTGCTTCCTAAAAAAGAGAAAAAAGTATATCAAAATATTTGTGATCAAGAGCTTATATGCCCCTCAGTCCTTAATGCCTTTGTTTTGATACGAACAGAAGCAGGAGACCTGGTGCTTGTAGTTCGCTAAAGTGGCTATTTCCTTATAACCTTCCTCTTGTAACAATGTTTATTCAGTTATCAGGGAAGAAATAGCATTTGTCCGTGCAGCTACAATTACCCAATTTGTTGTATAAATTATTACTTTTTTTTTCTCATCTCATGTTGATGACAGAATCATTTAATAGACTTTCAGTTGCTCAAGCTTGAAAATTGGTTCCACATTGTCCCTTTTTTTAGTTTTCCTCCCTAGGGCGAGTGCAACGCGGTCTAAGTACAATTTCCATCTTCCCCCCTCCCTTTTTTTTTTAAACATCTGCTTGTATGAGGATGTTGTTGTGTACATTAGCACCATACAGTTTAGCACCCTTTAGGACTACCTTCAGCTCTCGGCTTCCTCATTCCCGGGGCCAATCATAATATATCAGGAACTGTAGATATTTCCTATCTCAGCACTCTCCATAACTCTTCTGCTCAGCTGTCTGAAGCTGTTTTCTTTAGGAAGTCCAAAACAAGGGGGGCTGGTTGACCTGGCATCAGTCCTATTTATAAGAATAAAACCTCTTCCCCGTACACCTTTGGAGCTTTGTCATGTAGAGGTCACATCCGTTTAAATTAATAGCCATCGCGCCCGTGGCGGAACACGGCCACCTAACCTTTGCTGTCCCCTCTACCCTTTTGTTTGAAGTTATCCAACCTACTGAGATGATTTTCTTCAAAGCTAGGGTTACAGGATTTGCAACTGTGACTTTACCACATAATTCATTAGGAAGGGATAAACCAGCTATTGTCACAAGTACTGGGCTTTTTTTTTTTTTTTAAGGGGGAAATATGTTTATTTGTTTATTTAAAATAATAATTTGCTTTTAAATTTTCCCTCCCCTCCTGTTGCTGCTGAAATAGATACCAGTCAGGCTTGTTTGCTTAATATATGAGTTACTGTGTGGTTGGAGGAAGAAATGATGTATGGAGCAGCCATCTCATTCCCATCCTGCGATCTAAGGGCTTTGCTTAGAAGTAATGCCATTGCTGCTTCTGTGGCACTGGAGATATCACAGAGTTACAATCTGCCCACTCATGAGTCAACTGGTTGCCTATGAAATCTATTCATTTTAGTTTTAAGCCTAAGAATATTTGCTGAAAGCAGGATTATCACTTTGTAGACCACCAACAGCTGTTGAAAAGCAGGGCATAAAACTTTGTTTATGTCTTTAATAACCCACTTAATGATGGAGCAAACACATTATTCATAATAAAATAGGCTGGCATAATCTTACTCCAGTACATGGTGTCAGGGAATTAAAAAACATCTGCTATGCCATAAAATAACATTGTATATGCTATGTACATTAAAAACACATGTATACACACATGTATATTATATACATTATTTAAAATGTCTCAGTGGGATTGTCTTTTTAATTACATTTAGCAAACATTGAAATGGTTAAATGAGGGTATTTTTACTTCAGCATCTGAGTTTTACATCATGTTTGAGTCTAGCTATACTAGCTAGCTATAATGGCAAGGGACACGACACATTATCAGTGTACATTTAAGAATAAAGATAAAGTTTCAGGTCTTGAACTTAGGGTTCAAATTCTATTTTTAGCCTCCAAATAAGTGACTTCATTTTCTGAGTCCCAAGCATTTGTGGGTTCTTGACTTGATGAGATCATTGGTTCGGCAACTCTGAAAAACCAGGCCAGTATTTCAGTGCCTAAATGCAGATTTTTATTCACACTGAAGGCATCTGAATTTCAGCTTTTATCCACACTAGTTGTAGGCATTACTCCTGCACTCAGGATGGAAACCCCACTGTGCTGCTGCTGCACATGCGAGGGGAGCCTCTGCCTCTGCTTCAGAGAACTACTCCTTACCCTTGATCTGCAGCTGGGATGCTGGAGGCAGAGAAGGAATGCTTCTCCCTGGAAGTGGCTGAACATGGTGGCTCCCAACCAGCAAAGCATGTAAACATGTCTTTAAATTTAAGCATGTGAGATATAAGTGGAACTACTTGCATCTTAAAATTAAATACAAGTTTCACTAGATCAGGCCAGATGGTTTTACATGCTCAAAAGTGACATTTACAAGGTCACATAAGAAATGCTTGACAGAGCCAGGAACCAAAACCAGATCTCCTGAGTGCCAACCTTGTGCCTTAATTTTGTACCCATCCTTTTTTTTTCTTTTTTTTTTTTTTTGATGGTGTATTTCTCTCAGTGCAAACAAAAGTGGAAAAAATAATTGAGTAAGGAGACAATTAAGTTGTGGGATTTTGCATGTCTGTCTGTTGTGGAGGTTGATTTTTTTTCAAAAAAATTTGGAAACCCCAGTGCTACTGCTTCAGAGATTAGCACTTTCAGCTTTTCAGAAAAGCATGTATTTTTATCGACTTTAGAAAGATTTTTCTTCTATCTTTCAAGGATGTAAGCAATCTGTTTTCATTCTGTAGGTGGCCCACCAAATAAAAAAGTTATAAGTTAATAAAATTTCTATGCACATTTATATGAACTGAATGAACTCCCCCAGTATCTGAATTTTAATCTGTTGAAAAATAGCTGCTGTGGTGCTGGAATAACTCAACGTCACACAGCAGGGCACACTAACAGTTAGTTCTCTCATTGATGTTTTCCCCACAAGTGCCAAAATAAACATGGGAAAGTACTATGGGGAAAAAGCCCAATGAACTACTGGAATGGCAACTGTGATAAACTGAAGGCAGTTTCTTCAGATTCACCTAAATCTCGGCTTTCACTAATGTGTATATTTTTCTTGGTAGCCCTATCCTTGCGAATTATCTCAAATGCATTTGGTTTAGTCTGTCTTTGCAAATAGTATAGGTGTACGCCAAGAACAGAGCTAGCAATCTCCCATTCTGCCTCTGATTTGAATGTCTTTAGCCTTTCTGTCCTTCTGTAACTCAAACCCAAACCTTGTCACCATGAGAAAGTACTCTAGATGAAATACTTTTTTCTTATTAACATTTATTAACCAAGGTCTCGCCCCATGTATGAAAAGGAAGGAAACAACATTCTCACCTTCTCACAGGACCGTCCTACTACATCAGCAAACTGCAAAAAGGTAAAATATGAGCATGAGAGTGTAGGTTTTATGTAGTGACCTCTTGTTTTGGCTGGCTGGGCTCTGTATTTCACTGTTGGGTTTAATGGACTTCATAAAATTTGCATATCTGTGACCAGTTTGCAAAAACTCTTAAAAATTAGTATAAGTAAGATTCATTTAAATGAACTCACCTATTCACTGGTGGAATCTGAGGAGCAGGCTTCATTTGTTCTTCTTGAGGATATTTAAAACACCACTTTAAGCTGTCCAACTCCACCAGACCTGAACAGGGGCCTGTGGCCAAGGCACTGCAGCCTTGGAACTGGAAGGAGAGGATGGAGCCTGCAACGGATAGAGATTTAGTCTTGATGTAGAACCATTTCTTTTCTATTTTGCATCAAACTGAAAGTAATTAAAAATTAGAATCTTCCAAAGAAAACATCCACTACATGTTGGGCTGGTTTCTCCTTCAGCAAAAACCAACTTGTCTTGTTATGAGCATTAAGGATCCCCGTGGAAGGATCTCATGCTAAATAGCATAACACAGCTCCCTTTCAAGGTGTTCTTAACATCATCTTCTCACTCAGGACAGACATACATCTTCACTTGTCAGAAGAGCAGGGACAGAAGCTGTTAATAAGGTATGAATCCATGTTTGTCTGGGTTTTTTCATTGCTTTTTAACTGAATCTGAGCTACATTGTACATGGGAACAGCTGCAGAAGGACCAGAGCAAATGTCCTGTCTAGGAAAGGTATTGCTCCTTCTCCATGAGCAGCAAACACTTAAGAAAGAGAACAGAAAAGTGTGTTTAGATACTGCTTCTTCCATAACAAAACCTCACACCTTTCTCCATCCAGCAGTTCCAACTACCTGAACCAGAGCTGGTATCCTGATTACTTCTTACAGTCCTTGATAAATTTTCCCTCCACTTCCCTATCCATTACTTTGCATAATCAGATTTTAAGGCCATGTACACTTTTGGTACCCACAACATCCAGGGGCATTGAATTCCACAGTTTCACTATGTGTTATGTGAACATGCACTGAGTTCTTAAGTTCTTGTTCCCGATATTTATTTCCACTACTTGATCCATATTCTTGATCTTATAAACCTCTGTTGTACCCACTTTTCATCACCTGCACTATCTTCAGGTTGTGGAATCATCCTGTATGTAGGTGCTCCTCAGAAGCAATTCCATATCTTTAAAATGCACCAAATTTCTACTGGTAACTTAACAAATAGCATTTACTTTTGGCATAAAATGGGCATGCACTACTAACCTCAATGATACACAAGTCCAGAAATACCAGTAAAAGTGGAAATACAAAAAGCAGACTAAACTCCAATGCCCTTCAAATGGTAAGGAATACAGAGCTGAGACAGAGGCACTGATGTCTCCCCGGATTTCTCATATAGAGGAATCTCCAGAATAGGGCTGTAGGAATGTTCCCTTCCTGTGTATTTCCCTGTGTGGTAAATTGGGTTGAAGGCTCTTTAAATATCATGTGGAGAAATTCTCGGACATAAAATCGAGGTCTAAATATGTCAGACAAGTGATTGAATTGCAAATTTTAAAATATTAATAAGCTTAATTTTGTGTGGTTCTAGCCAGCTCCTTTATTTGGCAATTCCTTTTTTCTTGCATACTGAAAGTACTGGAAAGCTAGTGCTAGTATAAGCACCTATCACAGCTTATTACAAAGGGTAAACAGCCAATGTTATTAGTAGATGAGCAGGAAAGGTAGATCAATATAAGGAAATACTGCTTTCATTCACTATTCCCTTTGTCACCGCCAGGCCTCAGAATTTTTCAGTTCATTGATGTCAGTAAGGATTTACTTCCCTGCCCAAGGAGCTGGGGCCAGATTATTCCCAGGCTGCAGCAGATACTGATCAGCATGTAAACTGGCTTGGGCAGCTGGGTGAGAAAATAAAATTTAAGATCACAGCAACTTAAATACTTCTTGGACTTATCATGTCCACATTCGTATTAGGCAACTTGGCTACAGAAGTGGCCAAAACATATGTCTGCTTTCACAGCGATTCTTGGTGAATACATCAGGTTGGTTAGACAGAGGGGTATAATGTTTTCATTAGCTCAATGAACACCTAGCTCAGGCCAAGTCTGGAAACATTTTATTCACAGGGCAGCTTGGGGGTTAAACTCTGTTTAGCATATTCACTTCCCTACTAACATGCCATTATTTCATTTGCAGAGCATCTTCCTCCCTAGCAGCTCCTAGAGCCTGTCCTTGAATACCCCCATGGTCTAATGCCCTCACAAGCTGTGGTTTACACCACACACACCTTCACGTCACTGTTATCACCAATGGTTTCCTCAGTGGAAATAATCATTCACATTATAACTGTTGCCAAAACCCTCTGGCACTAGAAGTGCTCTTGGAATGAAAGCTTGAAGGCATGCAAGAGCCTGAGCAGCTGTAGCTGCAGCCCAGCCAGTGAGTGAGCTGGCTTTGAACTGCATGAGGGGAAAAAGACTAAGACTTCCCTGAGAAAAATTACGCTTTGCTTTATGTGCACATATAGAATCACATTTTGTGTTCAGTATCAACCAGTAGTAGGTACCCAGATCTGCCTAGTCCTTGCAGACAAGTTTTGCTGTGTGTTGAGACACTTTTTTAACACATATTTATACACAGGAATGCATGTGTGTGTGTGTGTATGTTAGTGTGTGCACACTAATCTTTGCTCAGTTTTGTACTGTTTGTACAAGTTTGCACACCTTGAGGACCTTACCTTACTCCCTGAGTACAGGTTAGGAGTTTTACACAGTTACACTTATAAGCAGAGATAGTTAAATAATAAAGATTTTCTTCCCATCAATTATATGACATTGTCTACCTAGTCACAAAATAAAATACAGGAACTTAGTCTGAGTTCTAAACTGTCACAGTGCAACAAGATAATGCATCAAAATAGTCATTTGACTCACCTTGAATCTTCTCGGTGCTTTCATCTTCTCTGGGCAACCAGGCAGAGGGGTATTCCTAAAGTCCCTGGCAGCTGAGCCTAATCAGAACAGAGATTGGCTGATGTGCACCTGCCTCTCTGCCTTCTGGGCAGCACTGTCTGGGACCAACACCTTGTAAGGAGCAAGAATTTTACTTATGTCCAGGATTCCACAATGAAACCTGAATGTATGCCTTTCCATGCTTACAGTTTCATGTCCATGTACCTGCAAAAGATTCATCATACAGTCCCACCACTGCATATGTGAGCCTGCAAAATTTTTGAATGAGTTCAAATATTTCCATGCCAAAACAGCATTTTTCACACATTCAAATTTCAAAGATGACTCTAAATGTTCTATGTCCCCTCATAGGTTTAAACGTTATTATGCAGTTAAACGAACTGCATCTGTTATTTTTGTACAGTTGAATTCTGTAACTTGATTACCTGGCATAATATCAGTAGTGTGAGGTCCTTTACAGGTTTTATGGATTTTATGCATAAGAATTCTTCATTTTTGTTCAGGAGAGAATTGTTCTTCTGGGCAATACCCATCAACTCAAGTCTGGAAAAAGAATGCAAAATGCAGCCAGGCACCCCTAAATGAGCGTGTTTGTGCCTTGCAATTAAGCAGAAGGAAAATAAAATCCTATCCCAGTCTCTTTGGACTGGGGCCACCCATCCCACACCAAGACCCTCAGCCATAGCCCACATGGTCAGTTCCTTGCCCTCATGTCTCAGGGCAGCATCACTCACTGCGCTAAGGTGGCTGGACCTCTCTTGGACCCTGACCCTCAGGCACCGTGCAATGGATGATCCTCCCCAGCACGGTGCAGGTGTGCAGCAGGTACCAGCAGGCACCAGCAGGCACTCGTGTACCATCTCCTCTCCTCCAGAGCCACCAGGCAGGCGGGAACCTGGGAACAGGACTCAGCCTTTGGAGGATTTGGGGCAGAATGGCACATTCTAAAACCATTCCTCAGCAAAGATAGCCCAGCTCCTTGTTAGGGCTGGAAAATGCTCTGCAGCATCCGAACCCTGCAGTGCTCCCAGCCGTGCTGATGGGAGAGCTAATTGTCAGCATGGCACTACCTCCGCTCCCTGTGTGGTCCTGCAGAGCGAGCCATCCTGATGGCTGCCAGTAACGAGCACAAATGGTGTGTTTTTATTTTGTTTCCTTTTAAATAAACTTGCAGTCCTCAATCTAGCAGTCTGGAGTCCAGCTTTGACAGCCCAGTGAGTAACGAGGTGCAAGGAAAGACAGGATGTAGAATTAGGAGGTCAGGGCTGAAGGTTGCCCCAAATTTAATCTCTAGGCTGGACGTGTTCCATCTCTTCCTCACCCCTCCTCCTCTTCATCCTCCCCCATGTCATCATTCTTACACACAGGGCTCACTTACAGGAGCAATGGCCTGCCCAGCATGCCTGGGAAGCTGGAGGAGAAGAGACCACAAAGATTGATACCCCACTGGGGCTCCTGGCCCTCCCTGTCTGGGGCCATCTCATGAAGTATTCAGGCTGAGGCTCCTGGACCTACCCACAGCTCTGCCTCAGGTGCTTTGCACCCACCTCTTTCTCACCTCACCTTGAGGAGAAGCATTGAGCTGTTCAGCTTGTTCAGATGCATGCACAGGAATGATACCTGCATATGTACAGAGATCTATATAAGCTGAGGGATAATTACAAATAAAAAGTAATTTTGAAACAGCGATATCTCTTCAAAATAAAGATAAAATATGCTTCTATATCTTTTCCTATTTTACACACACACACTCTCAGTTCCTCTGTGTCTCCCTTTCTGTCCAAAGTCAGCTGATCAGGTGACTAATTTTCTTCACCTGCAAACTGCAGTTTTGCTGTTCTACTGTTCACTAGAAAAATGCAACACCCACTCAAAACATTTGTTTTCATTAGGCTAATACAGTGCATATTTATTTTCTGTCATAATAAATCTTAGTTTGCCTTCACTTTTATTTACTATCCTATGTCTTAACTTTTTACAATTGTAGCACTGCACAGCAGAGAATTCTTGAACTGATGCATCAAAGGTGGACTAAAACCCAGACTGAAGGGGTTTTGATGTTGGTTTGTTGGTTCCTATGTGCTGTTGCCAAAAACTTGAACTCTAACCTTTCGTTTGTTGAGTCCCTGAGCTCTGACCTCAGGGTTCCAGTCCCTACATCACAGTTATGTAGTATTTTAACACAGGAAAGTACGGAAACAGTAAAGGTAACTAAAAGAGACCTATTTTATGTAGCAGAATAACCCCTGGCAGAGCACGTTGAGCTTGTCAAATAACCTTTGCTGTGTGCCAGAACTGTCCTAGAGCTTGTGCCCCTGCACCCACAGCTGCCCTGCACAGGCAAGTCAGATCCCGGGTTGGCTGCAGGTCCCAGGAACAGGGCAGAGCTCCCTCATTGCCACACCCTTTG
>WEIV01004786.1:202098-260687 GCA_013390005.1 Calyptomena viridis
CCACACCAGGCAATCAGTTGCCTTGATGTTTTGCCATCAATGTCAATGGGGCTAGAGTTTGATCATCATTTTAATAGTTAAAAAAAAAAAAGATGGCTCTCTTGTTTTGTTACTGCAGCCAGTGGGTCAGTCCTTCCCAGGCTGTCGCAGTGTAACCTGAGTCAGCAGGTTACAATAATCACTGTGTTCGCAAGCCTGGATTTTCATTCTAGGTCTAAATAAGTTCATAGGTAACTGGAAACTCGAACAACTAATCGCAGCTAGAGTGAAATGCAAGCCAAGCTAGTCACAACCTTTGCAAACAACCAAGGGGGTCCCATCTTGGCTGTAATGTACACCAGGCTGGAGACACCAGTGACCTGCAGAAGAGTAGCTTTTGATATGTGATTTGAAGCCCATGCTGTGCATAGCAGGCGGCTCTCATAGGGACTGAGCTGTCACTGTCATCTTCATCCCTTAACAAACTCTACCTTTTAGTCTTTTCAGACTGGGTGCTCAACAGAGTCTAAGAGAATTAGCTGTCTACTGCTATCAGAAGCCAAGAGGATTTGGATACCCAGCACTGCTTGGCTCCTTTGCAACCCTCAACTTCAAAGAGTTTCTCAATACTTCATGGTGTTGCTTGCTAGAAAAAAAATTATCCCTCCAATCAAAAAGAAAATCAATTTGTAAAAAATAGAAATAAGGCAAATGTCCTTTCCATGTCCTGCTATCTGTGCAGAAACTAGCCAGGTTGCTAAGAGTTAAATCTGTTCCTGAGTTGGCCCAATCAAGTTCCTTTTTGCCTTCTTATTAGGTTAAATAAATAGAAACTTCTTGCAATATCCATCCATAACGATAAGCAATTCCCACTATAATGGAGGGCTAATATATAAATTCAGCCCACATCAGTTTTGTGTCAACTAGCAAAAACAGAAACAATGGAAACTAGACAGTCAAGGCTCTGCATAGGTCAACAACCAAGGTTATCTGTATTCAATTACTGGTATCTGCAAACTTGCATACTGTCAGCTGATCATAGACTAAATGAAAACTTATCATGCACAGAGGCAGCAAATACATTTATTTGAAGCAAGCATCATATTAGTTCCCTGGTTTGACTGTGGTTGAGGGGAAAAAAAGGGGTTATCAGTCTTTCGGGAAATTCTTTCAAATATAACCTGCAGCAAATATCTAAAATTGGGGATTATCTGTGTTATAAATCTTTCTTCAAAAAGTAGAAAAGGAACAGAAATTGCTCTGTAGCCCTCTAAGACGATAAATTATATTATTTAACAATAGATAAACTTAGGGCACCTTTCCTGTGGTACAGCCCTATTGTGAATTAAGCTTTAATCTGCTTCACCTCAACATCTGTTCGGTGGAACCAAAGATCTGGCTGTATTGGACACAGACAGTAATTTGTTTGTTAACTGCTTCTCCGGAACAATATATCATTTCAGAAAACAAAGCCTACTAACACAACGCATATTTATCTGTTTCCTCTATCTGTGTTCCTTTTTCCATAAGTGCAAGTTCAGGCTTTTGAAATGTTTTCCTAGCGATAATTTGTGATGCTGTTAGATTTGTAACCCTGGAAAAATAGTTTTTTTTCAAGGTTTTTTCATCTTTGACCAACAGATGTTCTGTTCAAAATCTGAAAGTAGTCACGATGTACATACTAGAAAATGATAATTGTTAACGCCCCTGTGGAAGGAAAATGTCAATAAATATTTGCTATCAGTGAACTGTTTAGAAACAAAGACATTTGCTTCACAGAAGTTTACGTGCTCAACCTTCTTATTCCGCTTTTCCACCAGTCTATTCAATTAGACATTTAACATTTTGTTTGTTTTCAGAAGAGGAAGTGAAAAATGACTTCACAGAAACAAAAAATAAAACATGAAAGCCAGTGGGCATCCTGTATTCCATTGTAAAATGACAGCACATTTCAGTTATACAAAAGTGACCACAGAAACAAGCTATGATCCAGCGCCAGCATTTTACCACTGCACACCAAGATGGCAATCGAGGAATAAAAACCATCTGGGACTGTGATGCAGATAAATGTCCAAACATCTGTCTTCTAATGAGAGCTCTCCACCCCTACAGATAGTCCCCCCTGGCCAGACAACTCTGGCAAAAACCATATTTACCTGTATGTCTCCACCTCCGCTTCTCGCTACTGAGACATGCAGTGTTCAAATAGTTCATACTTCCCACCAGTATTTTTAAAGGTGAGATTCATCCCTCCACTGAAGGGGCTAAAACTTCTTTCTTCCTCTCTTTCTCTCTTCCTCTCTTCCTCTCTTCTTTCTTTTGTCTTGAAACAAGCAAATCCACTATAATTTTCAACAACAGGAGGGTGAGCTGGTGTAGACTCAGAACTCTCCTACAGAAATGCTACAAATCCATATCCTGACAGTCCTTGTCCACAATATGCCATTCTTGTATTGTGTTATATTGCATTGTGCTGTAGTCTCTTCTACTCTATTCTATATCTCATTGCATTATTTTGTCTCCCTCATTGTATCACTGGGTGTGTCCAAACCCTTCATAGTGCTGTACAAAAGAATAGGCTTAATGTCTAACACATGTTGTCATGATTTGAGGAATCAATCTCTGTACCACTAAAATTAATTCTGTTTTATGACTGCACTGCATCTGTTTCAGAACACAAGCCCCATATGGACCGGAGTTTCCTGGCCATCTCTGCAGTCTCTTGTCCTCTCATTGATGGACTAACCTTAGGAGATGGAGATTACATCCTTTTACCTGGTTACAGGGCTAACAGTAGATGATCACTAAAATGGGAAAAATCAGCCACGCAAATCAGCCAGAGAAATGGCTGTCAACCAAAGCAGAGGAACTTTTCCAAGTCTGAACTCTATCAGCCAGCAAGTTAGTAACTGTTTTGTGGATTCATTTGATGAGCTGATAAATCTGATAAGAGGGCACCTGAGGTGTTACATAAATCAGGAGAGACTAAGAATCCATGTTCCTGAGAAGTCAGGGGCAGGAATTTGTGTCTAGAAGAATTGTGACCTACTTAGAGGAATCTGACTTAAGCCCCAAATAATGCTCTTGCTCAAGCATGAATTACAAGCAGCTGAAGAAAGATGAGCTTTTGCACTTGTGCTCTAGCCAAGTTTGCCCACATTTAATGAGGAGAAGTAGGACTCAGTGCCATTTTGTACTCCCATGACATGGTGCAGATGGAGAAGCTGCCTCTGAGTGTGGGTCCAGAAGCCACGCACTCACTCCTCCAGACACTCCACATGTCCTGCCCCAAGCCTCTCCTAGTGGAGCCTGGAGCTGGGAAGTGTGAGGTTCAAGAGCAGAGGGAGCAGTAGTAGCTAAGAGAAGCAGCCTTACAAATGGGAACCAGAGCTGGCAGCAGTTTCAGAGCATCAAGCATGTACCAAATGGAGCAAAAGAAGCCTGGAGAGTGAGAGAGCAATAGTCACCCATAGAGGGAGGGGAAATACTAAGGTGACACACCTAAACTCAGGCACAACAGTTTCAGTACAGTAAAATTCCCAGGGGGAAAGTAGAAGGTGAAAATATAGGTCCTGGTTCACCCCCCTGCTGGGCGATGCCTGTCTGTGTGTCAAGTCTGGGCAGATGCTTTGTGTGTTGTGTTGTTTGGGCCAAAATCCCACAGGAAAAAAAAGCGAGTCCAAATTGAAAGATGCTATGAGTCAGTCTTCTGATGAAAGAGAGGAACGTGATGTTGGGGCTGGCAAACATGATAGTGCTGTAGGAGTAAAAAAAAAAAAAGAAAAAGAGAAGCCCTCAGAGAAAGGGTATGTAAATGATGGGAAAAAGAGCAAAAAAGGAGATTGCATTCCCTTCTCCCACACAGTTGTGGCCGTGGCAGTGGGTAAGCTTTTCCAGTTGGATGCAGAAGTAAGAAGAATGTAAACACTAATAACTAAGCATTCCATTGGCCTCCATGATATAAGTGTTTTAGTTCATCTTTGAGGCTACCTAAGATCCTGACCTAAGCATATGCCCTAAAGTTGGGAAAGCCCTGGCTATTGCATGGCCAGTCTCAGCTGGCTCTGAGAACAGCAGCATGGCTCAAAATCTACACAGGAAACACTTGAACCCACACTGGCATCACAAGCACTGCCCAGTGCCACAGTTTGAAATGAGACTAACATGTTAAAGTTCAAGTTTTAACCAGCTCCTATTATCTG
The DNA here is from genome assembly GCA_013390005.1 of Calyptomena viridis. Taxonomy (NCBI): domain Eukaryota; kingdom Metazoa; phylum Chordata; class Aves; order Passeriformes; family Eurylaimidae; genus Calyptomena; species Calyptomena viridis. The sequence goes on from WEIV01004786.1 coordinate 206,280, forward strand.
CAAAGCAAAACTGGATGCTGGCATTGGCACTGCGTGGCAATGGCAAGGGGAAAGTGGGAATTGCAATGGCAAGGGGAAGTTACTGACTGGGCAGAATAGCTGAACACTGCGTGGTTCTCATTAGCAAAAGAAGCGTTTTCTATAGCAAAGGCCCCATATTCAAAGACACCATTTTAACTTAGCTCCAGCTGCACTCACAATGCAAGCAGGGCGAAAAGAAAGTAGAAGAGGCGGCTGTTGTCAGAAAACAGTTCCTGGAAAATATTAAAGTTCTCTTGAGGCATGTAGAAAAATTCCAGGATACTGTATTATTATTGTTATTATTATTATCCTTGATCTTTTGGAAGGTGGAGAGGGAGCATATGCAGTTTTAAAAGAAGAAGACAAGACGTCTGTAGCCTTAAAAAAAAAAAAACATAAAGGCTGCTAGGCTCTCCTTACAACATTTTTAATTATCTTCTTTAAGTTTCCCAAATAAAAACACATTGCATGGAGCCTCACCCAATAAAACTATGTGGGTAAATACAATACCCATTGTCTAATCAATATCATATTGCTCATGGCTTTAGCTTGTTCAATAGCTGAGTTCACTGACTCCTGAGTTGCACCTATGGATGCCAATATCTGCTTAATGTTGGACAAACTGCGTTTGTCATTCCCTGTAACTGAGTTCTTTAATCTCATTAATAATCCAGAGATACTGAAATACAGCTTTGAAAAAGATGCATGGAATATGCCAGATTTTCAGCATGCACTTTTAGCTCAGGGGGTCATATGTTGTGCGTTAAATAGGCCTGTTGCCCCTGCAGAGGCTGCAGCCCTCCTGACCCATTGCTCCTCAACTTGGACACACATCAATGGCAGAAATTGCAAACAAAAACAAAACCAAAAGAAGCCATCTGATACTGAGAATTAGAGGCTGTGGAAGACAAGAATCACACTGAATTGTACCTGGATAAAGTGCATCTTAGTCCCCATGCCATGTCATCTGCTATGACCTCAACCCCAAGCACTGGGGAGGCAGGAACACCTCCTGCTCCCCAGGAGCACCTCCTGCTCCCCAGCCCTCATCCTCCTGAGCTTGCTTGCATATGGCAGCAAAGCCTGTGCTCCAGCCCCAAAAGTATGCATCAATAAATTATCTTTATTGGAAACACATTGCAAACAAAATGCAAATGGCAAGAAAGTGCTTGTTCTCAGAAGTCTGTCTTGAGAGTTCATCTACCCAGATTATAAACACTCGATAAGCATCCTGGTTTTCAGGCTAACTGTCTGTACAGCAGATCCCAGGACTAGGCTCCTGGGATTTCAAAATGTATCATGAAGTAAAAACAGCTGCAAGGGAAACTCATATGACTAGGATAGGTGCCATATAGCAATTAACAGCCAGAAGTTTTGATCTGGAAAATCACATTTATTTTAATTGCTTCACTGTTGTGTTCATAAAGAATTTGGCTCATTTGATTATTTTCCTTATTAGATATACTACTTAACTTTGGAACAATGTAGTCATTAGTTCCATTGTTCCAGGTTTTTCATTGGAGTGAAATGAATGACAGAGACATGTTCTGCAAGGAAGATTGTTTATAAATATTTATCATAGCCTTAACAGATATTTGTGTAATCCATCCTAATTTTTCTAGCACATAATTCAGCAGTTATTTAATCTGTTGTGTGATGAGTGGCAGGTTCCTTAACCTTTAGTTCCATAAGGCATTTAAAGTGCATGATCTCTTACTACAAGGACAGAGCAGGAGAGTAACACTTCTTTTTTTTACATATTCCTTTGAAAGCTCATATTCTCTCAATTTTCCTTTAGTGGACTGCTTAAAGAAGATGCACACGTCTGATTGCTTTCACCTCTGCCATTCCTTTCTTTTTTGACTCAGCACAGTGGTATGGATAAACCCTTCCTTTGGGAGCCACTGCCCATGTGGGCAGGACAGGATTGGGAGCACGGATAGTGCGAGGACACGTGTGCCCAGGCGCTGGCATTGCACAGCCAGGATGCTACGAGTGCACCTGAGAGAGGGGCTGGTGCTATAAAATATGCATAGGCCCTCCTGCAGCAAACAAATCTACTTAATTGAAAGGAATCGGGAGGTGAAAAATGAAACTTGGCAGTTCAGCTTCACTCCACCATTTGGTGGTTGTTGTGGGACTCCAGCAAGAGGGAGCTATCACTGCGGGCATAATTTACTTGATTTTAAGGATCTGTATGAATTCTGGCGACATACCAAGTAGCCATTAGCTATGAGGAGTGTTTCATGATGCTTGTTTGTTTTCCATATGTGAATTTTCAGTCTTCCAAACTTTCTTTAGGAAAAAAAAAGCACTTTTTCTTCATCAATCTCATGTGGAAAATACAACAAAAATACAGATAATAAATTATTCAAGAAACACAACCTTTTTTTTTTTTTTAATGAAAAAATACTGGTTCTGGAATCAAATTGGCAGCTTGCTTTGATTTCAATATTTTAAGTTAAGTGTTATAAACTGATATGCTCGTTCACATGTTCAAGCATAGCCTTTCTGTGCAGATTATCCTAAATCGGGTAACTCAATAGCAAAGTAGGCAGGCTTTTACTGCCATTACTATTAGGAAAATACCATTAATACAAGACATATGCAGGATGCTATTACATTAGTAGACTGCATTTATTTAGTAAGTATGCAGGAACAGGCCTATGGATCAGAGCAGAGATGCTGGGCCTTTAACACATGTAGCTTGGCTTAGACTCGAGGTCAAAATTTGTTAATGCAATTTTCTGTATAAGAACAAGAATTTAAAATCCATGTGGTTTTAATGACACATTCCAAGATTGGCGTGTATGGGGGGTGTTGATTTTGTTGGATTTTTTTTGTCGTACTCACATTAAATGTGAACTTCTTTGAAATGTGTGTGTCAGACACTGAAACTAGTCTGTGAAATAAGACAAAAAAAAAATCTCTTTCCATTTATTTTCTTGAAAAGTTTGATTTTGGTCAAGTTATGTTTCAAATTAAAAAGATCATTATTGGTAATTTGCATTTACTTATTGAAGCATTACATGATAAACCAAAACCATGTGTCAAAATGTAACTCTCATAAAATAAGTGCACTGAGATAAAGGGACTTCAGAGATTTAAAAAATCAACGTGACACTTAAATAAGACATCTAAAAAGGGTTCCTGCCTTTAAAAAGGGAGTGTTTCTATTTCAAATAATTAATATGTTTTGATTTCTTCATTTTTGTGGTCTTGTAGCACAATTTATATATGAAGCACTATGTTAAACATGAATAGTTTGGACCAAGCTCTTGTTTGTGTGTATTTAACAGCTACTCACAGCTGTCTCTGCTTTGAAAGTATTGGGATAAAATTTCTTCACAAGCTCCAGTCAATACAAACCACTGACATTATTTTAAGTGGCCCTGTCAAGGCTGTGGGTTGTGCAGGCAGGGTGCAGGCAGCTGCCTGCCCACAGCACCCACTGTCATCTCCCTCACCCAGCTGCCCCTGAAGACTGTGCCACCATTGCACAGCCCACCTTTGAGAGGCTTTCCTGATGAGTGGATAGCCTGGAACTTCTCTGGTTGATATATAGATTGATATTTCAAGATTTGCTGCTAATTTAACTGTGCAAAACACACCTGCCATCCTGGAATGTTAGCAAGTAATATAAAAATTGTAATTTGTCTTTTCTTGGTGTACTAAGGAGAAGGAGAATGTGAGTGGTTGCTAACTGGGTTTGGATCTGGAAAGTTTATATCAGTGTGAAAAAGAAAGTTTCTTGATTTCACTTACTCAAAAAGTTAAGGAAAGGAAGACTTCTACTTTCATGAGGTCACAGTGTTAGACCCCTTCCACCATTCGAAATTCAAACCATAGAAGCTTCTGACTCTACTCCAGCATCACCCCCTCCTGAGGATGAAGCACAAGCAAGCACTCACTGGCAGGTCTGCTGCCCTCAGGGCAGGATGTGGCCATGGCTTGGGGCTCTGGTGCAGCGACACAGGGTGCAGCAATTAGGTGCTCTGATCAAAAATACAAAGTTTATTGCTGTAACAAGCAAGACAAAAAAGTATAATTTGAAAGCAAGAGGCACCATACATTGTCAAGAGGATGTAAGTCCCCTTTGCTACAGAAAGCCAGCACTTGCCACCACTCAGCTCCAGATCAGGGGAGCACACCAGCACCTGAGCAGTCCACCACTATCTGTAGGATAATGTATTTTTAATATTAAATACCTGTCGAAAAGCTCTGCTGACCATGTCTGTTTTCTTCCTTACTCTACTGTAAATTTAATTTTAAGGGCTTTTCTTTGATCACTAATTTACATGAATCCTGGTCGTGTTATAACCAAACAGCCCCATCAGATCTCCTATGCAGAGCTCACTGGGGGGTGAAGGGTGTGCATGGGCAAGAGCTGAGCATCTTACATTACATCATGGATGATGAGAAGTGTGAGGTGATCAGATGCTGATAAATTGAGCACTTGGTCTCACCATGACTCTCAGCTCTCCCACAGGTATATTTCTCATTTTACTCTTTATGTTCACCCATCTTCTTCATGCTTCTGTTTTCTGCTGGTATCAGAAGAGCTGAGCAATGGAGCTGAGGTTAAGAAAGTCACTTATGGTGTGAGAACTTTTAGGTTTGCCTTGACCTGCTTCAGCCATTCCCAGGTGTATAATGCTGGTGATGCTTGTGTGGCCAGTTCTTTGTGTTACATGAAGACCTGAAGTCATGGCACAGCTGTTCTGGCAACTGCCCAGCAACACCAAGTTCCCCCCACCATGTCAGCTGCATGCTCCACCAGTGGGGAGACACCTCTTTCCTTTTTGACTGTTCATAAATTAAAACAACCAAGGATTTTTTTGTGATCTTCAAGTGTATTGTTCTCATTTCTAAACTTGAACAAAAAAGATCTCATTTAATGGCTTGCTTTCTTGTGTTTAGTCTCCTTCTCCCTACAGAACATAAGCACTTAGGTAACATCCCTCAAAACCTTCTACTGTTTGTATATGTTTGTCAAGGATTGGTTTACATTGTTTTTCATTATTTTTCACACATTAGATTAATTAGCAGTATCCGAAATGCAATACATCACATGAAGCACAGGGATCTGCCTGGCATCCCCGGTGGAAGGGTTGAGAGCCCCTTCCCAACAGGTTGGGCTAAATAAACTCAATGGTCCTCACCACCCAGTGAGGTGCAGCTCAGCTGCCTCTGGTGCCACTGCTGATACTCTCTGAGAAATCTTACTCTCTCATTATCATAGTGGCTTTGTCCTCCATATGTACTTGTGTTATATATATATACACACACACACACATATATATATATACACACACACACATATATACACACACATGATGTCCATATGGCACATATACATATGGTGTCCATGTCTGTCTATATGCATAGATGTATGGACAGAGACAGGATTTACTATGGACACATATATGTGTGTATATTCACATTTGCATATTTATATACATCATATACCCACTTAGGCTGTTGTTTCAGTCCTGGCACTATTATGCCACATTCTACTTGACCCTGTGACAATGATGGAGTCTTCTATGGGGTTAACTGTATGTTTTGGAAGGAGAGATTGCTCTTTTTTGTTAAAAACAACCTGTTCCTGGACACAACTCCTTCGGCCTTATGCATTCAAATGTTATGCTCCTTGTGATTAGCCTTGCTAAGCAATTTGTTGGGTGCTTTTTACATAAACAGCTCTCATTTCATTGACTTTAGCTGCAAAATATTTGTACAAAATTTTAATTATAAACCTACCAATTAGGATATTAACTTAAATCGTTGTGTATGTTAACTTATAATCTTAATGTGTGTTAATGACAATAGCAACAGAGAGACATATGCGTAAGAAATTAGATTAAATTGCTCTGTAGTATAGATGACTTATGCTCTTCCAAGAGGCAAGCTGGTACTGGGAGAGGCAGACTTATTCCCAGCAGGCAGATCTTTTATACAAAGAAAATGAAACTTTTTTTTTAAAACAACTGCTCCTTTTCACTTTCTCAGTGAACTCCATGTCTCTGTTTTATGGTGCAGCAGGCCTGGCTTTGCAAAGTTCATTCTTCTGGTTTGCAATACCAGAACCATATTACTATCTGTGTGAATAAGGCATTTTCTCTAAGAACATGCCTAATGGTTAGAGTCAGTCTACCAGATGGGTTGTAAAACACTTTGAAACAACTCCACTCAAAGGATATTATACTCCTGAAGCTGTATGTTTGTTTTATTATAAACAGAGCTTTCTAAGTAAAAAACATAGAAATGCTGCCTGCTTCTTAAGCAAACTGACATGTGGAGCAAACTGACATGTGCTAGACCTCAGCTGAAACAGAACTTAATTTATCACTCCCCCTAAATATCAAAGGGGCTTGAGAAGGAGCCATATCACATTTGGTCTTTTTAACTGAAAGGCAATGCGGGTGACTGAAAAACCCATGTAGTTTTCATTTACCATCTGATCAATAGGCATGAGATGGTGTCCCTCCAGCCAACTGTTTTCAGTCCTTCCCTGATCTAGCCTTCCCAGCAGCCCCAGCAGCAGCCCTGTGGGGTAAGTAGCATGTTTGATTCTGATTTTTCTCTTCTAATCTCCTCAGAGAGGGCCCTGCAGACCTCAGTGTTCAGCTGGAGGCAGAGCATCTGGCTGGAGACCTAGTCCTGGGGGCCCTCCAGAAGGGTGAGAGGGTGAAATGCTGGCCATGACACAGTGGTTCCCACGTGCTTGCCCGTGCCAGGGCCCACTGCCAACACCATCAGCACCATCATGCTGAGACTTAACAGCCAGACAGTCATAGAATGGCTTGGGGTGGAAGGGACCTTAAAGATCACCTACTTCCAACCACTCTGCCATGGACAGGGACATTTTCCACTAGACCAAATTGCTCCAAGCCCTGTCTGATCTGGTCTTGGACACTCCCAGGGGTGGTGCATCCACAGCTTGTCTGGGCAATATGTACTAGTGCCATATCCACTCAAGATATTTCTTAAAATTATTATTATTTTTAATAAAATGGTCCTTTGTAGAACTTTTGTGCATTGGAAGACCAAGTCTGCTTGGCTATGTCAAACCAGTCTCAAACCAGTCAGTCTAATACTTCCAAGTAGGAAGAAAAGTCCACATGTTTCTGCACCATGGAAGTACCAACAGCTCTGTGGTGGAAATGGAGCTCCTGGCACTGTTGTCCTTGTCCTCTTCCCAGGTGTGATTTTCCCACCTGAAGTCAGTAACAAGTTCTCCCCAACAATTCACATTTGAGCTGATTTCCAGAATATGCCGTGCATCTGAAACACAGGAGAATCCATAGGCAAGATGAGAAGACCTGACTCCAAACAGCCTCTGTCTACAGTCACCATTTTTTTCCTTCAAAACACAGGAAACTGGAATTGTCCCCATAAAACATAATTAGCATCCACATTATGATTCGTTAAACACCACCCATAAGAGAAAAGCTAAGAGGATTTTTTAATCTGAATTTATACAGGCTTTTCTGTCATTCCTTAAGTAGATTCATTATTATTTTTTGCCCATAATTTGTATAAAGTACTTAGCATTCAAAACAGACCCTTTTTAACCTTTTGCCCAACTTAGCTTTTTGTACTTTTTTTTTTAAAAAAGAGGGGGAGATGGAAAAGGAGAGAAACCCTTCAAGTACCCTGGGCCTGGGTTCCTTCAGTATGCAGGCTGTAAATGTTTTACTTTGATTTGAGATACATGACAATAAATTAGGGGACATTTATCAAAGCTGCTTTGTTGCATTGCTGACAAAAGCTGCTTTTTGCATAAATTACTGCATTATACAAATACACTTAGCAGGATCCTGTTTCTTTGATGTTAGTGGAGGAGATTTATGTCCATTGGAGTTTTTATTTATCTGCCCTGTTCACCTCAACAAGGGCAGGACATATTCCTCAATTAGTTCCATACCCCTAGAAATGACATATATATCTCACAACTAGAAGCAGAGAAATTTAAACAAAACAAAACAAAAAAGCAGAAGTGCACTTTTTCCTGCAAGTCTAAACTACTGTACAGTGTAAAAGTAAATATTAGGCTGGAGCTGTGGCTTTGAAATCTTTGTTCTCAGACTGCTTTGAAAGCTATTTAAGTAAGCTAATTTTGACAAAACAATATTCCCTTTGCAGAAAAGCTTTTCTAGACTTCATTAAGAGACTAAGTAAATACAAGTCCTTTTCAACAAATACTTGATAGCTGAATAAGTAGGTTAAAAGAATAGATTCCCTGGGCAGTAATCCTCTCTGGAACTGTATTTATGCTAAAATCTCTTTCGATGAATATCTAATAAACTAATGAAGGCCATCTTAGGCTAAATGGTAAATTAGGATGGTTAGAAAAGAACTTGTCAAATGAATAAATTGGCTAAACAGTTACACTACTTAAATGAATACAGAATCTCTTGAACACCATTTCTGAGCACTATTCTTCTGTCACTCACCATCTCCATACCTCAGCCTGCACATAATTTATTTTGTTCCCAGGTCAGCGGTTCAAATGCAGCCCTATGTGGACACTGGGAGCTGTTGCTATACAGTGGCCTGAAATCATTTCAGAGAACCTTTTCCTCCTTCAGATCTAAAAAGAAAAAGGAACAAAAAGTAGAAATTCACTATTGCCTGACTCTTAATACATATATAAATATATATAAAATGTAATATGTATATACATATATTAGCTAGTATGTGTATATATATCATATATATACACACATACATATATATATATATATACACACATACATATATATATACATACACACACATGTATACATATATATATATATAAAATCAACACCACTGTATCAAGTCCTGTGTTACTTTTAAACTTGTGCCAATGAGGTGAAAGAGTTGATCCTCAGAGGGCTGAATCAGCTCACGCAGACAGTTTGGAGCATTGACCTCCACATCCTTGGACACTCATTCCCCAAAACTGGAGTGAAGCCCCTCCATTTCTGGAGCCCTCTGCTGAATCTAAAAAGCCTATAATTGGTTCCTCTCATATTTCACACTTTCTTTACTGGCCTTTGCCAGGCATTTTTTTGATCAAAATGTTTCTGTCAGAAGAACTTTGAGCTCTTGTTCATTCTTGTCGATGAAGCTATTGAAGGTTTTCAACTTATAATAAAAAAATTCTTTTCTGAAACAGTTATAAGATTTCATTAGCAAAATCATGTTTTGTTTGAAATGCTCTTATATGTTAATAATTTGGGGGTTTTTATTGGATCACAGCCTTTTTAAAAAATTCTGGAAAAACGCCTTTCTCCTTTCCCCTCCATCCACTCCTAAGATAAACAAAAAAGAAAAAAAAAAAAACAAAGAAAAAAGTGAGACCCTTTGAACATTTCATGATGATAGGAAAACAATAAAATTATACAAAAGTAGATTTTCATTATTCAGGCAGCTCTGGGGAACAGATTCCACACAGTGCATTTCAATGATCCCAGACAATGAATTACTATCATAATTTGTTCTTAAAGTCTGTTTAATTGGCTTACTTAGCCACCTGTTCAGCATAGTTACCATGAAAACAGTGATTTTGCTGAATTTCTGAGTGCCAACCTTTCATCCTTCATCCTGCCTTCTTCGCCCATAAAGTATCAAGCAATGCTTAGCACAGATTTAAAAATAGTCTCATAGCCATGGAACACATATTTTAACTAATCAGGAAGGAACTGCGAAGATATAACAATAACATGCTAATCGGGGCATTTACTCACTGTCAGTTCTGCCTGTTCTTGGGTGAGTGTCAATTTATTACATCCCACTGCACATATAATAACAGTGAGAAAAGGTAAAGAATGATATGCATGTTTAATGTACCTAAATAGAGAGATAGATGCTACACACCCCTTTAGCTGAATTATATTAGACAATTTCACATTAAGAATTTCCATAAAAAGCAGTTAAATTGTGAGAGGAAATTCAGCCAAGGATTTTGAAACTGTTGTCCGTTCTTTCACAAAAAAAAAAAAAAAAAAGGTAGAAAAAGCAAGCAGAGTTAAAGGCATGAACTTCCATTTAGCAATGCTTGCCATGCTAAAAAAAAAGTTATAAGGCACTGGGGCACCCTTTGTTGCCTGCCGCGAGTCAGATTGCTTTCCTCAAGACCAGTGTAAAGTATTTTTGCAGAAGAGCAGATTCTGAGGAGTTCAGCAGTGGAGCATAATTAGCACTCTCTAAAACCGGAGCTACAGTGTAAACAGCTCGAGTCTTCACTGCACAAAGCAAACAAACAATCCCAGCTGAGAATTCCCTGGCAGGGATCGAGCAAATACGGCCCTCGCTGCTGACTGCTGTTATTGCTATGGTTGCTTAATCTAAACAGACAGCAGCATGTAAAAATGTAAATATTTGATATTTGTTAATACAGTCCTAAGTTATTGCTCTGGCTGACTGGCTGGGTTTCATGCGTAGGGATCCTATGTGCAACTCGCTCGTCATACATTTCAGCAGAGGAGTATTTTTAAAAAGCCATTATCTAAACTGCTGATGTAATAAGGCACCAGTATATGAAATACACTTAATAACTCAACTTAGTTATTTATTGTGAACGAGGGTGCATTCTCCTTGATTCCATTTCCCAGCGAAATATAAGTGGAGCTTTCATCATGAGTGCTTGAATTTATGGCAAGCAGACCAAGTGACATTAAGAAAGCCACACAATCCCTTCATTCAGGCTTTAATAAGGAAGCCAAGGAAAAATTATCCAAGCTGGTTTGCGGGTGACAGCACAAGAACTTTTTGGAGTCAGAAAGTTAGCACGGAGGCTCCCTGTCAGCCCATTAAAAAGCAAGGTTGGCATTCCCAGATATTGGAACCATGTGTGCAGAGGAATTTTTCTTCTGGTAAGACATTCCAAATATTGTCCCAGAGCCAAACACTTCGGTGTTAGACTAATTTAAGCAGTATGTTGGAATCAGCTCTCAGGACTTTGATCATATGGAGATCGTTTGTTACAAATTGAACTAACCCAGTCTCTATTTCTGGTGGATCAGAACTATGGATTTGTTGAATTAAATGCCTCATTTAATGCAGTTTGCACATGAAAAGAAAGCTGCACTCAGGAATCTGATAGTGAATTTTTCACCTAACCAACAGGTCTACTTTTTTATTACTTTTAAACCTAATCCATACTCAGTCCACACTGTTCTTAATAAGCCTGAGGCTGTTTGGAGTGAAGGTTTAAATCAGCTCATATGTTATGGGGGGAAAGCATCACTGAATTATCAAACCGTGTAATAAGGAACACATTTGAATCCAATTCTAGAAATAATTTTATGAAGAAAAATAAATTAGTCCTTGGTTGTTATTTACCATCCAAATAGCTCAGTGCTCTTTCATGACAGCAGTGGACAGAAAGCTGAAAAATGATTTTGCAGACATACAAAAGCCTCTCATTGCTATCCCCATTTTTGCAGCTGAACTATTGTGAGGGTTAAAAGTGCACAAAATAAAGCATTTCCACATATGGCTACACTTTCTTTTCATTTCTTGAAGTTATAATGTCTTTAACTGTTGATAATGATATTATAAACTGTCATTTAGTGCATTTTGAGTATATTAAATACATGAAACAAAGACGTGTGGTTCCAGCTGGACCCTGATCAGAAACACTAAGATCTGATTCACTAAAACTGCAGATAACAATGTGCAGAGCTTGCAAGGAGCCTTGTGGAAGAAGTAATAGTTGCAATAGTAATAGAATAAAATAATTGATTAAAATAAGGAACCTGACATCAATTATTACTCCAGGAGTGGGACAAGACTGCAATACAGGTACCCAAGTGATAACTAATGGAAGAGTCTTTGGCATGCTGCTACACAGTGGACTGACACAGAACCTGAGTATATCACAACTCTCCACCTTGAGGAACTCAGGATTTACACTGTTTTCAACACATTTTCATCTGGAGTCTCACACAAAATAAAAGTAGAATAGCCAGGAATTCCCAGGAACCTTTCCTTTTGGTCCCATGGGAATCTGTGCAACAAAGCTGATTTGGAAGGAAATAGGAGCACCGTTTTCTGCCTGGAAGGGGCAAAATGAATGTCTCCAACTTCTCGGCTCTGAAAGGACCCTATAGCCAAGTTGAAAACTTCTGATATAGTGATATTATTCTTAAAGAAGTCTTATTATTTTATTGATTTAGCAAAGACATAATATGTCTTGGTATGAATAGCATTAGTTAGTTACAGGCATATCTGGCCACTGCAGATAGAAAAGAAACAAAGATGAAGGGATTAAAAAAAAAGTGAAATCACTGTCCCAATATAAGTTCTGAGTAAAGCCATTCCTTTCAAATAATTAAGTCTTTTACTGTTTCTAAGAAGAAAGGAACAGAAAATAGTGACATGACAATACTCTAAGCCTGACCAAGGCAAACTCAATCCTCAGCTCATGATGATCATGGTGTTTCCACTGCATTAGCACAAGCACGAAGGAAACCCTAAACTGCCCTTAGCCAGGCCACAGAGGGAGGATGATAAGTTTGGCACAGCTGATGCAGAACACAAGTCAGACAAGTGAAGTAGTAAGTGTGTCATGTGCTCCAGGTCCCATCCTGGGTTGGAGACTGGGAAGGATCTCCAATGGATCTCTTGTGCCAGCATTGCACGCAGAGAGCAGAGTTCATCCTTCATAAAGAAAAGGGAAACTATTCCTTTCAAAAAAAACCACAACCAAACACACAAAACAAGTTATCTAGCAGATACTGATTTATACACACTCACACACATTTATACATATATTTTATTGGCAAATAAAGAAAGATCAGATCTTTAATGAAATCAGGATGGGTTTAGGAGGTGAACTTGAGCTGAACTCCCCAGATTTTCATGGAACTTCAATTAAAAGGGTTTCAGAGGAGTTGCTGAAAGCCAAGCACTTGCCATTGAAAGCTTAATTTAAAATGAGGAGCATTTTTACACCACATTTCTCAGTGGAATTCCATCCCTGATCCTCATTATATATTTTTTCTCGAACAATTTTTGTTTTGTTTTTCAGATAAGCCATGTGGCAATATGTATAAACTCTATCCTCAGGTGTTATGACCAGTGCACAAATAATGGCTACAATAACAGAACAGACCATCATTATTGTGCAGAAAATTTCTCTACCCTCTCCACTTTCAAACTAGTGGTAAAATTTCAGTCAGATCTTGTTATCACATACAATATATAAGGATTTAAATAGCAAAAAATGTAGTTTGGGGAAAAGGAGTGAAATCTTGTTTCAGAAAACAACACAGAACAAAATAGTTAAAGATGGTGGTTTAATTTCTGCTTACCAGTCTATTCTCATTCAATCCCAGGAATACAAGGTTAATACAAAGCCTCACTGTAGGGCTCTTTTGAATACCAGTGGAGTCATGTGATTCAATCTTTGAGCTTTGCTTTCAAAATGTATCCCTTACTTGATCAGATGCACTACAATTCAATCTGAATGTCAGCTTCTGAGTGAGAAAAGGGGACCCTAACAGTGTTTGAAGACAGAACGAGACCAGACAGTGGATCCAAGAGTATCAATGGCCTGAAAGCAGTAAGGAAAATGATCTTGTTTTAACCAGGTACCAGGAAATAAATTACTTCAAAAACCATTTAAATAGATAATACTTTACAGTATAATGGATCATGATAGAATAGAAATTATTGTGAAACTGTTTTAAGTAATGATGGGGGGAGGTGTGCCTAAAATAACAAAATCCAGAACTGTGTCAGGGACACAGTTACCAAGACAAACTTTATGTCTTGTGGGGTGGAACCTCTCTCTCTGCCCAAACTATCTGCAGTGAAATTGAATAATAACAGATCTGCAAACCGTAGCTGAGCTCTTGGAGCTGACATATAAGGAGCAAGCGCTGAAGTTTCATGGTCTCACATGCAAATGGCAACAATAAATAGACTGAAAGGCCTTGTTCCAATTAAAACATTAATTTCACATATTTCTTCTATTTTTCATTTTACTCTGGTCATTTTTTCTGTCCTCACTGTAGACCAAAGACTTTTAACTCACTTAAGAAAAGGCAAAACTAAATTGTCCTCAAAGGCTCTCCAGTCTCTTTCCCTTCCCAGCACTTTGTGAGGAGGTTCAAGACGAGGTCTTCCTTCTTTCACCCTTTTGGGAGACCGGCTGTGTCCTAGTACCTTCTTTGTCATCATTGTGTTCACAGCTGTGAAGAGTAAATTCCAAAAATGTGCATTTTTGCAGTTCAGAAGATGAAGTTCAGATTGCCAGACATGGATGCTAGGAAAGTTAGAGTGCTGTATTGTCTCTTACGTGATGAAATATGGTCTTAAAATTGTGCAAATACTTGCAATATTCAAATTGCCATTGTTCGTCCCCCATGAGAGCCTCCTCCTTTATTCCACAGTGGTGGATCCTGCGCTGTTGAAACTTCACAATGCTGAGAGCATCAGGAGGCAGCCAGCTTTTTCCAGGTCGGTATTGTATGACTTGGCTGATGATTAATGCAAAGCTACCAGAGTTTAGGACTGAAAAGAAAGGGGTACAGGTGCAGCTTGGCTGGATTGACCAAAGTACTCACCTCATGCTGGATGCCTCTGATGGAACAGCAATTGGGTGGTGTCGCATGGACAGGCATCTGATCTCACATATAGACTGCCCCAAAACAGTGTTTACATCTGCAGAGTGGTGGTACATAAAATCTAGCAGATGCTGATTTATGCACACATGTATATATGTCATTATATTATATATGATGTATTATATAGTAGATTGTTATATTACATATTTTATAATACTTAAAATCAAAGTATTTGAGTTTGGTACCAGAGGCCCACTGCTGGGATTGACACACCATTGAACTATGTACTTAGACAAGCATTTAATACAGAAATGGATAACCTGGCATGAGTTAGAGGAAACAGCACATGAGCCAGTGCCTCCCTCTCGGCCTGCTGCACAGACCAGAGCTAACACCACCCAAAGCAGGCTGCTCCCAAGATGTCCAGGATTTCATAGATAGCAAGAACCTTCCAGTTGATCTTTTCAGCCTGCTACGATGCAGCAAGTGGAAAATCAAAGCAGATTTTTCTCTCTGTTCATGCCTTCTATTCACATAGTTTCCTATTTTACAAAGGGACTGACGTTATTTAAAATGCCAGATCCATTAAATCTTTTGTTTTCTCTAAATAAGAAGAAAATGGTTGCTCACAGTTTTATGGGAAGCCATCAATCTTTCCCAAAGATACTTACTGTATGGAAGAAAAGAAACATCACTGTGTATGTAAAGCAGAGCAGAAAGGCTGTAGTCTTGGGCAAAACACTGCTTTCTTTAGCAGTAGCAATATATTAAAGACAAATGTAGTCCACTGAAAGTGACATAAATAAGTGGATTTCCCATCTGAAACATTGTTTTTAGCAAGAGAAGCTTTTAATCCCCTTAAGTTCATTTCTAATCTGTCTTGGAAGTGCTTGTCTAAAGAATATTACATTGATATAAAGGATTTAATTTATTAAAACTAAACAGCAGCCAGCATACTACTAAAGAGTATCTTGTACGCAGTACTCTCCCAAATGAATAAAGCTGCTACAGGTAGGAAAAAAAAAAGTGCGCAAGCACTTGGCACAGCATTCATTAAAAATTCACACATTATGTTCCTGCACTCTCCTGCTCGCTGTGCTTTTCCCAATAAAGCAAACACTTTAGAATTCATAATACCTCTTTATCCCATGTGCACAAATGACCTCCTCTCCTTTATGCACCTATCAAATGAATAAGTACAAAAGGGAATAGAGTAAGCAGAAAACTAAACATGCCCTCTCCTACCCAAGAGCATAAAGAGAGGGCAAGCAGAGGTTCTCTGAAGGGTTTAGAGCAGCCTTGACCAAGATGCCAGTGCTCCCATCAATTTTGGCCAGTGCACACTACATAGACAGCAT
Organism: Calyptomena viridis; assembly: GCA_013390005.1. Classification (NCBI taxonomy): domain Eukaryota; kingdom Metazoa; phylum Chordata; class Aves; order Passeriformes; family Eurylaimidae; genus Calyptomena; species Calyptomena viridis. The sequence goes on from WEIV01004786.1 coordinate 222,223, forward strand.
CAGTTATACAGTTTGTCTATCAATTAATTTTAAGGGTTTTTTTATTATAATAGCTGAAGGAAAAAAAGCTGCCTTCAAACTGCATTTAAATCACTCGTTAACCACAAGTTTGGCAGACTATTTAATAGTTGGCAAGAGGCCAATCACCAAATAACAAAATGGCCTTCTTGTCTTTTCCTGAGGATATGAAAATTTCTCTGTGTTTTTAGCAGCCCACCTTGAGACACCATGAGACATCTCCCTGGTTTCTCCATGAGTGCTTTCAGTATGTAAGGTGGAGTCAAAACACAATAGTTTCAAACAAAATGCCAGAGATGTTTTAATCCTGCACCCTAATCATGGAAAAAACTTGCAGAAATTTTGTTAAAATGAGTAACCAACTGTTGTAGGGAAAATTTAGTCCACAAGGAACAACCTACACCTTCAAAAATGTACTGTTCCATATAAGGCCTCTTTCCTGAACCATGCAGTTCAATACAGCATAGATCTCAAGGCTTTTTTTCCCATGACTTGCCAAGAGACATTATTTATGGAGAAAATTCTGCTCTGCTATGGCACAGTGTATATGTTGTGACTCATCTTACGTTACACCCATGGATTCCTTCTGAAGTCACAACGGAAGCATACTGTTACGAATGAGATCAGTATTTGGTCACATACTGTTATCACGCTGGATCTTAGATGAAATTACACATGACATAGTTTCCGTTCATTTCAATAATGGCCAGCAGCCATATTGCCTCCATTTCGAGCCCATATAGTTTAAGTCAAATAGGGTCAAGATTGGTCAACCCTGGAAAGTCTCCAAAAAAAAGCTATGAGGCAGGTGGAGGTATTAGTCAGGGATTAAGATTTTTAAACCTCCAGAGAAATATGTTCATGAGGAGTTAGTCTATTAGTGGGTGTTTTCTGTGAAGCAGTCTTGGGTTGGTGCTGATGCTGACTAAACACCCCTCATGCCAATCTAGGAGGAAAAAAAAGAGTCAGCAAGTCATGCTGGCTTTTGTCCTACTACATGATACCAAAGTAAAGTGATTCTCATACTATTACCCACACACAGCCGTGGCAGTTCTAGCAGCACGGGCACATGGTGGTGTGGGTGGGGCAACTAGCTTTCATGAGCTGAAATAAATGGTGTCCATGAAACTCAGAGGCTATCAGAGGAAACCATTTTTCACTGCTTGTTATATACCTGCACATTTTAACACAATAGTGAAGGCAATGACAAAAGCACTCGTCTATAAGGAAAAAATTAATTAGCACAGAAAATAGAGTCTTCTGTCTAATAGGAAATCCCTTTTCTTCCCTGCATTCTTCCCACCATTTCAGATGGTGCTGTAGCACAGTCAAGTGGTACTTACTGACAATTTTATTTTGGGTAAAAGCCCATGAAAACATTAAAGCATGAACAAGTCATCAAGTCAGTTTATGAATCAATATACAGATTTCCTCCATGCCCATAGCTGATTTCCATAACCATGAGCGTGCTGAAATCCTGTCTAGATGCCAAATCAATTTTTCTTATATATGAACATCACAGCTACTTGAGAAAGGGAATCTGTGCCAAAAACCTCACGCTCTTAACTAATTATTTCTGTGACTCCCTCCTTGAGAAGCACAATGACTGCCACATAAATACACACAACATTTATTAGGAACAGGCACACTTCCCACAGGTTCAGCCTGAGTGCAGCAGTGTCCCTGACAAGCTCATCTTCCCAAAATGTGCAGCCAGCCTTTATCACAAGAAATAGTTCTGCTTTTCCCAGGACTTTTTTGCTGTGAAGTGCTCGAGCACTTATCATCTCAAGCAGGGCAGCCAGAAGGGTATGGAAATTCCCAGCTCTGCAGAGATGCATCCTGCAGAGACAACTGTTGTCTGGCATTTGCTTTCACTGGTCATTGCTCCTGGTCTTGACTAGTGTCATCGTGCCCTCCCATGTGCCCTCCTTTGCATAACATCCAGAGAGATATATCTTCTCAAAGATGAAAAACCTGTTAGATCTCCTAGGCCAAATATATTGGTAACATCAACTTGCACCTATTTCGTCCTCAAGACTTTAGCCCCTCATGTGCCTGGATTACAGGAAATAAGCAACAGTGCTGCTGAGAAGCCCTGCCACAATTCCTTCACTACGCAGTCCTCCCCCTTGGGCAGGAGTGTGCTGCTGGCGGGACATCCTGCTGTTCCCAGAAACTGCACCACTCCGTGAATTCATCCCAAGGGCTCCTTCTCACCCAATCCAGAGCAGAGCTGCTGTCTATGGCAACAAGATGAGAACAATATTTTATGTAAATAATTTCCAACTGGAGGAACTTGTCATTAATGCAGACAGTTCTGAAAGTAAAAGCAAACAGCATTTGGCAGCAAGAACTATTAATGAGAGAGTCATTAGGGAATTCATTCTGCAAGCCACACAGAGATTTGCAGGGTATTTCCTTGCAAGGCATCTCAAAGCAGATGTTGCACAAATACCACTGATGCAGAGCAGGAGAAAAGTGGGGTTAAGGTACCAAGCCAGCACAGGTGACCAAGAAGAGGGAAGACAAGACGTTGTCAGGACAGCAGGACTGAGGAAATGTGCGCTGGTATTGACAGGCTAAAAGTATGCTGATGGAGTGAACTACCATTGTGGTTCCAGCCTCCAGTTGTTCCTGGGCTTTCTGGACTTCAGGCACCATTATGCTTCTGGGGGAGGGGTGTGGGGGGGGCAGAGGGAGGGTGTATAAGCGTGAGGAGTTAACCTAAGCTAACTCTTCTAGCCCACTCTTGAATCAACAAGTCTTATTAAAAGAGTGTGAGGTCAGTGATGGAGTAATGACTCCTGTGGGATGGCCTAGATATTTGTTACTTGTTATTTCTTCATATATTCAGTTTCCAGCCATCTGAAAAAAAGCAAAGTCATAATCATAAATACAAAACAATATACAATATAATACAGAATATAATAAATAAAATAATATCATAATTTTAGCAGATATGTAATTTATTATATAAACTTAAAATATATAGCATAATGAATAAATATTATTCCAGAAAGATTATAAGTAATGGTAGATAAAAACCTGCCCTAAAACAAAGGAGGTAAGGAGGGCAGGAGCCCTTTACTCTTCTGAGAGGATGTGAGCAGAACTCATTTCAGCACACTTCCTCTCCCCAGCAGACCCTGCAGAATCATGCAAAACAGCCAGATAAACTGGCGCACTGGTAACATTAAGGTTTTGAAGGAGAAAGGGGGTCTGTTCAAAAAATTCTGCTCTTGTCTTTCATAGGTGGCTGTCATTGAAAAATAAAGTGAATGCAGAAGAGGAAAAAATCCCACCCTTGTGTTCCATATTAATATATACTTCCATTGAATGAACTGCTGGCCCCCATCATCCCACTGCCCACAGCCTGAGCCATTGGCCACCCTTCCCCATGTACTCCCCTAGAGAAAGAATGAGTTTTCATCATGTCAAGCACTAGTAGTAACAAGAAAAGGAAATGTCCTACTCAAATGTCTTCCAAATTGCTACATACATAAGTTACAAATTAAATATATTATGCAAAAATCTGAATCACTCATATATAGCAAGAGGACAGGACGGGCTGCCTGATGGTGTGCTGGGTATCTGAAGAAGGTCTGAGGGAAAACTGCTTCCCTCATTAATAAGGTCTGGGGAACCATTGTGCAACATCCTCCAACAATGTATTTACAGGAGAGGATGCCACCCAATGGAAGGCTAACACTGGGTAGTGTATTCACTGCCCGAGTGAGGACTGGAGTCCAAGTCCCTCAAAAATTGGTTGAGAGCAGCCTGTCGCTGTGCCATAGCCATGCAACAAGGTTCTGGGCATTGAAGCACTAATTCTGTGGTACCTTTTGGTGCTCCACTGCCTGGGACCACCACCCATGTTTGGACCCTGAGCATTGGTTGATGTATGAGGATTTGTCTGAGTACATGTCAACAGGCACTCTTATGCTCTCTCCTAATTTATAGCTATATTTCACTTTGCTGTTGACAAACCTCTGTCCCCTGCACTGACCCTCACATTTCACTTCACTGATGACAAAGCTCTGTTCCCAGTGTTGATCCTCCAGTGGATGGTGCCAGCCACATGCTGCATGCTGGGGATTTACACTCTCCCCTCCCTGCCCTGACCCAGCTGAGCTGTGGCACAGGAAATGCCACAGCCATCACACACCACAAAGCCAAGCTTCTCCAGATTCCTGTCAGGGACAGAACAGGAAAGGTGGGTTTTGAGCCAGTGCTCTCTGCTGCAGTGAATTTGAGCCTTTCTCAGAGGTCCCATGGAAACTATCCTTGTTCTATCATAGGGCAAACAGTCCAGGACACCTCTGGGGTGCAAAAGGCAGAAAAGTGCTCCCTGAAAACTGCGAGCACTACAAAAATTGTAACGTTCAAGGACTGCAACGCTGCAAGCATTGTCTTACCCAGGAGAGACCTTTTTAAACCATTTGTTTCAGATCAAGCACTCATGGTTCCAAGCTCTGTATATCAACCCATGGCACCTCTGAGAAAAAAAAAATCCAGTAATTGCTTCCAATACATGGGCAGTGCCACTGTGTAACATCATCTTGCCATTAGCAAATATAAGCTAAATACATAAGTAGAAATAAAAGCTATAGACAGGACAAAGCGTGCCTATGAAACAAATCCATAGCTTTTCTGGGTACTTGGGGCATCAGTATGCTAATCAGTATCCTAATTTTGTTACAGTCTAATGGCCAATTCTCAATCTAATGGCATTACAGCTGCAGAACTAAAACATTTACTGTGACTCAGAACTTACTATATTCTACCTCTGCCTGGTAGTTTATATAAGGAGATCATAACCTCCTCTGGCACCATAAATAACCATGCCTCTGCAGCAGCAGAGCCAGGCACAAAGGACAAAATCATCAAAATTGCTAACCAAACAAGCAGAAGGAGTTATTAAAGATCGCTTAAGCTTCCACATGTTTATTTTCAATGATTTCCATTGCGAGCACTGCCTTGGCTCTCCCAAAGAGCCAGGACACTGATTGTACTCTCATTAAACAATGCCCTGTCATCAAGCCGAGATGATGGATAAAATGCATGATTATTAATCCCTTCAATGTAATTATAGATGACAAGAAAAAAAGAGGGGAGACTGCACCAGTGAAATGACTCTGCTCACAAGAGGAGGGAACAAACAAGTATGATTGCAGACATTATAAATGTTTCTAATTCAACTAAGCTGTAATTTTTTTGTTTTCTGAGTAGCATCCATTTGGTTTCACCAACAACTATAAACGCACACTATTTGGTCAGTAAGACTGAAATTCTAATAACTATAGCAAGAGGCAATGTTTTATTAAAAATAAAATTAATTTGTCTTTATTGGCAAAATTAATTTTTGCTTTTACAAAATGACAAACCTTCAGTCAGAGTTTGGCTAATAGTCAGGTGACCTAGCTACAATGTATACAATACAATTTCTATGCACATTCTGTGAAATCATGGTTATGCTTTTGGCTGTCTTTCAGTACTTGTTGTGAGCAGAGGGCCAGGCACAGGCATGGCGGGTGGTGTGTTGATGACCAGGACAACAGTTTTCAGCTGAAAGTAGAGGAAAGTAGCTTTATAAGAAACAATGTTCTCTGTCCTCTTTTCCAGAGACTGTGGACACCACATGTGAAGAAAGGCTAAGCCATGAACTTCTTGAAGGAGAAGAAGGGATGCATCAATGACCCCTGATGTCTTATGCTGTCTACAGCAAGGGGGGTGAGGTTTAGAGATCATTTACAAAATTTGCATGACTCACTGGACTGCTGAGTCCAGGACAAGGTGACATGTGTCTGAAAAAAGATATTTCTGAGCTACAGAAGAGCTGTTGGGTGAGTTGGAGAATGGGCAGAGGAGCAGGGTACAGCAGAACTGTGATAAATGATTACAAGACAGGAGCGGGAGCTGCAGGAACATGTGAGGGTTTGCAGCTATGGAGCCTTCGCTCCAGAAGAATTGATACCAGATGACTCACCCATACAAATCTGATACAGATCACACTACGAGCATGTGACTGCTTCTACCAAATTAGATACAGCACATGATGCGAGCCTCTGCCAGCGTCACTCAGCCTGTTGAGAGAGAGGCAATAAGGAGGAAGAATCTTAAAGACAGTGTGTAGTCGTCAACTACCACCTATTCAAACAGGAATTTTCTCCCCAGACTTACTCCTTCAAAATGATGAACAATCTTAAACCTGTGGTGTTGGGATATACCGGAACAGTGCTTGGCATTGCAGGGCCATGATGTTTTCCATTCAGTAGTTGGAAAAAGAGAGCCAGATGAGCTGTGTCACCACCAGCAGTGCCACATCACGTGCAGGTGGAGGGGGACGTAGCACACTCACACAGCAGAGGGGCTCAGTTCTAGAACTCTTATTTCCAAAACTCCAAGGAAAACTAAAACAACACACACTCAAGAAAACCCCCAAACCAGCAACCCAGATGCCAAACCCAAACCTTCTGGCCAGTTCATTCAAGGCTATTTTTCATTCTACTTATCGCTGCCACCAACATTTTGCTTAGTCTTGAAGAAAATATTGTCATTCCACAGTTAGATGTTTTTACATGTACATCCATCATTGCCTGATGTATCCTGACCTCAGTTAAAACTTATGTTTTCTAAATTGTACTTTTATGTTGAGCAAGCCCTTAGGCTACACTGTTAAAAGTTTACATTGAAAAATCATTTAGAATTGGTTTGTTTGAGTTTGCTGCTTTGCCTGCTGCAAAGTCACCAGAAAGGGCAGTATTAATTAGCAATGGCTTACACATAGTCTAGACAATAAAAAAGTAAATTATTTTACCTTTTTTTAAAAACAGTGTTTTACCAGTTCTAACAAATAAATCTGATATAAATAACATTTAAGGAAAAAGAATTGCAGTATAATTTACAACAAAGTCGCTCTATTTGAATAATTTATTTTTTCTTTAAATATTTTCATGATTTACACAGATTGCTCAAATAAAAATATGTTTATTGGGAAATTGAGACAGCCAACAAAAAATTTTAATTAATTCCATTTGCTATGCAATAGCTTGGTTGGAGGATTAAACAATAAATTTCAGTTTATTGCGTAATGTCCTAAGTTTCACTATAAAAGACTTGTTTTCGTTTTGAGTACATAATGATGACAATTGCACAGAATTTTTAAATAGCGCACACAGCAAAAAACTTTCCATAACTCTAGCAAACCCTTCGCTGCACATATTGTTTCAGCAAAATTAAGGAGGCAGTTTGTCTGGGTAGACACTGAGGGATTGAGCCTTTAGTTCCAAAAATCCTCTCCAAGTGTCTGACATAACTTTGCAAAGCCTTATTAAACATGTATTAATGAATCATTGGAACTGATTTTATTTATTCACAATGTCACTGCGAAGAGACATGGGAGTTTTGAATCATGGCACTTTGCAGCAGATGATGTTATTTTAGTTCATAATTGGTGGTGACAAAGCCACAAAATAGAGCATTTGGCTAATGCCAAGAAAAATATAATAGCAGGCATAGAATTTATCTTACAGCCACCTTCATTTGGAAAAAGTTTGTTTTGTCATCCTGGAGGAGATTGACAACAGTTCACAATTTCTGTAGAAGTTTGGATCATAACTTGCTGCCTGCCCAGACCACATGTGTTGCAGTTTATCCTGATGTCACCTGATACCCTGGAGGTCAGCGTGGCGGGGGGTGTGGAGGAAGAACTGACAATACAAAAATGACTGCGAGCAAAAGGCATTCTTTGGGGCTGATTCTGATCTCAGAGCAACCAAAGATCAACGTGTATTTAAACAGATAGGGTTACTTTAAATAAATGTACAGTAGCAAAAATTCCAGGAAACCCTAAGGCAAACTGCAAAAAATAATCTGCTCTGTTTCCTTGTAGCTCTTTCCTATTTTGTATTGGGGGAAAAAAAAAAGAAGTGAAGTTTTTTTCCCAACACACAGAACAGCTGAAAGAAGGATAGGAGAGAGGACTAACATGCTTGTACCCCAGGGCTTCAGTCAGCCCGAAGACAACCTCTAACTCAAGAGACATTCCCTTCTTTCATCTCTCCCATTTTTCACTGACAAAGGCAACAAACTATAGGCAAACAAAGATAAGAAATGTAAAGTTCCATCCTTGAGCTGTTTCTTGATCCCTTTCCTATTTTTACCTCCCCATCTTCTGTTCTTCTGTTACAGACCCATCCTTTCCCAACAGCTCTAGGCACACATTTTTGAAGTAAATGAAGCTGATTGAGATCTTGCTGACCCAGGTTAAACACAGATTCATGTCATGAAAGCCAGAAGAGCTGTATCAATATCAAACCAATATGAACAAAAGGAGAATCAGACCCAGAAGTATAAAGGTATGGAAACATATATGTCCCAGTTGCCTTTTATTCACATCAATTCAATGTTAATGAGGTGCCATTGGCTTCAGAGGAATGGTTCTGACTTACAGAAGTAGAAGTAATTGGAGATGCCAACAGCACATGTGTTGCTTGGCATTGCTCTCCCTGTGCAGCACAGCAGGAAAAGTGCCAGGAATGCCTTTCCCTGCCTGACCCTGCCTGCGCCCTCTCCTCTGCTCCCAGCTGAGGTTATTCTTGCCCACCTGCTCTGGCAAGAAGCTCCCACACATGTGCTTGGCATCAGGCACAGCCATGGGGTTCTCCCCATCCTTTGGCACCACGTTCGGGTACGTGGCCTGGATAAAGTGACTGGCTCCATGGCACAGCCCCTGTTTTCATGCAGAGCATATTTCCCTGTGTGTCAGCCTCAAGTGCCTATTTGTACCTAGTCTTGCTGCCAGGTTAAAGAGCAGTTACCACAAGCAGAGGGAAAGAAATATTTTATGGGTTTGTAATTCATTAAAGCACTGGACCTGTTCCAATGTGAGTCTACTCTCAGGTAGCAGAGAAGGGAGACATGTTCAGACTGTGGTATACAACAACACACCTGTAGGATTTGGGAACATTTCTGGGGATTGAAACTATTTTCTGGATGTTCTGCCTGTGCCAAAAGACTCAAGCACACAAATTCAAGGTAATGCCCTTTTGCTTGCATGATTCAGGGTTGTGTCATTTCAAGTTTTAATGGTAGATTTAAGAGGGTCACTTCAGCGATGCATTATTAGACAAACACTCCTGAAACAAAAAAATTCCAGTGAAGCACAAACAAAAAAATCACCTTAAATCTCTCAGGTGTGGTTCTTTGGGGCTTTATACTGAAGTGACTTCTGTGCATGTGAAAGAAAACACTTCAAGGATCCTTTTACCAGTATTACGGTCACACATTTACCTGCTTGGAGAAAAGAGTTCTTGTCTCCTCTCTTTTAGAAAACTTGTAAAATAGAATTTACAAGACTTCAGAGTCTTTGGCCATGATCCAGAAATCAGTACACCTCTTCTTATTAACCAGAAATTAAAAATTTAAGTAGACATCAGTAAAATTTTCCCTCTGACAAAACTGATGACCATCTAGTAGGATTTGACAGCATTGGCCTTTGGATGTCAACCTCACTGACCTGTTACTTTCCATAACAGCCTCAACCAAGGTCTTTCACAACAGAAATAAAAACTTTTTTGTTCTTAAAATTCACATAAAATCACTTGAAATTCCTCCTCTATTTTCAAGAGGATGCAACATATATGTGACACCAGAAGAAAACTTAAAAAAAAATAGAAAGTACATGCAAACATTCACAAAATGCATGCAGTCACAAAATTACTGCATGTTCAAATTTTTCTTCCAATTCTTTACATGCTACTGTCAAAATATCCCTCCAGTCTGTCCAGTGTCAATTTGTGCACACTTGTTCAGTGATTTGTGCAACTTATCACTGGTAATTATACTCAGCAACGAATATGTTTTCCAGAATAATAACCAAATTAAGATCTTAAAAGGTAGTAAGGTTGAAGCCAAGGTAAGGGGAAAGAATATGATAAAACAGGCTGTAGCTAAATGCACAGAGAATAGAAATAAGTCTCCCAGGAATGTATCAAACCAAGCAATATAAATGCATCCTCAATAACAGACAGTCAGCAGCAGTGATGCCAACCTCCAATAGTCACAAGTCACAAACAATGCCCTAGAAAACCAGGAGATGTTAAATAAATGAATGTAAATGTTCATTGTATTTGTTTGTGAAGTTTTTGTTTGAGATTCACACTCAGAAGCTTTTTTCTACCCCGTATGAAAACTGAAAACTTTTAGTAATAGCTAAGCTTCTCATATGCCTCCAACAGCTGGGGAGTTTAAAAAACATCAAACACGGAAAGCTTGAATGGGCAAACTTGACAATTCTGAAAAAAAAATTAAACAGGACATGAAAGTCATTCCACTGTGGCTGGAAAGACCCTGTGGACCTGGCAAGAAATGATCCAATGGGATCAAGTGCCAGTTTGTGACCAGCCGTGCAAAATCACACAGACACAGGATGGCTGGTGCTCTTCAGTCCTGGCCTTGGGGTGAGGCATCTACTTCTGGTGCAGGAAATTTGGGTAAGTTTATTCTGGGTAAACACAGGTCAGGCAGGTACACTCTGCTTGGAAGGAAGGCATTTCTGGATAATCACACCCCATTTATAGCTTCACCTGAGGTGAATTCTGTATTTCTTCCTTACCAACTCAACCAGCACCACAAAAATAAAAGAAACACACCTTTAATGTGTGCAATAAAATCTGCAAAGCAGCCAGAACATCAGGATTAACATCCCTAGTCTCTCTGCCTTTCATTTAAAAATAAAAATGGTATAAGTTTCTTAATGTACATCAGTCTATATATTCTCTTAGAATAAATTTCAGGAACCAATGCTGTTTTTTACAGTTCCTTTCCTGCAGGCAGCCAGGAAACAACAGAAACTTGCTTCAGAAAAGTAGTCTGGTCAGCCCCCAGCCTTCACAGAGATGTATTGAACATTTTAAAATCATTGCAAGAAACTTTTTCTAAGCCTATGCAGTACCATTGATTTCACTGTGGTCACAGTGCTGCAATTAGTGACACTTTCCCCAGTTGCAAAATCACAGCAGCTATTATTGCCCTGCAGTAATTCACTCAAACTTCTTAAAACAGCAGACCTGTGTTTTACAGAGAGGAAGTGTCACTTGAGATGTCAGTGTTATTCCATTTCTTGTGAAAAAAAAAAGGTTCTGTGGTCCCTAAGTGAAGCCATTCTAACATTTCATAGAAGAGAGCACTGGGAAATCAGAGCATAAGACATGAGAAAGGCAATAACCTATGCTTGTGTGATTTTGGAAATACACTTCAACGCCTGTGGACCTCTTCTTAACATAAATTTTATTCTGGTATCTGAATTACTTTATTAACAATCAAATAGAAAAGAAGAGAAAAACAAAAGTCATACTCTTTCTGAGATTCATGGTCAGTACTTGACTTGTGGCAGTAACTGCACCAGCTGAGCAGAGGTGACTCTCACATGGAAACAGGCAAGGGGACCTGAAAACATTAGCACTGGCTGAGACCAGCATAGCCAACATGCCCAGTCAGGGTGTTCATCTTAGTCCTGGGGCCATCCAGGCAGGGCACGGGGTCCCTCAGGATGCTGTGAAGTCATCATCTCTGGAGGTTTCCATGGCCCCACTGGATCAAGCTCTGAGCAGCTTGGGCTGATATCCCTTTCTGCTCTAAAAGGAGCAGTTCTGCCAAGGTTGCTTCCATTGCAAATTGTACACTGATTCTGTATTGTAACAGTAGTTATCCTAACTGAGAACAAATCATGGTCCTCTTACATGATAAAGTATAATTAAACAAACCCAAACAAATAGAAACAGAAAATTGAAGCTCACATATTAAAATTCTTTTGCCACTCAAGGGACCCCTTTTTAGGCATTGTTTGCATGAAGATATGATTCTGTCTCCACTCACTGCCAGGTGGCCCCTCTCTCTACAACATATGAGAGCCTCCAGGTTACTGCCCTGCTCATGGTTTTCATGCTCCAGCTCAATTCACACTCTCCCACGCCCATGTCAGGATACACCATCCAGTGATGAAATCTGCCATCACCAAACACCACAGCAAAACCCTAAGCAGAAGCAAGGCAGGATTTCACTCCCATTATGGTAGGAAGCCCTTCATGCTCCCCTCAGAACTAGTTAGGATCAGGTGAAGCCTAGTTAGGCTAGTTAGGCCTCGAGTGAAGCCTGCATTGGTGAGGCTCTTTGGTGAGATAATGCTGTAAATTTTCAGCCTCCACCATGGGCAACACACAGAGTATTGAGAGTTTCTCACATTATGATCGAGTGGAAGCTCCCCCAGCCTCCTGTTGCAATGCCCTGGTATGGAATTCTGAGAGGGTTTAACAACAGTCAATCTTTCCCATTGCCAGATCTGTAAGGTACACCAGCAGGTCACTCAGCAGATCCCAGCAACAGGCACACAATAAATAAATGTATATGTATAAATACAAACATTAAAACAAATTTTAATTTCTACTTTCAGAGCCAGGGCAAATGGCTCACTGGCCTGTAGAGCAAATTACAAGGCAGCACAACCACAACCATAAATATGTTCCTATCATACTGAAAATAAGCTTTGCTTTCAATTAAGTAGTTGTTAAAAGTACGTCTCTTTTTGAAGAAAGGATATTTTTCTAGGATATTTCTTCCACGATATTTCTTCCTTGGGATTTTTAGGAAATAGGAGCTTAAATTTACAAAACAACCAGCCAAAAGTTTGAAATGCTTTGTGTCAGTAGTATTTCAACAAATTCTATAGGCAAGAAGCACCAGCTATCAGAAAGAGTTTTGAAAACACAGATCATCTGTTTTTCCATCTCTCCAAATGGAATTCTGAAATGTCATCAGTTTAAGGTTTCAGATGAGAAGATATTTTTATCCATTTAAGAAAAAAATCCATTTCCCATGCATTAGATTCATGCGAAACTCTAATGTTAGAGGCTATGTCCATTCTGCTAACTGATATAAATTGTACCCTGACAATCCCAGTGATGGGATTGGAAGTGGGTTGAGCACCACAACATCTCATAAGACAGCTCCTCCATGCTATTCCTGCAGATAAGACGTAATTTGTGCTTCCCTCAGGCACCAAAGGCAATGTACCAGTGCAATAATCTTCTGAGTATCCCAACATTTACAAATAATTGTAAAGACCTGCTAATATGGTTTAGTTCAGCAACTCTTCACAGAGCTGAGTGCTGACAGAAATGGCAACTAAGAGAGTACTAAACAGCATTCAGGATGTCTTGAAGGAGAAGGCTTGTGGAGCAGTTGGAACATTTCATAAATGTGGCCTCTCCAGCCCCATGTTTTTTTTGCAGACCACACAAAAACCAGTGTTTCGGATTTTGTAAAACTCACTCCCTAACAAATGGTGCAATAAATACAATGGTGAAGTTACAGCACAGTCATAAGTGTGTTGTTTGTTTACTCATGTTCAAATTTTGTTACTAAACAGATACATAGGTTGAATAATGAAGAGTCAGAGAAACTGTGTATGAATCTGAACAAAGTGACTTTTCATATTTTCTTAACTGCTCATTCATGCCTTCAGAACACTTCTACAGATACAACCCCGACTAAATAATTTATCCGAAATAAGGTATTAATAACAAAGAAATATGTTATACTTCTGTAGTATTTACCCCTGTTCTTCCCATTCTCCATAAATTACACATTTTCCCTTGTAGCCACAAATTTAGTTGAACTAATTCTCATGAGATGAAGCAAGTCACGGGTATATTTTAAATATACTTAATCACAGGGATAGAGGAAAGAAAAAAAAAACAAAGCAAAATTTCATCAGCATTAAGAAAAGCAGACTTTCTGATGCGCTGTATGAGCACCTGTTCCTGAGCTCCAAGCTACCTCATGGGTGTCTGGTCCTGACTGCTGGCTCTCAGCAGTCACATGCAAAGAAGGTAGCAGTAGACTTCTTTAGTAGGTTGGGGTTTATTTTAAGTTCCAAGGGGTTAAAGAGTCTTATAGGACAAATTAAAGAATTTGATAGAAGTACTTAGAATAGCACCTAGTACAGGGAAGACTGTTTACAGTAATGGAAAAACAAGTGACACTGAATCCAGAACTGTTGAAGGTCTGACAGAAAACCAAAAGAAAAAATATCCAGATACATTGACTTAGATGGCCCATGTTAATTGCACTGAAATGAATGATGTGACATAATCAACGGAAAATTTTTTTATATCAGCTGAGATGACATTTTATCCCATTTCCCTCATGTCAGAATCAGGATGGGCAGTGCCTCCTGATTTCTGCAGCAGAGCCCTGGATCTCTACTTCTCTCACCATGCTGAGCTGTATAGTGGGAAGTTGTTTGGTACCAATTTCTGCCAGTGAAATGCAAAGGAAAGCATTCCAGCACTGGTGCCCAGAGTCATCATGAAGGCCTGGAAGTCACTGCCAGACTTCAAGAGGTATTGAAGATCAAATTCTCTGTGGAGTGGTGCTCACCTGTGGCAACATTTCCAAGACACCTCAGCAGGGAAGCAGTTGCAATTTTCTGTATTAAGAAAGCACAAGCTTCTATTCATTCTACTTTTGAAGTTGGATAGGAGGAGTTAGGGAGGTAAATAATTAACTTTCTGATTTGCTACAGATTTCTTTCAGCTGATTCTGCCTTTGCCTCAACTATCCTATCCATTAAATGATGCTACCATCAATTCCATCCTTCACATGAACATCTTAAATCTGTAAAAACTGTTAAACACTTAAACTACAATAAAGAGGTATTTAAATATCAGAGAGAAGTGGGAAGCTTGTATATTGCTAAAAAGAAACAAAAAGAAAAAAATGTAAAAATATGGTTTTCAAGGTTTTTTTCTAATTATCACTGTGAATACGTTAATCTTGCATAAAGGTGTCACTTTATAAACCTTGCATTAAATTACCAGGCTTTTTCACGTAATGCATATTTCTGGAAAAAAAGGCATGCTGCCAACAACAAATGAGAGTTAACTAAGAGACAGTTACCCATATTTTATTCTCCTGGAAGTGGAAAATCCAAGCACATAAATCAAAGTGACCCTAAAGCAGTGACCAGCATGCCCTGAGCAGATCAACAGTGGTTTCATTGACCTCCAGACTCATGCAGGGTCATATTTTCACACAGATGAACTGGTCTTGAACTGCTTTGCTATTGCATTGTGCACAAAGAGACCCCAGCCACAAAGTGTCTCTGCTTTCTGTTAGGTTAACCTGGATCACTTCCCAAAACAAAAAAAAATCAAAATCACATTCCATTTTAGAAAGTGTTTCTCTGTCTTGCCTGGATTCCCTTCTTCTAGTCTTGATTTTCATAAATATATTTGCATGAATTTACTGTTGATATTTGTCTTAAAAATAAAAGAAAAAAAAACAACCCACAGCACAAAACCAACCATCAGAATCATCAAAATTTGTTAATACAGGCTTTTCTTTGTTTCTGAAGATTTTCCAGGGTACTTTTTCACGCTTGTGAGATTGACTATTCAGTTAGTGCATAAAATCTGGACAGCTCATTTGAAAGCTGTAGGCTTTCCTTCTAATAGACATGCACTTTAGTGTTCCTTACATTTCAGTAGTATTTCACAAACGTTACTGTGAAAAACCTTGCAGTTTTCCTGCTTGGCAGGAGGGAGCACTGAGGCACTGACTGTAAACAAGAGGTTCAGGCCCTCTGCTGAAGGATACCACAAAGCTTACATGCCATTAGAGTTTTCTAAATATATTTGTATAATGTTCAACCAGGGGGTAAGCCTTGTTTGTCTCCCAGCATCAGATGGCATCCAAGCCTCTAGCTGGCTCTCAGTACAGGGATGAATTTTGTCAAAAACAGAGCATGCCATGGCTAGCTATGCAGAACATCTGTGGCACAGGCAGGAGCTGAATCCAAACCAGCTCACTCCCAGTTTAATGCTTTAATCACAAACTCAGACTCGTTGTTATACTGTAGCATCCCTCTACACATTTTTGGGAGTGCTCCCAGGGCAAGATGGAGAAGCAGTAAGTGAGGGAAGGAACAGACTGAAATGGGAGGCTGTATAGGATAAGTCTTCTCCTGGAGATGTGGATTCTCATCCTTACCCTAGGAGTTTTCCATGGATTTCATAAAATAATTATGGCAGCTTTGGGGTGTCTTCTGTGGCAGAACTGCGAAAAATAGAGGCAAAGTTTGGCCTCTTTCGCAAGTCCACATTTGATTTCTAATTTCAGTGCCACCATTCATACTAATGACAAACGCACAATGTTTTTGTTACCTTATTTTTTTTTACAATGGAAGTGATTTCTCTCTGTCAAAATCAATCATCATACCAGTCTTAATCAGATAAAGCTTTTGGCTTCTACTATCTAAATTGCCCTTCCCACAGTGCCTCAGACAAGCATCAGTGCTCCATCACAAAATAAATGTGTTGATATTTGATAGTTCATTTGAACACGATGGTATTTACATCTTAGTTGGTTAGATTTTCATTTAACACAAGTTATGGGTTCACATTGAAAATAAAAACAATACTTCTCTGTTCCTCTTGCCATTCATGTCTACTTTTGTTTCAGCCTAAAATAACACATTGCTGGAGGGTATTTTCTTAACACTGCCAAGCCTGAATGCAAGCCCTGTGGAAAATGTTTGTGTTGGGCTTGCCATGGTCCAGGCTAATAACAACGTGATGATGTATAGGTGAATTCCTGCTCCTCAAGTCCTCTGTGACATACGGATTAGGCCTGCCCTTATCTTCTAAGACATCTGGATGAGTGTCTGGGTTTTAATTTCACAATGAAATCACTGGGGACTAGAGTTATGTTATGTGCTTATGAACAAAGTGGAATATCCCTGGTAAGGGCAAGAGTGGATTACCTTAGATAACTCTACTTAAACCAGGGAACATTTGAGAATGTTGAAGAAAGGAAAGAGGTTCCACCAATAAAAACAAACACAGGCTTAAATTTGTGTTCTGTGTACTAAACATTTTAAAGCTCCTGGAGGTTGAAATATGACCACATGTAAATGGACTGATAAAGCTAAGGCAACTCTTGAAAGACCAGATCAGGCTTCCCAGGACAACTACCAGCACTAAATCCTAATGGCATGCATAAATCATTTGAAGACACATTTATTCAGAAGATGCCACTTTAAAGTCAAAATACTCTGCTTTAATCACCAGAAATAGTATGTGCATGCTACCATTTGCAGAAAATGCTCTAGGGCAACATGAAATTAGTATCTTAAAATTCCTAAATACATGCTTTTCCTAAGATGAAGATTTTTATCTATTTATGCCCATAAAGCTGTCAGAAAAAAGACCTGTGAGAGCATAGAAGGGTCAGCCCTGCTGACTACAGCCCAGCCATGAACAACATTAAGAACATCAAAGTTCATATGATGTTCATGGTTGGGCTCTGAGTGTGGCAGAGCTGAATAATCAGCTTGTCAGACCCAAATCCTGTGATCTGGGACTAGTGCAGCTTCCCAGTTTCACTATAGCCCTGAGACTCTGTTCCCTTTTTGCAGCCTTTGTAGTCACTTCCTCCACATTCCTAGCCCCTAGTCAGGCTATAAACCCAGGAGTCCAAGCTTACTTTGCTTACTTGTGATCATGTTTGGGTCTGACCTGCAGGACAGCCCAGATTCAGCAACCTGGAGATGGGCTTTTCCATTGCCCAAATTCAGCAGCACACAGGGGAAGCAGGAGGGGATCAGCCTGAAAGCCTGAAGTATCCAGTCTTATATTCCAGTATCGACTGCAAACTCTTCCCTGTCTGCTTGTGCATTTAAGTTGCAAAAGTGCTGAAAACTTACAATGCAGAAAAAAAGGAAAACACAAATAATGGCATTGAGAGGAAAACAAGCAAAACTCCCTTTTGTTTAACATATTAACCACATCTTCTAATCTGTCTATTAAGCTAACAGCAACCCAGACATACTGAAAGCTTTTAGTAAACCATAGATACTATATACTTAGAAAGATTTCTGTTCATAGAATATTAGTTAATAAATGTGCAACCAGCTATTCAATTTTAAGTAAGTAACAATATAACCTGCAAAAGTTGTTGCGGCTTTTTTTTCCCCCTAAATATCAAGAGAAAATACATTAAGTTTCACTGTACACCATGAAAAAAACTTTATTTACTTTAGTGGGGTCAAGATTTCACCCAATAATTTTTCAGTTCTCATAACTTTCCTCCTCCTTACTTATATATTCATAGTTTCTCTGCCTAGATAGGAAAATATTTTTAAAATTAAGTGTCTGTGCTGTTTCTATATAGACAAGTTGTTCTATTTAGGCTAATCTAGTTATGAAAAGAGCTAAATGAGGTGTCGAGCTTTCTTTTTGATCTTTGGTTTAACAAGAGTTTTAATCAGTAATAGATCTAACACACACGTGACACTCTGCAAGCAATGCAAGAAAAATACGCCAGTTTCTTTTCTGAGCACCTCACCTGCTTACTTTGCTTAACAAGAAATCAAGATCCTGTTGCTATTGTTCATATGTTAGAAACAAGGAGGGAAGCTCCATGCAACTAAACTTTCTCTAAATGTGTGTGACTGCAGCCTACAGACTGCAATGTTTCCAGGGGAAAATGCTAACCCTGCCCTCAGTGGGACACCAGCTCTGGAAAAATGAATGTAGGATGCAAGGCATCATTACATGTTTTCCTTATATGTTATTCACAGCTGTTTCTTAACAAAGTAAAATGTCTAATATCCCACTAAAGAGCCTCAGGCCAACCTTGTAAGCATAGATGTCCTGCTTGGCTGGAAAGCTGGTGGGGTCCTTTAGTATATGAAATTATATATCTCTGTGATCCATTAGAGAGATGGCTGAGATTTATTGTTCCTTTCATTTTGCATGGAGAGCCTACAGCTTTGGGCAAGGCACACAAAAGCCACTGAGGGCTGTAGTCAATCTCATTGAAGCTGTTGCCAGCACCAGGTGCCTGCTGCACTCTTCCAAGAGAAATTACACCTCTGTACTATGGGATGGAAAAGGATGCTCTCAGCATATTAACTTTACAAACAAAGCTTAAACCACTGGTAAAATACTGGATTAGTCTTTCCAGCTGAGCCATAAGGGCAAACAGCTTTGGGTGCATCTGTATCTCCAAATCGTGCATTTATCACTAGGAGCTGCTGTCAAACAGAAAATGAGTCAGAGCCCTAAAATCGGATCAGAGGCTTTAATGTGTGGATAGGAGCCACGTCAAGTGGCTAAAGAGTTTGGACTTAACCTCATATCTTCTAGAAGACAGTAGATTGGTGAGAAGGAGTTTCCTCATCTTTGCCAAGCTAACAGGTATGCCTGAGGACAGAGGCAAAGCTCCATTTTGCCAGAGGAAAGCAGGAAATCTTCCAAGACCAAGCAGATCTGTCTCCCATCTCCAATGACTGTGGGTAGGCTAAGCAAATTTGTTTTCAGTCTTCAAATGAAGGCTCCAGTGTTGAGAACAGCAGCAGCACCGCACCCACTCCACAGATTCGGTCTCACCTTTCCTCCACAAGTGTGTGTGGGCCCACCTCAACTACACATCTCTCCTGTTGTTCTGCGGTCTTGAGGCGTGTTCAGTCTTGCCAACGCATGTACACCTAGAAGGGCCAATCTTGCAATCATTTACTCAGGCAGATGGGTTGCACATAAGTAATGAGCTGCTAGCATCCCAGCATGTTAGACAATATGCTGACAATGTCAGAACATTATTTCATCCTTCTTAAAAGATAAGACCCAGCCTGTTCTAACCTGCTCAGGTCATTATCTTGTTACCACAAGATCCCCTGTCACTAACCAGTTTAGAGTATGTAAAGCTATAATTTGCACTAAAATGAATTATGTATTGTTTACAGTTTACCATTAATTTACAATGAACAAAAACAGGCATCTAGGATTCCTCTTTCAAAGTCTTCCAGATGAGTTTACATGTACACAGAAACAGAAGTCTTGCTATAACAGCATTAGAAGTAGACTGGAGTTTGGTTGGCTAATTTTCACACTAACTTACTTAAAAGCAAGTAAGAAAACAGTGAAGATCTTTATACTGGCCATGAAAAAGCCTGACTGCAAGTGTTTCCAATTTGCTTTAGTAATTAAATTGAAAGGAGTTTAAGGGTTTTTCACCTAGGTCATTTACTACTTTGGAATTTTACTGCTTGCTTTGCAAAGAAAACAAACTGGAATGAGTCACTGGTGAGTATAAAGAGTGGATGAACACTGCTAAACAAACCAAACAGTGAGCTCAAGTGGATATAGAATACACAAGTCAGAATTCTAAATATGGATCTGAGAATAGTGTAAAAGGATTAGACGTCTTTGTCACATGAAGAGCAAACCCGCATGCCAGCATGCCTTTCCAGTGCAAGCAGCCACTGATCAAAGTAACATCTACCAGTTTGTAAATATGCTAATCTTCATGTTTACACAAAAGTGTCAGCACTTGCTTTACATCACAAAGAGCCTCATACAGTTGAAGATTAATTACTTCCAACACTGAGATAGTGTGTAAATACTGGTTTCACCAGAACCCTACCTTTTGCTGTATTTGCACAGCTCAGCAGAGGTGTATGTTGCTAAGACAGATAATTCAGGGACACTTACAAAGTGTCAAATACCTCCAGATAGACAGACTTTTGACAGATATTTTGCTGATTACGTGGAGCTGGGATTAGGCAGGTTTAGGCTCCCTATTGCAAGTGCTGGATGGAAAAATATTTATGCCTTTTTCTATGAATTTTAACTCTGAATAACACTATCTACCCCTAAACCTGATTTGTGCCTTCAGGTTTTATACTTACATGTGATTATAAAACATTTAAAACTAATTTTTCCACTCACTCTGTTAGTGTTAATATCACTTTCCTGCAACTACAGTGGCTTAGAGCCACCTCACAGTCCACTGGGCTTTTGACAGCATTCATGTCTTGCTGAATGCTCTGTTTTAACTCTTGTTTAGAGAAGGATAAGAGCTCTGCTAGTGACATACAAACACATAATTTTCTAATACTGAATTTCAGAAACCTTCAACTGTGCTATGAAATGGAGAATAATTACAAACCATGCTGAGACTGAGAGATCAGTACCTACTGCTGAGTTGTTGCAATGGGGAATGACAATAAGGAGATAAAGCCAACGTAAGACCGGATTTCCAAGGTTCAGGTGCTTAAATCAAGGCTTGCAATATATCTTTAAAAGATACTTTACATTTTCATTACCATGTACTCCTTACAAAAAAACCCATGGTGGCAATTCTATAAAAAAAAAACCAACATAGAATTATTGCCATGAGCAATAATTACAAAAAAGGGATTACTTTCAATTCTCAATTCTCTTCACCTGTCCCTCGCTGTTAGTGCTCACCACAATAATTGGCACAAGAACATCACAACTTGCCAATAAACAGTACAAGATTTTTTTCCTATTCTAAGCTAAGAAAAAAAAATTGTGAGATGTTGGCAAATGCTAACATTACAAGATTGCCAGAGTAAACAAGAGTGAATAGATGAGGATAATTTAGGGATTTAAAGAGAAGAGAATCAAAGGCAACATTTAGAAAGTGAGAAAGAAATGGCTTCCGTGTGAAACAGCAAGCTGGAGTGGAAATACTTCCGTATTAAACACTCAATGATGCATTTCGCAGGAGTACTTGCTGCCCAATTCAGACAATCTTGCATTTTCCTCTTTACTGTGCATGTGACAAGGTGACAATGGCACCCCGAGGTACCGAGCACAGGGACTGACAGCAGCGAAGCAAGATTGACGAGGTGACACATGGGCTGCTCTGTCCCCAGTTGCCATCACCAGGAAAGCATCTGGGAGACATCAGACCCCAACCCCGGGTGGCTGCAAAGGCGGCAAGGGCTGCAGGCAGGGCTGTGCCAGGTCTGGGCACATGGCAGCAACAACATGTGAGCAGAGACTGAGTCTGCTGTGGTTATATCAACATGCTCCATCTCACGTTTGCATAGGGCAACACAATCATCAGATTAATTACTAATTACAGTGGATTGCTCCTAAGTAGGTTCACAGCAATAACAGTAATAAAAAGACTAAGAGAAGCATTATTAGCATAGTTAATTATATGACCATTGGCGAGGATATTGATGGAGATACAAAATGTTGTTGAACAAGAAAGATATGTTTGGCATTGCTTAACAGAAGCTTCGTTATTGCTTCATGTCTTTTTGGATTTTTCTAATCATCTCATCTGTGTTCCAAAAGTGAAAAAAAATAGTAATTATCTCCATTTGCTCTTTGAGTAACAATTGTTTATGAATCTAATGGAACAATAGTGTTTCTAAAATGTAAGTAAACCCAGTAATCTTTATCAGCATAAAATCTTCAGCCACACTGGACTGGGTTATGGGAATCTGTCGTGTGATGAAAGCAGACAATAGTAATTTATTGGTTTAGTCATAATCCTTTCAGTAGTCCAGGTTGCTGTTGCAAATTTGTTAAAAATCTGCTACCATTCACTGAGCAACAGTACAACACCTGAAGCAATAACATGGGTGGGGAATGTAAAGGAGCACTTGGATATTCATGTGTGGCATGAGTTAGACAAGGCCATGGAAAAGGAGCTGAGAAAGAACAATGTTGCATAAACCAGAGAGAGATTCCTGTTCTCCCACAGCATATATGCAATTTAATCTCCAAATGGAGATCCAATTGAGCTTTTAAAATGTTTCAAAAGTATGAAAAAGAATTATTCACTCAGCAGTTATTTCTTATCCTTCATGGAGTGGCCACGTGCTCCCATGGAGAACCTACTGCGGGGAAACACCACCTACATAAAACCACACTCCCATTTTAAAAGTATTTACATTAGTACACACTATTTTCTCTTTAATTTTTCTTTATTTGGTGCACTTGGCAATACATAGCTCCCTGTTTAGTCAGCCAGTTGGCGCAATGCTTAACATGGCAACTTCAAGAATAAATATTAATATTTTCAATCATCTAGTTTGGCAAAGGAACTGAGGAGCAGCTGCTGCATGTATGACTGCCTTTAATTCATGTCCTGAAATAGGCTGGACTTGACTGCCCCCCTTTAAAAATATCCTAGAAGGCAAACCTCTGTGGGGGTCTGGTGGCAGGTACAATTACAGGCTCCCATTGAGAGCAAGACAGAAGAGTGACTGACCAGTGATATAGATCTGTTTTCAGAGCAGCACTCAGCAAACAAACGATCCTCCCAAGCACTTCAAGGGAACAGAGCACAGCACAAACGGTTGTGTTAGCACACGTTTTTCTCAACATTACATTTTGGTTATGTTCTGATCACTTAATGCAAGTCATCATATTTTATGAACCTTGTCCATGAAAACTAACATGCAAACTGAAATTTAGGACTCCTGACCTTTAACACAAAATGGCCATAGGTGTTCCCACAGCTGTTAAATAAACCTATGTTTATGGACTCATAAATGTAGTGCAGGTGAAGTTTTCAATGATGTAATAACAACTTCCATCGCTGTGCAGTTTGTCATTTATACAACAGTGTACCATCACCAGTGAATATTGTTTTACAATAACAGCACAGGTTCCTTGGATTAAATCACTCTTTCTTCATTTATGAGTCATCTGACCTTTAACCTTCCAGAGGAAGATCAAACCACTTCTTAAGGCCCCACTCTTTTAACCGAGGAGCACAACAGTTGGTTAGATAACTAAGGAGGTTGGTATGTGCCCCCAGGGTTTCACAAACAACTGTCCTAGATCTTTTATAAGATAATCTTAACATAATCATGTAGCCACAAATTGTCGTGTAAATTCCCAATTAAAAACACCAAATAAGAGCTGTAAATCATGACACAACTGCCACCTTTTCTGACTGAAATACAGTTCAAAAAGCAATAGAGAAGCTCTTGTTTGTTCTTGTTCTGGCACTCAACACACCAGCAGCAAAATGGTCGGTTTGATTTACAAGAGAGCAACAAAGTGACAGAACAACTGAAACTGCTCAAAATTTAACCTAAGCAGCAATGGAGTACACAGAACTCACAAAACTGCTCCATCCTCCATTCAGGACTATGCTTGTAAAAATGAGCATTTGTGTTGGCATGATTCCACACCCACTCCTTGTCCCAATTTACATTAAACTGTAGCACGCTCCTGTTGGAAGGATTGATGGCAATTTGGGGGGTGGGAGGAGATTTTGTGTTAAAAAAAATGGCAGCTTAATTACAATACAAATGTTAGAAAAATAAATAGTCATTAAAGCCCTTGATTCATGGCTGATTGGCTTCATTCCACAAACTTTAGCAAAGTTTGAATCAGACCCGAACTAAAGACATTATCCCAGGCCTGCACATGGAGGGAAACACTCCCTCTGCTGCAGTGCTTTGGCCTGGATCCAGATGAGCTGTGGGTACAGACCCACAGTGAGTGACACATGTTCATCAGGACACAGATCTCCAACCTAGAGATGGGACCATAGGTACCTTGTTCCGAGACATCTGCTCTTCTTCTGACACCACTGAAAGTCAATCTCTGTTTCCTTTGCAAAGATCATTCTGTAGCCTAAATTATTTCAGGTTCAGGCTTTAGTGCTAAGCATCTTGGCCCCTTATTCTTCACATGCACACTCACAGATGCACACAAACATCTTCCTCTACTCTGGCAGCCAGAAGCATGATCAGAATGGGTTTTATAGGTTGTGCATAAACAATCCCAACAATTAATTAAAAAATGTTTAAAGTATTCTGCAAATGTCTTAGTTGCTGTCAACAAGCAGTCAACAAATGCAGATTAAGTTTTTCTCCTCCTACTTCACACTTTCCTTGTTTCCCAATACTTACCAGAATGTTGTGGTGATAGATGCAGACAATAGATGCTTTACTAAACGTGTCCTTGATATCTGCATAATCTCCTTTAATATATATCATTAACTTGGGCCAATCCCATGTTATTGCTTCCCCAACACTGCTAGCACATCATGATCTGGTAGGAGCTATTTATTGGTCCAAGAATGTGACTCTCTTGCCCAACCTGTCAGACCTCAAAATTTACTTACTCATCCATTTTAGCTTCTGTTCTCTCCAGTACCTAATGCAGAAAAGACTAAAATGAGAAATTGCAGCCACTGACTTGCAACGTAACATTCCTCCCAAATACTTTTCCACAGTGCTAAAGTCTGAGCATCTGCAAATCCAAGTTTATGGAAATGTCTTGTGATTACTAATCAAATCCCTCCTAATCAAAATTTTCAACTGTAAAATATAGTCAAATATATATATATATACACACACACATATATATAATAATTTTTTTGAAGTGCAAAAGTCATGCTTCTCAGGTGCACAGGATTTGAACTCTGAAGGGAACCTCAGATATCTCATGACAGAAAGGTTTCAGAACTGTACAGTGGGTGCCTTCGTCTGTGTTATCTGGTAAAAATTTGTACTTGAGTCATGTGATAGAAACAAATTGTCTTGGCAGAAATGTGGAGAAGACAATAGTAAGAGGCACATGTTGAAGAAACAGTGTGTTGAAGTGGTGGGCAAGACCAGATTCTCAGCCTGAGTAACCCAGGCTAGAGTTGAGTTCAGGGAGCTACAGCTCTTTTCTCCTACCCCAGATTTCCTGAACGAGCCTCAGGACCACAGTCTCCAAACAAAGAGCATCAGATGGGGCAGCTTGCAGTGAGGAAGGGCCCACATCTCATAGAGGAAAACCAAACCTGGCTGAAGGCTCCTCTGCTGTGGTGCAGCAAGAATTTGTGCTCCCTCAAAGCCAGTTGGGATGGTCTGGCTCCCACTGGCAAAGCTGCCCTGACAACCTATTGCTGTGCAGTGCTCAACAGGACACCACTGTGCCGGTCACCAGGGCACACCCAAGGCTGAGCTCATCAGGAATGCTCACACTACTCTGAGCCATCCTCCTCCCAGCAGTTCCCACATATCACTCTGCCACAAGAGCCCCTCCTTCACCCTCTCAAACACAGAGCACACTTTGTGTCAGCAAAATAGCCTCTTTATCTCAATACTGTTACATTTCTTACCTCACCTTTTATTTTTTCTTTTTTTTTAATTAATTTTTTCTTTATGAAGGCAGCTGTCAGCTTTTCAGAGGACAATACCAACAACCTCTCCTTTCTTCTCTGTCTTCTCCCTATGGCCAGCAAAGGAGATCCTATGGGAGCAATGTTAATACTCACCCTACCTAACACTTTTGCCCAGCATAATACTGTGGCCAAATGTACTGATGTTTCCAGAGTTTTTATTGCATGAATACCTCCACAAGGCTCTTGTCATCATTCCCTTTGGATAAATGCACTCAGATCTGAAAATTTTCTATATACTTCTTAAGTGTCTGTTTCAGGAGTCACTATAGACCATAATTTGTGCTCCTTAGCAGTACCTGAAGGCCATGGGGACAGTTGAACAGAGTATAACGTCTACTCTGCTTCATCTGTAAGGCACTTTTCAGATACCAGAGATTCAGTCCTCACACCATGCCAACAGACTATTCTGCTCTAGGCCACAGGGATCATCTAGAATCATGTCAGTAAGAGTCAACGGTAGATGCCTAAAATATGAGCACTGTTGATGTGAATTACATAGATATCTGTAGAGGCTCTGCAAGCCTTTCCCAAAATGCACAGAGTTCAGTTCAATGCAACCTATGAAAACTGTTCTGGGACCAATTTAATTTTTGATTGTTCTTAAGCCCCCAGTAAAAGCCTAGAAATTTTGCTCCTAGGACCTTAATTTTGGTGCAGACTGTATCCATGTTTGTTCTACAAGTACAGAAGCCAGAACACACGAGGTATGTCCTCCCAGAATGGGGCAGGCAGATACAGCCCCTTCCTTTTTCCTTTTTTGTCCTTCATTTTTCTTTTGTTCGTTTGTTGTTGGTTGGTTGTTTGGTTTTTTTTGCAAATGCCACAACAGGTTCCACTTCTCCAAGACAGTCCTGAGTGAAGGCAATTCATCTTGTAAGGAAAGGCCAGCACGTTCAGCAGCCTAAGTAATAGGCATGCTACAGGAACCCTAGAATATGTACAGACAGCAGTCTTCTATGTGCAGTAAATGCACATGCCTCTCATCGGCATTTCCTACCCATTGTATTCTCCTGATAAATTCAATGCATTACCCTTTGCCCACCTTTGTTGGGATTTAAGTCCATATATCCTGTATCATTGTAGCAGTCTGCTGAAGGCTTGATTTTTTTTCTCTGGCAATGTCTGCTAAAATCATGACAGAACTCACACAAATATAGAATAGAGTCACACAGGAGCAATTTTCTCCTTTGCTTTGAACAAAGCTAACAGCAGTTGTAATTGAAACAAAACAACCAGGTTCAAGGGCCAACTA
The DNA here is from genome assembly GCA_013390005.1 of Calyptomena viridis. Classification (NCBI taxonomy): domain Eukaryota; kingdom Metazoa; phylum Chordata; class Aves; order Passeriformes; family Eurylaimidae; genus Calyptomena; species Calyptomena viridis. The sequence goes on from WEIV01004786.1 coordinate 249,512, forward strand.
AAAAAGGTTAGGAAGGAGATGAAGCGTTACTCACCCTGAGTTCCATTGGTATCTATATTTTTTTGAATCGTCAGCTGTTATTAAGATTTCAACACTAGACTGGCAATATTCAGTACCTGATTTACATTTATTATAGAGATGAACATTACTGAGAACAAGCACAGCAGGATCGTATTGCTCTTTGGCTTTTGGTTTTTTGATAAGCCATTGCCATAATGAAATCTGTCCAACTGCTCATGAAATGCTGGCAAACTGAAATGAGATCCTTTTGCCCGAGCCCCGTAACACAGAACCTTGTGCCAGATGACTGTATTTCTTGCACGCGTAAAATTTGCTTAAATCAGATGACAGAAGGTTTGGGGTTTTCCAAATGTTGTGAACCTGGTTGAGATTATTGAAATCCTCAACTATAGGAGTGTTGGGTTGCTGTTCTTTTAAGACATGCTTCCTCTGACAACAAAATGTAATTAAGGAGGCCATCTCTGTCGTGTTACGGTCTCATTTGAAAGGGTCTGGAAGAATGTAAGAAGGGCATAGCAAAAGTTGCTTAACCTCCTCAGAAATAAATGTCCCTAACATCTTTACGTCTTCTCTTTGGTCCATATTGGTCACAATGATGAAACAATTTAAAGGAGAAAAGGTCATGGCAAACCAGTGAACTTTATATGCTCTTCAGTGCAGTAAAAGTATTAGCATGGGAAAGGCACGCCTGGCAATACAAGAGAAGAGGATGGATTTCAGATTCTCAGTAGGCTGTTCAGAGAAGAAAGACTTTGGGTATCTGTCTGAATCAAAAACAAACAAAAAAAAATTAAACACTGGCATATTTTCCATCTTATATATTTTCACTAAAAGGAATTAAAACTAGGTTCAGCCCTTGCATCCAATATTCAACACACATGAAGTATCATGGAAAACCTCACTTCCAATGCATGCACTATACTCAGGGTAGGTTAAAAAATTGGCATGGTTAAAATCGTCTCTAATTTATGCCAGCACCTACAGGCAAAAAAAGATAAATGTAAGTCAGGAACATTATTTTAAGATTTATCTTGAAAGTTAAAATTGTACCTAATTTTTTATGATATGTATTTGCTATTTTGCTTACATGAAGCCAGAATATGAAGGAAAATTCTTAAATCATCTCTGGGTTGTTCAAAAAACAGTACTTTCTAGAAAATTCACCTTTTTCTCCTTGTTTTTATGCTATCAACACAAACACAACTCCTAATAACACCAATGTCAAAACTTTTAAATCCTTTTTTCTGTGAAAGGCAAAGATTCTGCAGAAACAAATAGGAACTAAAAGCCACATATTTCTTGCGGTTGGTGTTTGGGGATTTTTGTCTGTTTTGGGTTTTGTTTGTTTGTTTGCTTTTTACATTATTTTTCTTTTAAAAGTGGCTAGAGTTAATTATCTTCCTAAGGCAATCATTTTTGGTCCCTAATTTTAGAAACTGTACTGGGTGGGAGAGTGATTTTATTTTTGTATATCATTTCCCAGAGTACTTTTTCCCTCAAATCTCCACATAAATTCTTTTTAAAGCTTACTCTGGTTTTCACCATTCTGGAGGTTCACTATTTCATATATTTTTTGCCAGTGTTAAAAGAATTCTTTTTTCCAAGCACCCTATATTACAAAAATTTGCGAAGTATATTTGCATTACTCTCACAAGTCTTCACATCAACTGATTCCAAAAATTGTACTGATTCAGTCAAAAAAGAAATATATTGTACTGTGTGACCAAACAAAATCATCCCAGACTTCAAGTCCTCAATATTCAAAACCTCCATGAGCGAACTGTAACCAAGAAGAATCCATTATAATAATTTGAAAAATGAAAAGTTGAAAAAGTTGTATCTGTTTGTGAACAATTCATGAGCACAGAATGAGGCACAATTCATGGAATGAATTATTCTTTGTGAATTATTGGCCTAGTATTATCCTCGTAACCAATGAGACACATGATTTACATTTCTTTTACAGGCGATAGTAGCTAATTGATGTCCTGGTGTGATATGGAATGAAGCACAGTCATATAAATAAATTGTTTCCTAAATTCTTCACAAAAACACATTAATATCTTTGACACCATGCAATTGTATGCAGTGAACACTGCTAAGACAGTAATCGTGTCATCAAGAGTTAATTTATTCTCAGCAAGTCCATGTAATGCAGATATTAATCTCCCGGAGCACACACTGTTGTTCAGGGTTAAAACATTCACAGTTTCTGAAACATAAACAAGTCTCACACTCACAGCTGTTCTCCAAGATCCAAACCAAGCTGCTGCACAGTGAGGATTTGTCACTTAGCTGCTGTTTTTAAGGAATGAGTAAAGAAATTCAGAACACAGAGAGATTGTTTTCTCTTGCCAGAGATTTTTCTGCTACCTATAGGTTACAACTATAGAGTTATGGATGCATATGAATTCTTAAAAAGTGAGCAGTGCGGCTCCTGGAGAGTGGCAGGGCTATATGCAAGACTCAGAAGAAACACTCTTTTGAGAAGTCAGTTTGAATGCAAACAGGGCTTAAAACCCCCCAAATCCCTTCTTAAATCCATCTTGCTGTACATTACGTTAGTTTGCCACCTTAAAATTCAAAATAGACAGAATACACTTCCCAGAGCAAAGCTAACAATTTGGCAGAGCTGTTGGCTGGCTTTTCCTGCAGCCAGGACACGTGCAGGGCCACCACTCAAGTAGCACCAAATGAGCTTTGCCACATCCAGCACCCAAGAACAGAAGCAACCTCGAAGCAGGTGGCCACCACAAACACCACATGCCTTTAAGCCTTCAGAATAAGGCAAGGTACCCCCCTGGCTCCATGTCCCAGGCAGTCCTGGGTCCAGCCCTGCATTCTCCATGCTGCTGCCTCCAGGGAAACTGCAAATGAGAAGATTTGATACACTTCCCTGAGGTGTAATTTTTTTTTTCCCCTCTCTTTCTTTCTTTTTCTCCAGTTGGCTGCCTTGACTATAGGCTTAGCATAACCACTGTATGACATCTTCATCAACCATTTGAAAGCTCTGGGTCAGAAGCTCTGAGATTTGAAGGTAGAACCATGCTAATTTGCTGAATAGCCCTTTTGACCATAGTCAATTTCTACTAATTAGAAAAAAGAAATAATTAGCTGATGTTGGTGAAGAGCTTTGAAGATGAATAAGCTATGGGGGAAGCACTAGGCATATTAGTGGGAAACTAGTTTGATCCTTTTTTAAATTTGTATTTAAGTAGCTCAAAGTGATTATAAATGGACCAAATGTAATAGCTAACCACCGTAAGATTAATACAATGTCTTTTGGGAAATTACAGTTTATATTATACAATTAAGTATTATACAATTGGTTTATTTTAAGGACCCCTCCTTGGAATTTTCTATTTAGTTCCGGTCAGTATGCTTTTTATATGTCATTTAATCCTTCCTCTAATTTGTACGAGTAAATTATAATTACTATATAATAATAATAATAATGGAAATGGTTAGACAAGTAAATGTGAGTCTGCACCTGAGAAATATCATATTATAAAACAGTCTAGCATAAATTACTCAAACACATTGTTTTGCATTCATGGGATGCTTTATTTACTTATAACTCTTTTCATAACAGCACTGTAAACACCTTCACAGAGTGCAATATGATGGGCCACATCCTGAACTGGTTGTATCAGCATAACTCCATTCTTTAGCACAGTCTATATCAATAGTTATGTTGAAATTACATGCAAATGGCAAAGCAAAAGATGAATCTCTCCTCTCGTCCTGATGAAATCTGGGAGTATTTCATATAAAAACTTACATTTCTATAATCTCTTTACTTTGCAAAAAGAGCATGGTGCACACTGTCCAGGATTGAAACATTGCCGGGGCCCCACATGAGAGTACTCTGGACAAAAATATTCCTCTCATTTCTAGCTCCTATAAGAAAGGTCCATCTTTGGTATTACCACCGCATCAGAGCCTGTTCCCACCTGGGTATATATCCAGATACTTGAGCTCCAACAGCATGACCAGAATTCCAGCATGAGTAACACGCTGTACATCTCCTGCAGGAAGGATTATACTTCCAAAACCAGCCACTCCTCAGAGACACCTCTGTAGCATGAGGTACATGTTTGCACATATTAGTGCATGCTTGTTTTCTCCCCTCCCTTTTCAAAGTGCCACTCAGAAATAATTTAACCCCTGTTAACTGGGATGATAAATGGGAGATATATTTGGCAACCTTCCTACCTGGTTTCCTTCTTGGCCCCTCCTCTGGCTTGTAAAACTCTAGATGAAATTACTGTCTTTCTGTCATTATTATTCCATTGCCACAAACCATCTGGACACTTTATATATGGGGTAGAGAAAAGAAAGGAATAAAATAAGCTTTGGATTTCTATGTTGATTCATACCCTGCTTCGTAGACACACGATGCAAAGCCCTCAGGTCCAATAATATACCATTTTGTGCAGGAGTAAACTAAACGAGGTGCCATGACGTGAAGATTCAAGGCTTAAGCATCTTTTGGCATCTGGAGGTCAAATAAAAACGAGGAATGTAGTACTTTACCGAGATGGATCTCCTGGTTTGACCTAATGCACTCTATGGCCTTCAGAAATATAAACCATCTCCTGCATATGGCAAAAAACCTCTAATTGTATTTTTTGTAAGAATAAGGAATTACCCAGTGTACTTGGCTGCTGTGGGACCTACTGTCCATTGAACTGTTGAACTGGTCTTTAAGATGCCTTTTTGAAGTGGGAAAAGGAATATGAGTATGTATACAAATGTATGTGTGAATATGTACTATGAATATGTACTATTTTCTCCAAACTATATTAATACTTTTTTGTTTGTTGTTTACAAAAGAAACAAGTTGTAGATACATTCAGGAGCAAATATTTTTAACCAAATTCTGCCCCAAGGCTCAAACAGATGATTATAACTTTAGAGAACATTGACAGTCTGCCAGGCAAAGCAAGTGAAGTCACAGGGGATCAGCATGAAGAACCTGTTGTTCTCACAAACCCAAAGTTTAGTTTCAAGGAACTGCAACCATGACAAATCATGAGTTTGTGGATGGCAGTACACAAGGGATGGGTCATTCACATGTACTACTGATCCCCAGGGTGAGGAAAGTCCAGAGGGAAGGAACTTGAATGACATTTTCGCTTTCATATCACAATGGAGGACAGTGAGCAGCTTTTTGGAGTGTGGCTGCAGCCCTGCATTTCCTTAGCAGTTCTGCTGTCCATCCCCCCAACTTCTGGTGTGGGTGGGGGCTGTGAACTCCAGGGCAGCATGACAGCAATACCATAAATTAAAAATATCAGGCAAAAGTCGCTTATTTTTCCAGAGCTGCGGTTGAGCCACAGTTTTCTCTTTTTTCCCCAAGACATTTATTCTTATGCTACTCTGTAGTAATAGCTAGAAATTGACATATTCATATCTTTCTACTATAAAAATAGCAACAAAAGAGAGTGATACTCCAAACCAGTCTACTAGGAACAAGTTCTTAGAAGTAGGAAAAAAGCCTACAAAATAGACGAAGCATGTGAATTAACTAGTGCCAATATTTCCAAAGCCACTGAAAGCAAAGGAAGATCCAAGAAAACACTCATATTTATATATGTGGCAGTATTCTATCAGATCTTGCAATGTGACAACAACACATGTCAGTATCAGCACAGGTCCTGCTGGCAACACCTTGAAAACTGTATGGAGGTATAGAAAGTAAACAGCACTAGCTGTGATTTCTGCGATAAAATAACAATGTAAGGAAAGCCTCTTGGGATCCATAATCTGGAATTGTCACGGGGTACAGATTGTCTGTCTTTCTGATAAAAGATGTCAGTTCCTTTTCTGGGATTTAAACAGAAAGAAGCACTTGTGATTATTAGGCTGACTGTATATGATGAGGTCTGTTGACAGAATCACTACAAACAGTAGATGTGCCTGCTTCAACCATCAACGTTCCTGAAATTTCTATATCAAAAGAGCAGTGCAGCACAGTTCCAGCCACAGAAAATGCAATTTCCTGACTTCAGAACTTTTAATTTGTCCTAATACACATGGTAGAACAAATCTAAAATTTCCTGGTATCTACACAGATCAAAAAGCATCCACTAGGTTATCCCACATTAGGCATTCAGAATTTTAAAAAGCAACTGATTAATTAAGCTTGGGGAAAATGAGGTTGTTGCTGCCATTTTGCAGAGCTGGAAGCTCACACTGTGAGGTGCCCATTGTTTTGTCAGGAATGTGACAAAGAATGTGCCCACTGAGAAAACACAGGCTCACAACCTTTGTGGAAAGTACTGCCTGGCTTTCAGAAGGGGAGCCCAAGCTGCAATATGTTGCCTTCAAAATTAATCAAGAATAAATGCATCCCACATTGAGAATTATTATCCTCAAGTATCTTTAATATTCCAAAGAAGGCCAAAGACAGAAATAGTGACCTTTCTGCTGCCAGCATCAACACTGCTGCCAATCCAGTGAATGGAGAAGCAAGCCCTAAACAAAACAAACTTGTTGCTCAACATTCATTTTAAAGCATAGGACTGAAAAAATTTCTCCAAGTGCCGGTAATAAAGCAGAACCCACAAAAGCTCTCTGAAAACCAGTGTTTGGGCTGAATCAGCAGCAGGTTTCATTTTGCACATCACAGCCTGGATGGAGAAGAGTTGCAGAGCAAACACCAGGACCTGCACTTTTGTGAATTGCTATTAAAGGTGAGGGGTGGAACCTCACTGTGCTTGGAGACATCACTCCAAAGCTTGAAATGGCTCTTCTCAGAGCACAGTGCTGGGCATGAATGGATCTGTCACTGTGAGTGACTCTGACAGACCATGCTTTCTTAATGTCAGATATCCTGCAAAGGCAAGGCAAAGAGGGACAGCAAATATGCTCTTTTCTTGTCTGATGTTTGCCCAACTGAAACTGCACAATTCTCTGCCATTCCACTCCACAGATTTCCTAATGCACTCAACCCAGTATAAACTAGGGTGCTCTCTAGTTTCTTACACAAAACCAGCTGCATGTGCAAACAGTAAACTAGAGTGACCCAGTGAGTCATCCATTTCTGCACTGTTTTCAGGTGTACATCACTGCCTCAGGACCATGAGTGGTTTCCCCCCTGCACTAGTTATAACCCAGACTCATTCTGCTCAGATCAGTGGCACTGCACCTGCATATCAAAGAAAATGAGAGCTTTTATCCCTCAACATTACAACTGCAAGCCTGAAAGCATGAAATTCTGCTTTAAATTCTTGCAAAACACCTTTTCCACCCATACTACTGTTTGTGACTCACACTTGCTTCACTACCAAGTGTGGGAGAAGTGCCTCAGCCCTGTCTGTTCACCTTAGTGCTCCTCCTGTGGTTCTTCCTGCCACCCACAAGGTCAATGCATCATGTGCCAAGGATAATGCAGGTACCCATGAGGCCCATACTCACCCTGACATACAGACCCCTTCCAAACTGCTACACAGCAACAGGATCATCCAAAAATTCTAACTCATTCTCTCTATGACTTGAACAGTCATCCAGACAAGGAAAAAACATCCCATTCATAACAATGACCTGTCTTCTACTGCAGAGCTATGCAGTGTTTAAAATAATATTCCTGTCATCATGAATTGATAGTCATGATATTTCTTCATATATGTCCTCCTCTCTCTTTCCTACATCTCCACCCACTTCTGAACCTTTCTCTCACCCCTTCCCTAAAACACACCAGCTAAGTGCTCAGTATGTAATCTATGTTGATGAGCAAGTAATTTTATTAATTAATCCAGGAAGCTGTATATTGCAATATTTTTCAGACAATTTCTTTCATTGAAAGCCTGGCTTTCAGTTGATTTTCTGCATACGTGTGATGTCAGTGGAGTACAGGGAAACACAGTGAAGAGATGTCAGCTTCATGGCAGGTTGGATGCTTCTTGTCCAAAAGAAGTAGCTCCCAACAGCCAGATCCAAACCACTGAAATCAAAAGAAATACTCTTTCTTCGTTGACTCCAGTGGGCTTTGGATCAAATCCATAAGCTTTACTAATTCTGCAATGTTATAAAACCCAATTTTGCAGAATCAGAGTGACTGAATTACTGATGCCCACTCCCACTTTAATATTTGTCCTAATCTGATAAAAGCATCACGTCACACGATTTTTTTTCCATTTATTTTTCTCTTTTCTTCTTTTTTGAAAATACATTTTGATTATGCCAAAAGGGCAAATGGCCAGTTTAACCGACTTGAGCCTTTGATCCTCATGAGTTACTTGTCTCTTCAGCAAGGTTCTCATTTGAAGTGCTTTCAGCACCTGATTTATTAACAGTCGGGTGGAGTTAGGCTGTTTTGCAATTCCTGAGAAACTGATAATAAATCTGATGCTCGTATCACAGGTGGTGCTGATATTTTAGCTGGATTGCAAAAAAAGTTCATAAACTGAAACAAATGTCTCTATATTGATGCTTCCATCCTGAAGTCTAGAAAGCAAATGGACTTGTGTTGTCCATTCTGTCAGACATTTTGCCTTTCATAGATTTCCTCTCTGATTACTCTACAATTCAATCTTTTAAAAGTCTTCTCTTTATATTATGATCATAAATTTTATTTTAATAAAAATAGGTGCCTAGCAGGCATAAACAAAAAATGTCCCAAAAAAACCTCCTTAATTCTTTTTCAAACCTTTTGCACATTTTGTTTAGAACAGATGTTTCCCTGACTTGTCATTGTCATGAAAGGAAACCCAATATCCCCTCTGCTTTCCAGTACAGAGCTGCAGAAACAGGGAATGACAAGAACAAGAACCATCTTAACTGGGAGGTGATTATTACTGCTAGAAGAAAAAGAACAAGGGGACATGCTGATGCTGGGAGCTCATGTACTTGAACATTCTCGTTACCTTTTTTCTCACAGTCCAGATTAATTTTAAAAGCTGCACCTGTGTGGTTCAATACTCCAGCTGAAACAAAGTCAAATAAACTCCACCCACCTGTTAGGCAACATTCTGCAAATCCAGTATTAATGTCATGTTCCTAATTATATTTCACTTCTCCTGTTACATTTCTTGCTATGATTCTGTCTTCACTGAAAGTAGTTTTCATCTTAAATAGTGTTTTTCTCTCTCTCAACTCCCCATTTACCCAACCCAACCACAATTCTTTATGAACAGCCTGGTAATAGTTCTGATTTTCATGGATAATCTTACTCCCAAATTTACAGTAAAGTATTAATTGTATGTTCTCTTTCAGTCTGACTCATACTTGCCTCTCTCAAGCTATGCTTAATTTATAAAGCCATCACAAGGTGTGATGCATTAGAACAAGAGCCAAAAGCTTTGTAAAGATAGTTTCTGCCTGAAACAAAGCAAAAATGTATTTCTTCTCTTTCAACAAATTGCCGTGTTGCCTTTGATATGAAGGTAGTGTGAGGCAAAAGGGACAATGTACATAATCAATGAACATTTCATTCCTTTATCCATAAGGTATCTTCTGCCTGGTCAATATGAATACTGCATCCTTCACAGATCCATCTGCTCATTCAGCAAACGATACAAACCTGTGCTCAAAATATGGAACTGCTATAAAGGACCTTTTATGTAAACAAATCAGGTATTTACGTACAATCAGTTGACAGTCCCATATGTAATTTCAAAAGAGTCTATTCCTCTTAGGGCACTGGTGATTTCCTTCTCCAATATCACGCTCCTATAATTTTGAGAGTAATTACACCAGAGATGCAGGAGCATGAGGCACAACTGATGAGAATCATCACTCCTCTTGAGGAAGCAGAGTCCTTACATCCAACTTTTCCCACTCTTTTCTCCTATCTTTGTCTATACTCAAGGATTAAAGAAAAATGGTGATACTGTTTTTATTTACTGGACAAACAGTGCTGCACGGGTGTGCTTTTAATGTGAAATACAAGCTTTGTTGTGAAGGTGTAGGATCATTTCCTANTTAAATGGAAAATAGAGTGCTTGGGAAAACCAGTCCAAAATTCCCTTCCCCAGATGCAGCCTGCAGATGTAGAATTCAGACTTAAACAGAGATGGAGACCTTCTCCTGTACTGCAGACATAAATCTTTTCTCAGCATTGCTGGAAAAGGGTCTGTGGCTTACATAGGTGAGACAGCTATGAGGGGGGTTTGCTATGCAAGAGCTTGTCCAGTTTTCTGTCTGCAAAAGGCTAAGACTTAAAGTTGGTGGGCATCTTACTCCACAAATGGCAGTGAAACCACTGTGTCCTCTTTCCAGAAACACGGGAAGAGATAGGACCACTCCATCTATGCTTCTTTATATTTCTTTTTCCTCAGTTGTTTTCAGTTTGGTTTGGTTTGGTTTTGGTAGACAACTGCATCTCCATGGATAGTTAAGATATTCAAGGCATTACCTAACACTGAGCTCTTCTCTTCTTAGCACTAAGCCATAGCTAAAGCTCTTCTTTCCACTTTGCAAAGCTGCGTGTAGCTGAGGGTTTGAGAAATCTTAAATCTTATTCTCACTAATCACTAATGGGTTCCAGGCTAAGATCGTCAGTCTCACTGATCTGGCAAAAATTTTACCTTACACCAACGCTTTACTCCCCAGCTGTCATCATCTTGTTACCCAGGAGCTGCATGAATTTATCATAGCTGCTCACAGAAGTGGATAATTTGCACCTCTGTATCAACACCCAGATGCCAAAATAAGGCCAAAGTGTTCTCAATGAGTGAACTGTGCTTGCATCTGCAGATCTTGGACCAACTATCCTTTCCAGAACAAGTCAGTGCAGCCCCTGACTTGTTGCAACTGGCACCAAACTTTTATAGCTGCAAGGAACCAAGATTGTAGACAAAGATTTTTTTCAGGTAAGCGTGTCTTGGCTCCAGTCTGAATATTGTTGTAGGGAAGTGACACAGGATTTACAGTGGCATGTACCTTGGGCTCTCCCATGCAGGAAAAGTCTCTGGAGACCAGCTAATCTGGTTTGAGGACAGACTTGCACTGACAGATCATGAGCCAGAAATCCAGAATAAAAATATAAACCTCCTTCTTAACCTGTGTGCTTGTGCTGGTGTAGATGTGGGCACAGGAATACGTGNTTGTTGTGAAGGTGTAGGATCATTTCCTAAGCATGATGTTTAAATGGAAAATAGAGTGCTTGGGAAAACCAGTCCAAAATTCCCTTCCCCAGATGTAGCCTGCA
>WEIV01004786.1:268270-301933 GCA_013390005.1 Calyptomena viridis
TTTCTTCCAGCCTTCAGGGACCAAAAGCTAGCAAGAGCCATGCCCTTTACAGACAAGCACTTAACTTCCCAAAGGACTCCTTGCTCCACTTTAGTAGCCCAAAGATGCTGTGAAAGTAGAAAAGAACACTAAAAAGACAAGAAGTAGAAATGAGAAGACCATTTTATACATTCAATCTCTACCAATTTCCCTGCCCTAGGTCTCAAATCACCTCAGATAAGACTTCAGAAAATATTTCTGCCAGGAAATGTCCTTACACCCTCACACTGACAGACACAATTTGTGTGCACTAATTTGTGTGCACTAATTTGGCACAGGTTTAGGGGAAAAAAAAACGAAGAAAGAAAAATAAAACTTGGGGTTTTTGCTTGTGAAAAAATAGAGTAAAATAATCAATTTTATAAGAAGACCTATGCAAAAATGCTTTCAGCAAGTTGCATGTTGCAACCCTCAGTCAGGCAACCCCATTAATATGAATGAAGGTGAGCCATCTGCGAAGGTGAGGCATTGCCTCAGAGTTTCACAGCAAGTATGAGCATCACATCCTCAGCCACGAGGCAACTATATCACAGGTGTATTCTAGGGCAAGACCAGTGAAGCAGAGAACAGAATAGCATCACTCTTAAACAAAGCTTTTGCAGATACAGAACAATTATAAGAGCTTTCACAAAATTACCCTGTTTTACTAAGCAGAGAAAGTCTCCTTCACTATGTTGTAGAACAGCAATTCCCACAAGTGACTGAAGTATAACCACTATCTTTTTCTTTTTTACTTTTTTTTTTTTGATAGCTTTAATTTGCTTGTTCTTTATGTTCATTGGCAGCCCTGCTAAAATGTATCTTTACAACCTATTGTCTTAGGTGAGATTAGATCAACAGCACCAGAAGGACCACTTTTAAAAATAAATTCTGCTTTTCCTTATCATTGACAGGAATCACATTTACATATTCTCCTGGTGGAACTGATAATGCACCAGATGATTAATGTGCCTCGATGTACTGATACATGTAGACTGTTTGATCAATGTCTTGCAAAGAAAGTGTCTTCCATTCAGTGTGCTCAGAGTCCAAAAGCACCCTGTGATTAATGTAACTAAATGTTTGGGTTCAGCTGAAGCTACAGTTCTTGTTCCTGATTCAATATCAAACTAAAGATAGGTCACAGAAGAGTGGATTAGTCATGTGAAGAAAAAGTCTGAGTGTGCAACTTCAAACTATCACCTTAAGAGAAGCTACAGAAGAGTTCTAGCATTTTTAAGTTACTACTACAATCATCTGCACCATTTTTTTCACCTCATTGTTAAACAGAACAGACCAACATGCTAAGCCTTTTAATGCCAGGATATAAAAATAACTGGGTTTGATTCAGTCCTTGGCATTGAAGTTTGGATTTATTCAGATTTATTTATTACAGTTAGCGAACCATGAAAATCCAAGTCTCTGAAGTTATTCCCCAAAGAAAGTACTTCATACAGTTGGAAGATAACAAAATGTCTAACAAACACCAGACCTTTTCCTGGTTTTACTAGATCAGCTGAATTAACACTGACTATTTCTGCTTGTTCTTACAACAGCTGTTTGGTGTATTGTTAAAAATAGCTGTGAGACATAGGAAATACAGGGACCTGCTGAGGGATGGCTTTCACTTCCACTTGTGCTCCTTTACTCTTTTCCTCAAATGTGTAGGAGGTATAAGAGCCATTCAGCTGACAAGGAAATAGGTCTCCTCTTTCCACCTGTGAGTTCTTTTCTCACCTTTATATCATTCCAACCAGAACCCTGACTAGGTGGAAAGAAAATAGANTTTTTAAACAAGACTTCTATAAGATCAGCTGGGGACTATTTCTTGATGCTGACTCACATATGGTTACATACTGGCAATACTGGGATGACTGAAACCTCTCTGTTATCAGACCAGGTGAAAGTCGGGTGCTGGGGTCCTACAAAGAAGACAACATATGAAAAAATAAGTTGTTGTACTAGAAATTGTGTCTGGAGAAAGGAAGAAATCTTCATATTTTCTAATCCAAACACAATAATTTATCTCTTAATTAACAATAAGCTATGTTGATGCATATATCTAGGGCTGAACTGTACATACCCTCTATGCAGATGTGCTTGGGAAGAGAAGCAGTTCAGTGAGCCTTTCCTTTCCTCTCACCCAGGTCACAGAAGGATCTGGTTCAGCTGCCACTGCTCCCTCCATCAGATCCAGTTGGTGTCTGTGGGACAGGGCTGACTTCGGGAACCATTCCCTCCAGCCCACTGAGTTTTCTAACATGAGTACAGTGTCAGTGAGAGTGGAAACTACACATTTCAGTGTCAGTGTCAGTGAGAGTGGAAATTACACAATTACTACAGCACCTCAAAGTCCAATAAATAAATCACCCTACCACCATTCACACACGACAGAAACAATGCCTTACCGTGTAAGACATATCCTGAACTGTATCCAGACCCTCTGATAGAGGAACCTCCTCCTAAGCCATGCTGCTTTGTACACTATTGAGTTGCCTCTCTTGCAGCCAGGCTTCATAAGGCCAAGTGACAGAGGAGATGACATTGTCTCATATGCAACATCAAAAAAGAACATCATCAGACAAAAAAAAAAAAAAGAGATCCACAATGAAAATTACTAGTTTTCAATGCAGTTGATCTTATAGACCACAATGATTTCAAGAGTAAGACAATAAAAGAGCAGGTAAGAAAATATACTACTGATGAATTTTCATTCCTCTCCACATGTCCTCAGAATGAAAATATCATTAAAAGTATAGACTGGGCCTCAAATTCCTGCATTACAAGTGAGCATCTCTGGCATCAAAGTCCGGTTTCCACCCTGCTGAAATTCCCAGCTGACAAGGGCTTCAGTTGCATAAAGGAAGATGACAAACCTGGTACCAAGTTTACACTTGTGAAATGTAATCAGCTTCAGCAGCATCATTTCTTACTTTCCTTACAGCAAACAAAGGTTTCTGAGCCAGGTCCTGAACTGCAGTAGCACACAGGACATTCATTACCCTCTTTCTAATGTTTTTCTCAAACACAGCTTTATACACGGCTTTGTAATTGCACTGTGGCCTTCCAGCATTTAAACTGACGAGAGCTTTCGACTTTAAGAAACTATAAGACGCTCTGAGATTGTATTTATTATTCAAGAAATACTCAAGACTAATAAACATATCCTCAATACTAATATAGCTGCAAAATTTAATGCATGAAAAATAACTATTATGAAAAGTATTATCAATAATTTTAGGAATAACGTACATGCATAATGAATGAATTTTGCCCAGGGGTAACAGCTTGCATCTTGGCCTGATTTAGTATGGAGAAACTGCATCATAATGAAAGGCTGAATTATCACGTAGTATAACTGCTAGCTTTATCACTGCTTGGTAGGATCCTAAAACTGTCATCAAAATGTTAAAATTACACTCACTTAAATGATCTCTATAACACAAAACTATGTGCATGTGGATTTATTGCCCTCAGAATAATGTGAACAACTTCACCATCACTGATTTGTAAAATGCTAATTATTCTGCTATAAACATACGCATCAAAATAAAACAAGATGGCACTTTTAATGAGGGTAGGCTTGAGGAAGAAACTTTACCAAATATGCTGTCTTGATTTTAAATATAGATGAAGTTATTTATTTGTCATTGGAAAAGTTTGGGGGTTCCTATTTAATTTCTTGGGTAATTTTGTAAATGACATTGACTTAGGCTACTAAAACATATAAGAAATATATTTAATTTGGTTTCTTTCAATGCCAGAGTAAGAAGTTAAAAGTGACTTTCTTGTTCTGGGAAGAAATTCAAGTTATACAGTGCAATCAATCCCTGAGAAATGACCTAAGAGTGTATGCATTTTAAGAGACTAACTCTGTCTGCACATACCCAAATCAAATGGAATAATAAAGTGGAGTTACTTTATAGACAGACTAAATGTATTAGGAAAATAAATGAATGTTATTTACACACTCTAATGCTTAAGTTTAGTGTAGACAATTCCTGCTCAGGACAAACCACTACATCTTTAGCAGGGTTCTGCTACTGTGTTAGAGGTTTTATTGCACCTCACCAGTAAACCTGCTTTTCATCGTCAAATACCATCTAATTGCATACAAGGAGTCTTATTAATGCACACTGTAGTGATGTTTTAAATTATATGGGCTTATAATGGATTACAAAAAATACAAATGCTGTGTTGTTCATCAAAACTTTTCTCTTTATACTTCACACTTACCAATATTAAACTAAAACTATTTGTTAGAAAGAATAGATCTAATCTAGCCCTATCTCTAGAGGGACTTCAATGTAGCCCTTAAGTTTCTGATTCTGCAAGGATGGTTTCAGACTTCATTTCAAGGTCTTAGGTTTTTAAGAATTTCACACTCATAATTCACCAAACACAAATATTTGCAGATATGAAGAGCAGATCAGAAATAAT
The DNA here is from genome assembly GCA_013390005.1 of Calyptomena viridis. NCBI lineage: Eukaryota > Metazoa > Chordata > Aves > Passeriformes > Eurylaimidae > Calyptomena > Calyptomena viridis. The sequence continues at coordinate 272,729 of WEIV01004786.1, forward strand.
AGCTCATACATTAAGTGTCTTCCTCAATCTTGTCTGTTAACAAATTTATAAAGCAATTTTGTAATGCTGACAAATCTATAATGAAATATACATGTATAGTGCTGGGACACTGGGGAAGGAAACACAAGTATGTGTGTAGAGTTTGCTTGTACAGTTGCAACAAAATAATAAAATTTAAATAACAGTCAATAGGGGAATTCTAACGGTACCAATGTCAGTAAAATCATGGAGGAAAAGTCAATCTGAGTATTACTATTTATTGATTGTTATGGTTATAAAATTGTGGAACCCTCATATATATTTGCAGGATGCCTGCATAAAGTTCTCCAGTTTTTCCACCAACTTCAAAGGGTTTTCATCTCTCTGCTTTATTTTTAGAGAACTAGGGCTACTGCAAATCCACGAATAGGTTGTAAACTACTCCACAACTCCACCCTCGTCCAAGTAGGATTTACCTAATATCCTCTAACTGGAAATATTTCAGTTCCAAAATTAACTCAGTTCTGTTGCAATTCATTAGAAATGCTATCTTTTTTCACAAAATGCTCAATTCTATAGAATCCAACTACATTTCTCTTAAAAAAAAAAAAACACATCTCTGCTGTGTTCATCTCAAGCAAATCAGTTTCTTCAAAAGCACTTGAGCATATTGGGAGAAACACTTGGAAATGATTGCTAAAGAGGAAGGTTGCATGGGGTACATCTTCTAAGACATTGAAGAATGGAAGCAAATGGGAGTGAATGAACAAATTAATGATTAAGGAAGATTTTTTTTTTTTTATTTATTCTGGTAGCTCTGTCCAGCTTGGCCTCCCAGGTTCGAGCAATCTTTCACTGTCAACGTATGCCAGGAGATTGATTCAATTAAGATTAGCGGCACTAGGGAAAAAAGTGTCATGGTTTACTTTTGATTAGTATTGTCTTTTCTCCCATCTCACAGCGGCTGTGACCCCTACAACCAAGATAGTTTAAATATATTAGATGATGAAAGTAAATCATTTGTCCAGTATGTATAAGCACAAGAGGAAACAAGCTGAATCGCCACTTATATTTCAGATGCTTTTATATCTTTGTAAGGATTCTCCTTTTCACTTTACATATTGAATTTAATTGACTTGTGATTAACTTTTACTCATATCTAAAATACTGACAATGGTGTAGTGCAGGAAAAAAAGGGCAGGGTACTGAATACAGTTTACTGCATCAAGTTGTGTAATTCCCAATATAATTACCTTTGAAGGTGGATTAGTTTCTATCCCCCTTGCATCTGAACTGCTTTAAGAGTATGTAAAGGACACTTAGTTCCCATATCACACATTAACAGGTAGATTACATTTGAAAATTACCTAGATACTCAGGGTGTTCATCTCCCTGCTGTCACTAGCATGGCCTACATTTTCCGCTGGTACAAATGAGATAAACTGTCTCGAAAACAATAGAACCAGACATACTTACAGTAGATGAGAATTTGACTGAAAGTCTGGGGTTTTTTTCCATACGTCAGAATGAAGAAGGAAGCTAATTCCCGTATTACCCATTCTAGACAAAAATGTTATGGCTTTTTTTCTATTTTTCGCAGTCTCCTAGGACAGAGAAAGATGAAATAACTTAAATCAGACAGGTATCTTAGGCTTCATGGTAACACAGATAATAATAGGTAAAAGAGCACCATTCACTAGTGTGGTTATGTTTCTGTCATTGTATAAAAAGGTTTTATTCAGTTCAACAGAATAGACCGTAATTCTAGTACACAGTGTAAATACGTACAGTGCCTTTACATTCCTAGAGCTACGTATAAATTAAAGGTTAACTAATACATCTATTTTAATAAAAACAAACATAAAGAACAAAATCTCATCTCTAACTCTGCAGATCGATGTTAATCCACAGCTTTTAGGAACTTTGTCTTGACCAGCCAAGGACTGATTCTGACACAGCAGGGAAGTTTCTCCTGACATTTCAATCATGGCACAAAGGTTTACTTAGTAAAAGGTACTTATTAGCACTCCCAGTGTTTTATAGAAACATACATAAATCACAAATATTATTTTCCTGAGATACCTAGGGCAGGATCCTTGTGTGGATCCATGCCAAATAGTACCAGTCGAGGGCTGATAGGTAAAGGACATGAACATAGCCTTTTATCTTTGCCCCAAATTCATATTCCAAACCAGTCTCAGCATTGAGTGTAATGAAATCAGAAGTCTCAGTTCAGTCCCTAGTGACATTAGTTCACATTATAAAATCATTACACATCATTTGACAATGTTGTGCACTGTTAGCATAGAGAAGAACTTGTTCTGTGTCTCTGGGGGGGACGGTCCCCACAGAAAATATCAGGTTTGTGTGTGATGAGGAGGTGTAGGGGGGAGTGCAGCTGGCTGGTTGATAATGAGCACTTTGATGTTTAGCGTTTTTACTCCCTTAACACTCATCAAGACCAATATTTGTCAGAATACAAAGAGGGGAAAAAAGTCAAATTGTTGTTTTCTAAAAGGGCAGCTGAGTAACATTTACCTAGTACAAGTTTAAAGGGGAATTCAGATGTTGGAAAATACACAGAATCTATTAAAACACCTTTGTCTACTGCTATTCAAAACATCTTTGACTATTGCTCTGCTGGAACTTCAATGCAAAGACATGGATATTTTCCTATTTATTTTCTTTTTTCCCTTTTAAAGGCAGGTTTACAGCATAACATTTGATCTCATACACTTGTCACCATGATACTCTGCAAAGGCCCTGAAAGACAATGGATCCTTCCAAGTCAAGCAAAAGAGTGAATGTTTGCAGACTGGGTGTCTAAATACACATCTGGCAGGGACTGTAAAACACAGGCAGCCTCAGCTCAGTCTCCCCAGCAGAGAGTGGGCTGTTTATACCTTCTTGCACAGCTTGCAACAGCACACCTATAATTACTGGGAAAGAATCCTATCTTTAATTGTAGTTGAAAAAAAAAGTCTTTTTGCAGGTCAGCGGAGTATGTTCTTTCTCCAGTGGGATGAGCCATAATTGTAATTGGGATATAAAGAAGGATGAATCACTAACCAGTTAATTAGCTCTGCAGTTTTAGTCAAAAGTTATGTTGGCTTCTCAGTCATGGAAAAATCACCATTCCCAAGAGCATGGGTGAAACTATCCAGACAGTTGCTAGAAAACCCAGTCCCCAGGGGTCACCTGAGCATCATAACTGCAAAAGCTAAGGATGGCAAAGTCAGGTAAAGCTGGCTGGAAGCCATCCATTAGTAACAGCCTAAGTACTTCCTCATGCTGGTCCCATGACAACTTCACTGAAGCAAGTCAAGACCAGACAGTTGCTCTGTCTAAGCCACATGTTCCTAAACTGTGCCTACCCTACTCCTCCAATGGGATGAAACAGATGGCTGGAGTTCAGACAGGAGCCAGGGCCAGGACAATGTTGGGGAAAGAGGAGGACAAGAGCCCTACTTGAGTAGGTCTAAGCGTAGCAGAACCAGTGCCTTACTAACCTACATATTGAATGGTCTTGGCTTGGGCCTACCGTAAGCATTACAGTAATTTAAGTGATTTACAGTAGACTGAAAAGCCTGTTGGATTCCTTGACAGAAAATTTAGGTTTGGAAAACATCTGGATTTGAATGGTAGCCGTCAACCTACAGCCCACAAAAGCTATGGTTCAGGCTTTGAACACTGTTAACGTCTGGATTTGGAGGCAATTTCATTAAGCAAGTAGCACTGCCTTCTGTGTCATCCAGTTCTCAAGTTCTCTGATTTGGGCTTCTGCTTCATTTTCATAATTTCTCTGAAACTAATATACCACGGTTTGCTTTTATTTGTAAGACTAATGTTTTGATAGACTAATGGACAACGGGTATTGCAGTACTCGAAGAGACTGGGTTTTAAATAGAGCAACCCTGCTCATACTTACTCTGATACACTAAAATCAGGAGACCTGACAATACTAAACGTGCTTTAGGCAACTATAAGCAAGTTTGTCTACTGTTCACTTCAGTGTAAATATTTTCAAAACAAAATTAGGGAATAAATAAATGATCCCAATTGTTCCAAGGCTCTAAATGTTTCTGGTTTAAATTGCTTCTCCAGCAGCTGTAGTCTGGGGGTGGGGGGGACAACGGGTATTGAAGATATCTGGCTTCATTCACCATTCACTCTTAAATGGTGTAACAGTTTTATGGCCTTTCCCTAATGATCACCCATTGTGTAGTGGATTGCCAATCAAGGATCACTTAATGACAAAACAGAATAATTTAACCCCTATTCAAATTACAATGCCCAGAATTGCCCACGTAAATGTCTTGACACAACAGAAAGTTTTTCAGCTGAATGAGGTAAATAACATTAACAAGCTATTATCCCATAGCTCTTCCTCACCAGTTACAAAAGAGCGACCTTTGAACTTTGAACTTTTTCTTTGACTGATCGCGACCATTATAACATTTGTGTTAGTCATTTAAAACTGCAGGTGTAGCCACTTACAATACCTAATAAAATGTGTAGGCTTCAAGGGAGGAGAAACTCGCGCTCACAGGAACTAAATTGCAAGACTTAGCAAGGGCATTTCAAAAGGATTAATGTCCCGTAATTCTTCCGCAGCAATGAGAGGCCTGACAAAGCCCGTGGCTTTGCTGCCCGTGTCCCACCGAGCACAGCCCCCGCCAGGCTGAGCAGCAGCGCCGGAGCCGCCCGGGATGCCCCGCCGAGCCTCCTCCGCCCCCAGGGACTGGTGGTTCGGGTTCTAAGGTTACTCTGGGAAATGTCACTTGGGTTGCTAAATCACACAGATCGTCTTAAAAAAATTAAATCGTTAGCACTGCACTGCTGTTCGTACCACCAAAAACCAAGTGTGCAGTGTCCACAGGGCGCTGCTTTTCCCAGTTAGTGGTCTCACTTCATGACTGATCATAAGCTTATGAAAAAGATGAAACAAAGAGGTTGAGCATGACGTTAAGAGATGGGAACTGATGAGCAGGTCTGTAAGCACCTGCTCTTTCAGTAGAACTTCTTGGAACAAACTTAGGAAGAGAGAGGAGGTATTTTCAAATCGGATAAAACTAAGAATCTGCAATAGGCCAATGAGCATTTTAGGACCTTCACAGAAATTAAAAGTAATGAATACTTTGCTTTCTTTAAACCACGGCCTGGGGTTTAGTGAACTGACACAGTATATGAGGCAACTGCTCTATACCTCATTCCCTGTCTTGGATTTGAAAGTGAATGAAGACAACTTGCATAGCAAAAGTAACACACAACACAAAGTTCCAGGGTAGTAGGATAGCACCTTACAGTTTCCATGTGACCTTTACACTTTTTTAAGAAACTGAAACCGATTAAAAGTGAGTGCAAAAATAAGTAGATGTTCACCGTTTTTCACAGAAGTGGAATTTAAAAGGCAAATCAGTACAACACAACCACTTATTGGAAACAGACTTTAAATTTGCACAGTACTTATAAGACTCACCTTGCAAGAATAGGCACAATAGATTTTGATTTATTTGGACAGTCTGAAATAAGCCACCTACATTCCAGACCAAAGTTTTAACATCATGATCAATATTGTGAGAAAAATATGCACAATGTATTAGTATAGTAATAAACTTAAAGAAATCTGAACACCGTTATGGATATATTGCAATTACAGCAATAAGGTAAATTGATCAAATAAAGTGTCTACATGGAATCATTCATGCAGCTCTCTTTTAAATAATTGAAATAATAACTTTATTACTGTTCTGAGTTGAAAATAGTATCTAATAATGTAATAACATTTTAGATAATTAGTATGTAACAGGAGTTAATCTAATGTAAGAAAAAAATGAAAAAGAAATCAAATATTATTATGAATGGCCACTTGATCATCACCTATCTCTAGGGGAATTTGGGAATTTTAAAAATATACTGTTTTAAAAAAGCTTTTTTTTTTGCCATTTTTTTCTAATGATGCCTCACAAAAACAGACTGCACTCTGACCCTATTAGAAAGGGCACAAAGATCGACTCTCTTGGATAGCTACTATAGTCAAATGTCATAAATACTATGAAAAATAAAACAAATAAGACTTCATACCTAATAACCAAACAGATAAGTCTTAAAGACCTGGTTATGGAACCCCAAGCCAGAACTGGAGGTGGAGTTCTTGTGTTGGTGCATAAATACTCAGAAATTGAAATTAAACCATCTCTCTGTAATGTCAGAATGGATGGCCCACAGATCGAAATGGAAATCAGCAGACCTACCCTTTTCAGTCACTGCTTTAAATAAAGGACAAGGCAGTAGTGTCCAATATCTAGGAGTCCTCAGCAGGTTAGCTGAATGAGATAGTCTTTATTGTGCAAAAAAAGACACAAAGCCACCTCCATGATAAACACATTTCTGGCAAGTTCAGTAGAGATGATAGAGGAAAAAGGAAAGATACCTTTGTTTCCTGAAAAAAACCCATGCGTGTGTGTTCCTACGCAGGCATGTCCCTTTCTTTGTGCTTCCTCTGCAAGGAGAAAATATTGCAGCATTAGGGCAGCTGGGCCAGAAACAGTTCCCACTCAGAATCCTCCAACTGCAACCCAGCTAGTAAATCTGGACTTTATTATTATATCACACACTTTGATGAATAGAATGGGAAAGAAGGCTACAAAAGAACTGCAGTGTTGACTGATTCAAGACCAGGCACTTCTCACAGCTTCTGCTGTAAATTTATCCATCTCCAACAAGGAATGGAATCCTACTACCCCTATTTCCTTTCCAATTTTCATTCACTTTCTTGTGTTTAACATGAAACACCCACACATTATACCTGAAATAATTATGTACAGCACATGAGAGGTTAGTAATCCTTCAAATAGTTGCCTACAGTGTCCCTGACATGACAAGCAAAGAGCTGAGGAAGAACAAAGAAGGTTTTAAAAAAATCTATACATATTCTACAGATTGACATCACTTCACATGTCGGGTTTGGAATGGGTATGTTGGACACGCCAATATATACAGCTTGTACATTAAAGTACTTAATTTAAGGGAAAAGAATCAAAAGAGAAGTTTATAGAAATACCAAATATTCAAAACCACAAAAGCCCCCACCTTTGCTATGAGACATGCACAAAACACTCTCTTCTAACAGGGCTCTCCCAATTTCCCCGGAATCCCTGCCGTGGGGTACTTGAACTCTGGTGTCAGCCACAAACACTGACCATGAACCCCCTCAGTGTGATGCTCCAGTTTGCTGTGGGTGAAGACGCGCACATATTGTCGCAGATGGATCTGACATGGTCTTATCTCGGGCCTTTTGCTGCTGACATTTGTCACCAGTTCAAAACTTATTATAGCCACCATCTCCGCTTAAATTTACAGATACGTTTTAATTAATGGGGGAAAATGTGTTTATCTCCTTCGAGCAGTGCCTGTGTTCCAAGCGTTTGTTATCTCCGGTGTGAAATTCATGCTGACAAGAATCAACGCTTTCCACACCAGCGGCCGGGCAGGGAAGGGAGCGGCTGTGGGAGCGGGGCCGGGAGCCTCCAGGAGCTGCCGCTGCCTAACCGAGCCCTGCTTACACAAGTGTGCAGAGCACATCTGCCCGGGCTCTGGCAGCTGGGGCTGTGTGACCAATTCGGCGTCTGAGAACGAAATTAACGGTAAAGAGTTTAATTGTGAGTAAACAATACCGCATTAAGAGCGGTAAACACAGCAGCAGGGACTGAGCGACCGAGTATTCAATCACAGATGTGGCCGCTTCGGTGCTTTCACTAACGATCTCCCCCGTCTGTACCGTCTGACGGGGCTTTTGGTCATTTACCAAATGACCGCGGCTTCCTCTCCCTCCTGCCCCGCACTAACACCCCCGGGATGCGGGTGCTCCTGTTGGGTGTGGGCTGCCCCCAGGGAAGGAAACACTGCCCACCCCGCACGCCTAGAGAGGGACAACCAACGTGATCAGACAGCATCGAGAGCATGCCAAACACTTCTAATATTTTTCTTAAATATTAACGCGTTTCTTTCTTGCAAATTGTTGACTGACTAAATGTGCGTGTCATACACCCACACATAGGCCTGGGAACAGTTTGAGAACAAAGACGTGGTAGGCATGAACATTTACCCAGAGTCTGACTGTCCTTGAGCAGGTCTCCTCAGCTTTCCGGAGGTAAATCTGAGGAGCTGGAGCAGTGGCCTCCATGGCCACTGTACCTTAGTTCCCTTCTTCACAAAATAGGAACAGTTCCAATTCATGTGAGCAGGAGACTGGGGATTGTCTTCAGATCCTGTGAAATGGTAAAACACACACACCAACTGAATAAAGTTTATGAGGGAAGACACCGAATTCTTCATCATTTTATTTCTTTGTTTTCCCTTTACTGCCATTCTCATTGCTTATTGATTTTTGTTTCTGGCTGACATACGAGCCACAGCCTATATTAAGACAACAGCAGCTGAAGTATCAGTAAAGTCAACATCACTATATACCGCTAAGAAATCTGATGTTTGATGATGCACATTTACCACTCCAAGAAGTGCCTTAAGGAAATACAACAACTTCTGAAGGGGGACTAGTACTAGGTGGGTGGGCTTCAAAAAAACATCGCTCTGCATGATGTCCAGTAGGAGAATCCCTTTCAAAAACAGTGAGATGGATCAGCTGTCATCGACCCACTTCATTCCCTGCCTTCCAGGACACTCATAAAATGAGCAAAGGACAGTTCTGGTTTGTTCAACACATGATAAAAATGCACAAAAAGTGATTGATGTAAAGAAACTGCAAATGGGATAAACTAAATATATGCTTCTGGAAGCACCAATCTACTAGAATAACTCAGTCGTGTGTATCCTCTAGTTGCTGAAAGACTAACCACCACTTTAAAACAATTGAAATCCCTGTATATTGTGAGTATAATCTTTTAATTAATTTGCCATATTACATGTATCAACAGCTAGACAGAAATGGAGCTTAACAGCAATTTATCTTCAATCTGGTTTTGAAGCCAACACAAATATTTCTTCGTTTCACCCTGCTTTTGACTCACTGTGTAAGTAGGAAAAAAAGGGCCCAAACCACTTCTGACATTAGCGTCATAAAAGGTGTAACCTGGCTTAAATCAGCAGCATTGACTCTTCCTTTGCCAGCAATGAACTGGGATCTCATTCTTCACTTGTGGCACTCTGCAATTAAAAGAATTTGATGTGAGAAGAACTATGAATGAGCTCACGAGACTCTCACATGAGGTGTCACAGTCAATAGGCTTACATGGTCCCAAAGCTGCATTTTGACTGCTAGGCAGAGACCTTTCCCCTTCTCTGCTATGGAAAATCAACTATGCTCTCTTACCAAATCTACATGTGCAAACCCCACACAGAGGTTCCCACTGAGGTGTTCCCACTTTTTCTGAACCCTCTTCTTCATGCTGACAGCAGCTCCTTCCCTTAATGCAAGCCATGGAGAGAGCAAATCTCCAGATGGACTTCCATATGCCTAGGACATACTCATCAATGCTACTAGTGGTGCAACTGAACAGGGATGATTAAAAACAAAACCAAAACAAGTCAAAGGTGCAACTGAACAGGGATGATTAAAAACAAAACCAAAACAAATCAAATGCCACCACCTTCACACGCACACACACACAAAGGTTAAAAAAAAAGTAAAAAATAAAATTAGGAACATGTGCAGGAATAAAGGACTCCTCTGTTTATTTCGTCCAGACTTTTCTATCAAGATTTTCACCAACAACATTACTGGGGGTTTGTGCTTATGAACACAGGCACCACATACTTTGACTTGGCCATTCATTAGCATTATACTACCAGAGCTCTTAGCCTAAGCTTGCCGTGAGCAAGTAAACTAGGAACTTCCTCTATCTTTTGCTATCCAGTTCCATAGAAGTACTAATAAACCAGCTCTCCAAAATCCAGATGCTCAGACCTGAGGAATGGGTACAGAAAGGCAGAAGCCTTCAATAGAGACTCAAGCGAAAAGGGAGGCAACCTTCCTGCGATAGCTGGTCCATATTTGTATTCTCCAGTTTATTCAGTCTTCCTCTGATTATTTCATTAACTCTTCACTTTTTTAATCCCACAACTCCCCAAGCGTGCACACTACACAGCCTGTCCCTAGAAATTATCTCCCTTTACCTTTTAAAAAACATCCCTCACAAACAGACTGCTCCACGCTGTACGCACATATCCACGTAACTAACACAATTTGCCAATTTGCCAAAGGGTAAAAAACCTCTAAGCTCCCTTTATTTGCCTTGCTGCTGAGTGATCTCAGACCCAGTGACTAAGAGTCAAGCAGAGAGCTGTGGGGAGATGCTATGCTGCAGCTAAACTCACCTCAGCTGCAAGCAGCAGAGCTGCCATCTTGCTAATCAGCTTTAATTTAGCTGTCTCACAGCTTCATAAGTAAATAAAGACTTACTTAGTGTCAGAAATATCAGTATTTAACCGTAGAGTTAAAAAAGTATGGTAATTAAAAGAGTGCCACAAGTCACAGCTCGGTGCAATCCTAACAGATTGTAGGGTTTGCCTTTTTGAACCTCTCAGCACGTTTAGAAACTTGAGTAAAACAACAAAAGGTGTTAATAGCTTTAAGGGGAGCACCATGCTGATAGATTACCCATTATGGTTATCCACTCACAGAGAAATGGCAAATAGGTTTGATCAATTCGATTTTAATGTAAAGTAGAACTTGAAAAAAACAGCAATGGGCAAAGAGAAGACCTTTTGTTGCTAATGTGTCTGAAAAAAAGCACTTAATTGAGGTCATAATAATATTAGCAGTTATCACCATCAATAATTCAGCCTTATTTATTACTACATGGTAAAGTTCTGTCAAACAGGAATTGTTCAGGCTTTGTTATACATGTTAACATGAAGCTAGCTGTTGGTGATTGGTATATATTTCACCAGCTGCTCAAAACTGCGGGATAGCAAGAACTAATGATATTCTTTCTTGGTCCTTGCATTACACAATAGTTAATTTGCTGCATGCAGAAATATACGTTACAAATATAATAGTCCCGCATAAAGTATGCGTAATAAAAAAAGCATTATATCTGAAACAGTGACTGACTAATCTTGCCTGAGCTATCTGTCATATGGAAAACAATTTCAATTCCTGCATGATTTAGTACTCCTACAGCAGGAAAAACATAAATTCTGCCTCTTCACACAGTTCTAGTCACCTGTGATTAGTTATCTTTAAAAAATCTAAACGAACGTATAATTGTACAATTATAGATGCAAACTCCAGTGTTAAAATTTAAAATGTATTAGTCTCGTAAAATGGCTCATTAATCTCTGGGTCTTAAAGGACATACTTGTCCGGTAATGAGCCAAATGCAGGAAATATGTGTGTGATGCTGGATGGGGGAATTTTACCTCGTAAGTATCCTTTTTAATTTTTTTTAACCTTAGAATGATTTTATTCCTATAAAATCTGTTTACCAAACACGAAGAAGTTGTCGGTGACAAAGTCAGTTGTAGTTCTCTAGTCATTAATTATGGAAATAAGCTGTTTTGAAGAGATTGGTTTTTCCTTATACACGATATTCATGGATTTATAACAGCTATATAATTACTGAGTGGAACTGCAACCAGAGAGGAGGCAGGAATATTGATCTTTCCCTGTCTGCTAATGACCGCTTCTCCCCTGCGCTGATGGCAGGAAGCCTTCTATTAGGTTTTTACCACCTTTCTTAAGAGGTAAAAAAAAAAAAAAAAAAAAGAAAGAAAGAAAGATCATAGGGGCACCTGTGAAAAACAAAGCTTATCCCACTTAGAGATTGTCAGGCAGGGGCATTAGCCGCTGCAGCGTTTGGGGCGGACAGGTCGGGATCCCAAATTCAGGGGCGGAGCGAGGAGCAGGGCTCGGGGGCAGCGGCGAGCGAGCGCCGGGGGGTGATGGATGCAATCCCTGAGCGGGAGGGAGCCGGCAGCCCCTCGGAGAGCTAATCCACTTGGCAGCAGTGAGATGGCTTCTTGAAGAAGCTAAAGTAGACTGACACAATGGCCTGCGAGGCATTAAAATGTAGGAATTAAAAACTGTTAAATTGCACAGAGGGATTCTTAACCTCAGCCCTTTGGCAACACAGTGATGTTTCTTCCCTTTTCTTCTCTCTCGCCTCTTCTTGAGAGTGCCATACACAGTAGATTTATTTTCTTTAAAGATGCCTCACTGATCAGATCACACTAATTCTGGATGCCAGTGTCCTGCCATACACAAACCCCGTTAATGACGGCTATAAAGCGTCGGAAGAAGTGCCTCTAAAAACAACTTCGCCTTCTGCTCCTGGCTGCCCCTGCCCCTCTCCCTGCCCTATGCCACAGCAATGCCCAAAACAGCCGTCACTCAAAAGCACATCTGGATTAATAGATCTGGACCTTTTGATCCTGCAAATGTAAGAGCTGCAGATAAGCCTTTCTCTGCAGGTGGGGCTGTGCACATTCCCCACACCATTTGAATGAGAAAGGTGAGGTTCTGTGTTGTTTAAATGGACAAGCAAATGTTGAAAACAATTTTAAACTGGGAACCATTATTCTTTGCCCTGGAGCTTAAATGGATGTAGGCTTTTTTTTTCTTTTTTCCCCTGAAACACAAGTTATCCTCAGGCTCAACAAACTGACATGTGCTTCCTGACAATATCAGGGTATCTCTCAGCCACTTTGTAGAGAGCTGCCAAAAGAGACTCTTCTTCTTCCCTAGCTGGTGGGTTATTTGGGGGTTTTGTTGTTTTTAAACACCGTGACATTTTAAAAGTTATTAGAGCATTAATGCTGCTTTTTAATGAATAAAGCTTTATAAAACTACTGATAAGGAATTAACATAAGTTTACCTCTCAATGCAAGTCTCTTTTTTTTTCTATTTTACTATCCATTACTTCATTAAATCAACACAGAAAAAGACTAGCCTTGCCAAATTTCTCACTGCACATTCCACTGTTTGCCCATGACAGTATTTGAATGTGCTTATTATTTCTAGTAAAGCCCTTATCATTTTCACTGTGAAATTTAAATCACCCTGATCCAACTCTTCTTAGCTAAAGTCAGCTTTATCAACCACAAGAGATGTGGGATTTTAAAAAGATCTGAGTAAATTCACATTGTTTGGATAAACTCATTCAGGGGGTTCAGCAAATGAAAGCTGAAATAGATATGTATTCCAAGGAGGTTATGGACTGCTCAAAAACAAAGAAGTTAAAGCATAATTAAAAAAAAAAAAAAAAAGTTAATAATATCAGTATCTTTTTAATGAGGGCATTCACAACCCAGATTTCGAATTGCTATTTCTGTGCCTCCACAACCATTTAAGTGAAAAGTCAACCCCCCCCCCCAAACATTAAACTGTTTACACAAAGATATATTTTTTCTGTCCAATCCACTCTTTTATGTTATCCAGTCAGTGTTGTGCTATCAAAAAATGTTAAGGGCTGCATTTATGCATTATCCCACAATTTAAGTAACTGTGTATCATGTATATTTAAAACCATCTCTCTGTAGTTTTAATTATCTCAGTCTGCAGGGACAAAACGCAGCTCCCATGCCTGAGACCGAAATGAAAGTGCTGCACGCTGACAGCTAAGATGTCTGTCCTAGCTTGTTGAGATTTCCTGTAAAATTTGCATTGAAAAGGCAGCTTTAAATATACTTAAAATAAAAAGAGCATTTGCATCTAATTTGCTACACTTGCAGTATTAAAGTTTTATCTGAATAAAGACATGTCAAATGGATTTATATAGTTAAGCTGATAGCTTTTAAAGTCAACACAGTAACATCAGCTAAATTCAACAAAGTAATGGCAGCAGCTAATGGCATTTATTAGTTTATCATCATTTACTTAAAAACCATAACACAGATCATTTTATTTTCACATTACTGTTTGTGATTCTTTGACTCAGTTTGTATTGATTCCACAAATTATGGCAGAAACTGACATTTATCTAACAGAGTTTTCCAAGCTATAAATGTTGGCTTTAGTGGGAAGCAATTGAACACTTGCCACACAATGGTTTGAGCCATGCTAGAAACAACCACCTTCAAATAAACACATTTGGCAACCATTTTAAAATACGATTGTTGCTTGTCTGATAATGACAGAAGGGTTTTTGTTGTTGATAAGACTCTTATTACAAACCACAGCCTATGTAATCTACAGCTTGATCACACAAAGTGCTAAGCACACTCACCTCAACCCAGCAAAGAGCTGAAGCATTAAGCTTGTTTTGCATATATGCATAATAGCAAACAAGTCTTTTTACAGTACTTCTCTTCTGTAGATGTCAAAGAACCTCACAAAAGAGATCATCACTGTTTACACAGAAGGAAACTGAGGATGAGAGACCAAATCACACCCAGTGCTGCAGTGGGACTTGATGCTGTGTATCCCAGTTTAGTGTTCTGCACATTATGTTTTACTGCCACTTTATGCTCCTGTTGACTTCAGAGTGTCATCACTTGCCCAGACTTCAGTGGTGCTAGTTGCCGAAAGAATATGTTTATGATAAAGATTGTTGAAGGGGTCTAAATGTTTACACGAAGTCTTTCAGCTCTGAGTGCTCAGTAAAAAATAGGGTTTATGCACTATACTCTCAATTCTGCTATAGCTGCCTCTTTAGCCCTCATTTTAAAAATAATTACTGAAGCCTATATTTACCATGAAATGCTTAGCAATATTTTATTGCCACCACAAAAACTAGGCTCACACATAGCTTGATTTGTAAATATTTTGGGTGTGGACACCTATATGTCAACACCCAGTTTTACAACTGCATTTGAAAATGACATCAAAAGTTTCCAATCATGAGATCTACTCTCCTCCTCAGTGACATCTATGCTTGTTCTTTAGTAAAAGAAAAAAATCCAGCAGAGCTGGAGATAGGGTTTATTTTCGGAACTATGCATGGAGGTCAACATTCTTTAACAAGAGGCCCATGTCTAATTCCCCATGTCATATCCTAAACCTATAATTCCAAAGAATCACCAGCTTCTCTCTTCTTTTTTTGCCTTTTTTGTTTTGTTTTGTCGGTAGCAGACCATATTCCCAAGAAAAGTGACAATCACAAGTCACATTGGCAAGAATTTGAAATGATCATGCTTTGTTCATGCCATTTATTATAATTCTCCCACAGCAATAGGCTTTGTTCTTCTGTGTCCTCACCCTGAACTCTGGGTTCTATTTCAGCACACATTTGTAATTCTCTGTCTCTGGGCTGAAGAGCACAAACCTCTGGCTCACCAGAACAGCCTGAGACAGCTGGAGCAATGGATTCTGAGGAATAACCATCCTTCTTGAATCACCATCTCACAGCTGGCCAACTTTCTTATGTGTAAATGCTGGATCAGGCAAGAATGAGTGAGAAGGAGATAAAAACTCTATTGACCTTCATTTGGAGCCCCAATCTGACCTCATTCAATTTAATGGGAATTCTGTCATGATTTAAACAGTGGATGGATCAAGTTTTTATAAGGTTTTATTCTATTGAAGATCAATTAATAAAAAATAAAAAACAAGCTACTGCAAATATTTATCTGGGGTAAAAAAAGTTGTGTAAAAACATTACTTCTTTTTGCTGTATATGCTCTCGTCCTTCAGTTCAAGGAAAATAGTTGTGACCTATTAAAAATGCACACCATATTTTACAGCTATTTCAGTCATGCTGGACAGAATGACAACCTCAGAAGTTTCCATTGTGCCACAGAGACATGATGTGCTCTCCTTGGGACTGGAGGGGAGACAGCGCCTCTAACAAAATATTTCTCTGGTGGGGAATATTATGGCACAAGTGTTCTGAAACAAAAGCCCAGAACCAGGTAGCTACAGCACTACAAACAGCATCACTGCTTAAGAAGTAGGACAGCTTAAAGGAGGAGAGGTAGTTATATTTAAAGTCAGAGAGAAAAAAAAACAACCTCTTGGTTTTCATCCAAATGCAAATATAAAGCCAACCTTGCAGCTGAAGAACTGGTTTCTGCCAGCTCCACCTGAGAAACAGGGCATTTTGCACAGTAGTAGTTAGAGCCTCCATATGGCTCTGAGGTACAGCCCCTAAGCAGTTTAGTCTGACCTGAAAACCCAAGGGCATGGGAGAAGTTTCCCATCCCTGATCACAGTCATGGGCTGGAGGAATTCTTCTAAACACTGATCCCTCTAGAGTAACACGAAGCGGAGCAACCTCACTAAGTTCATGTCATTTCAGTCGTATCTCACTATGCTATGGTGAGTTTTCCTTTTTATTTCAATCTTCTTATACTTCAGAGAGCTCATTCCTAACTTGTGCTAGCAATGGTCATTCTCTACTTTCATTCTCCCCCACTGAGGCCCTTCCTATCCCACACTGGAATGAAACAACAGCACCCCAGCTGGTGTCTATACTGTAGCATGCAGGATAATGTCAACCAGATATGGGACTACATTCTCAACCAATGCAAATTATCCTAACTTCATTTACTTCAGTGGAGCTCTTGGTGTTTTTCTATCAGATAAGGATGTGGACTTTAGCATTAATCATGTGCAGAGCAAAAACTCACCATTTCAAGCTTCATTATGAAATAAGTGCTACATTAACACTGAGCATGGAAAATCTCAGAATTTCCCTTTAATGATCTTGAAGATTATGTGCAGCAGGAAAGAAGAAGTGGAAAATCTGTCATAAATATCACTGAATATTTTTAATAGCTAAAAGCTAGGCTTTCTTTAACATTCTTGCCTGAAAAAAACCCTAGAGACTATTCATTAACTAGGAAGCAAAGGGATTGGTTTGTCATTATACTATGCTTATAAGACAGAACACAATGGAAAGACAAAGTTCTCAAGGCCAGAGACGGCATAAGCTAGGAAAAAAAAGTAAATGGGCAAGCAGAGCCATTTTAAAATATAGTATGTATAAGAATGGAAATAACTCTGAAAAATCTCAGGATGCACTTATTACATATTGTCTGTTACAGCCTATTCTTTTTTCAGACTTGACAACCCTTTTTGTCACTACACATCATCTGATGGCAGCAGGAAATACCTGTGATGGTGACTTGCATTCCAGTATCTCTAGTGATAGTTGGAGACAATAGCATGATAGCCTTCCATGAGTGGAGGCTGCAGTGGACTTCCACACTCCCTGATAATGTGTAATAGGTGCACAGAACACCATAATTCTAAGCAGGCATCAGAGGCTGCTGCTTGAATTGACTGTTGCTTTAACTTCAGAGTGAAAGAAAACATTTCTCAGTCAACCTTTTCCAAGCCCTAGTCTATGTTCATGCACTGCCCCAGTTTGCTCCAGTACATGTGCATCTCCCAACAACATCTGAGGCTGGCTTGAAGAAAGACCTGGTAACTGTCCTGATCTCAGAACAAAAGTGGAATCCCATTTCCTGTCAAAGCAGCCATGGAGATGGAAGATGTTACAGCTTTGTCCGCTGTCTCAACATGCTCTTATGAGCCTAAGGCATACTGACACAAAACCTTAAGATGTGTCCATGCAATTAAAATAATGTTTGACAGGAGGACATAACTAGTCAAGAAGGTTGTAGCTGTGATAGTGTTTCTACAAGGAGATAAGCTTACTTCCTTAGACGGTTGTGTGAATTAAAAGCATCTTCTCTCTTTCAAAGGAACCAGATGACTACGAATTACATGTTATTTGCTAAAAAGAGAGAAACAAAAAATGTTGCTGAATATTGTCTTCTATGGGGAAAGAACTAAACCAGCATGTAGTCCTGCATTTCATTTAAGTATTTAACAGAATGAATATCTCAGAAACCTTCATTTGAAAAAAAGAACTGTCAAGTACTTCAGCCTTTATAAAAATTATCAGGTTACTTTGAATCCATTTGGGTGACAGTTAGAGGAGTTTTTCCCCTTGGATAAATTTTATTACACTCCAGAATCATGCTGCCAAACATAATTTCACTTGCACTTGTCTACAAAAAATCTTTGTATCTCTATTTCCACAAAACTATAACCACCTTGTATCCTTACCCCACAGAAATCTTTCAATTCAGAGAAAACAACCCTTTTATCTTTCCTTCCCTTATAGTCTGTTAACAACAAGTTTGCCCTCTTTTTGGAGTCAAACTTTTGCCAAACAAAAAAACACAACACCAAAACCTTGAGATTGGAAGGAATGAATATGCAAACTACACAATTACAAACAGACAAATACAAAGAATAACAATGGAATTGTAATTAAAACATTACCATTTACTTTATGGACTGATTTCATGCTTCCTTTCTCTTCTCCAGTCTTTCATTTAGAGTTGGAGGGAGCAACAGAAATGTCTCAGTCTCAGCTGCTAATCAGTAAGGCCTAAGACTTACAAAGGAAGTCAGTTCTCTCTATGCATGGCCCATGAGCTTCCATGTATGTGTTTAATGAAGGATAGTTTCCACACAGCCATTACATTGCATTTTTTCATACCAAAGATTCAGTTCTTGAGAAACTGTTTTACTCACTTATCACCAAATCATGTGCCTAGTTAAAAAAGCTATCTTCAGTGATCTGCTAATCAGTCTTTCCTACTAAGGTCTACTCTATTGTCTACGTTTGAGATAATGAATATTAAAATTGCGCAATTCTTCCCACAGGGTGTTTTTCAAATTATACAGAGCACAATAGAGTCCCTTTTCTTGCTGTTGAAATTCTGCCTTCTTCAGGGTGGAAACACAGGAGATATGGATGAATGAAACACAACACTATGCAGCAAAGAGGGGAGCAGAAACGCACACCAAATACAGCAGAGCAATCCTTTAATCCTACAGAAAAATGAGAAAGTTCTTGGATCTTTGCAGCTTAATTTGATATCATCAGCCACTGTGCACAAAATCAAACATGTCTGTGTTTAAACCACATCTGTCCAGATGCATGCAAACAGAGCAGGTTGTGTAAATAGTGACAAGATCAGCATGCAAGTTACTGAGACTCACACACATATTTTGACAAATGTGCAGGACAGAAAGTGCTATCTTATATGGAGAGAGCAAACACATCCTTGCATGTGAATGTCCAGAAAACTATCCTTCACCTAAACTACAGAATACAGCGCTAGAGAGGTGAAAGGCAGTACCTGCCTGGCTGAGGTTTGTAGATCCCAAAGTGTCTTTTTCTCTGGAAGCAAGTGAATGACAGGGTTTCACTGTAATTTGGTTTTATAATAACATTGTTTCCATTTATTAAATAATAATTGTTTGGAATGGCAAAAATTCACAAACATTAAATTTGAACAGAACTTTTGAAAGTGATCCAAAATGGCAAAACTCCTGGTGGGTTTGGTGACAGAAGAGGCTCAGACTGAATGTTTTCAAAGGTTTTAAAAACCTTGCCTTGAGAAATTTTCAGCTCCAGAATCAAACAGAAGACCTTTTCGAAGGTTTCCTGATCAACTTGTTCATTTATAATAAGACAGGTAGAATATTTAGCTTACATTTTCATGTCCTTTTCAGACCAGAAGAGAACGTCCTGCATGTCATCAAAAAACCAAAACCAGAATCTGATACCTGTGGGGCAGCATAGAGGGTGGGTACATCCATACCCTGCAACTCAGTGGTAGCTCAGCTTCCCCTTCCTTCCCATTCAGAAGTTCTCTGGCTGTTGCAAGATCAGGCTTTTTAGAAGAATTGGAAAAATGCAGTCTATCATGTTAACATCCCTCCTTCTCTAAGATATACTGTACAGGTCATAATTTATCCTTTTTAATAAAAAAGAAATAAATTTACCTTTTGAGTGTCATTTCTGACCACTACTGCCCCTTTGCTAAAGCCATGGGGCTTCAGAGTAGACAGCTTGATGGAATTCCAGTTCACAGCTTAATTTTCCTCCTGATAAAAGAGACAAAAAGATCCTTTCAGTAAAAATAAAATTTAATACAGTCCGCAAATTTGATATATTACAACCTCCGACCTCAGCTTAATTGTTCACAAAGGGCTAACGGTACCACTGGCAAGTAAATGACTTCTACAGAGTGTTGCAACTCTGATAGTTGAAGAGAAGGGGAGCAGCAGTCTGACAGATAATCAAAATTTTTAATGTGAACCATAGTGAGAGAGGTTATTCAGAGCACACCCAGACTGTAGGAGCCTTCCACAGCTGCCAGAGTAGCTCCTTAGGATGAGAAATGCTTAAACATCATCCTCACTCAACTTCGTTAAGTGTTGCTGCTGTTAGTCACCAACCCATACAGAGTCTGACACTTTACAGCAACAGACAGCAACAATCTGGGATCTGCAGAGACAGAAACATGCTATTTAAATTTCTTTGAGGCTTTAATCTGCCCCCAGTTCTGTGGCCCTCAAGAGCTTTTCTTAGATTTTGACAAGGAACCAAGGGAAAGACTATGAAGACAAAAAGAAAGGAGTCATGCTAAAACACCCACTACTGGCCTGTGGCAGCTGACCTTTTAAAGGCTACTGCACAGAGCAGGATTTTAGTGAGGCAGCTGGGCCTCCCAGTGCTCACACAGGCTTGCTAAGGGCCATAGCGGACAAGGCAAAGGCAGAGTGGAAGAGAGGAAAGGGTGAAGAAGTGATGTTTGTCCTGTCTGTTTTGATTTAAGAAGTTAGGGAAGAACCAAATTTGTCTCCGACTCTCTTCTCCACATGCTGTCCTGGTGAAGTCAGTAGAGACCTGTGTGGATCAGAGCTGGTGTGCAGAGAGAATGAACCCATGGAGTTTAAGGGACCATATTACCAAACAGGTCCTTGCATTCTCCTTCTATTGGGAGCACACAAAACAAATTATTCTGCATGATCCATAAGCTGGCTTACCTCATTGTCTTTATTATATTGGACAAAAGCAGGAAAATCACAGCTGTTCCAGCAGTTGATTTGGCTCCTAAAGAAGAGACGGGTCAGGAACTTATGCAGCTGAGTAGATGCTCACCTACAGAGTCTAAAGCATTCTTGTTGCTCCAGGATATTGAGAAGCCCACAGCAACAAAAATCTGGGTAACATTTTGCAGCTATATAACATCCTAAAAGAGCATAGTGGTTAAAAATACAGTACAATGTGCATGTATGTCTATAAAGAAAGGGCACTCCTGAAGTGCTGAACTGTGCATACATTTACACCTTACCAGGCACAGGTCGTTAGCAGATGTACTTATACAGAAAGTGCTGAATGCAGTTTCCTCCTTCTCCTCCTGATTCAGTGTGGGGTCAAGAACATCAAACAGCTCCCACAGAGAGCACTTGCAGCCCCCTGAGACCACCGACAATTGCATTTGTTCTGGCAACCGTTGCTCACCCTCAGGCTCTGCTCCACAGTGGGTTGCCATCACAAGCCGAGGCTCGCAGCACAAAGGAACCCAAACTGTATTTTACTACAAAAAGGAATTATAAAACCCCACCTGCCAGCTGAGAGGGTAAATGCTTGATGACTCCTCCCCAAAACATGGAAGACAACAGGAACTACTGTGCTACCCTGCACAGGCATTTCCCAAGCCTGTGGATCCAACAGAAGGATCCATCCTACTATGGATCACCCTTGCAATCACACATCTGAGGAGCAGCAGCACCAACCCAGCCCACTAACTCTGCTACACATTATTAACAATCATGTTGTTTGGTTTCCTGACTGGCAAAAAGGACGGTAAAAAACTATGTCTTCATGTTGGTGGAAGGCAGCTGAGCTACCCACAGAAGCAAACCAAAGGGAAAGAATATTTCTAGATCAGAGAGTGTCTGTTGCTCAACACAGCCAAAATCACTAGGTTCTTCCTAAATTAGGGATGCTGATATATCCAGCAGCAGCCACTAGTCATATTGGCTGTCTCAGTGTCACTGGAAAGCAACTACCAAAGCCTTCAGAAGTTCATATTTCAATTTTAAAGCTGAGGCTATTTTAGCT
The DNA here is from genome assembly GCA_013390005.1 of Calyptomena viridis. Taxonomy (NCBI): domain Eukaryota; kingdom Metazoa; phylum Chordata; class Aves; order Passeriformes; family Eurylaimidae; genus Calyptomena; species Calyptomena viridis. Next base: position 294,544 of record WEIV01004786.1, read on the forward strand.
AACGTCCCCAAGGCAATTGTCTGGTCAAATGTCAGAGTTTATATCGCTGAAGGAAATCACAATGTTTATGAGATCTCCGCACTTTGGGAATCAGATTAGACTCCATTTGAGCTTCTCACATTATACTGTGTTGTGGATACCTCAGTTTTTCCTTTGTGTTTGGAACATATCTCAGTCTCCTGTTATTCCTATGAACCACTGAAAATCTCTCTTTCTGTCATGTTTAAAAATGAGTTTCATTGCTGTAGGATTTCCCCCCACTAATTCACATACTAAAAAAAATCTTTCAATGGATGTTGTTTCTGTACGCTTTTGAGTCTGATACCCTGCAAATTGGTAACTTATTTACTTTTTCATTAGCAAAACATTGTTTGGATTTGGTCTTTTGTGACTAATGCTAAACTTCAAACTTAATTTTAACTCTTTGACATCCATGATTCCCCTTGGGTTTTTGTCTCTCTGAGCTTCTTGGGTTTTTTTAACTCTGCTCACTGCATTACTGACGCTAAGGATTGGCTCCTTTGCTTTGGCACAAGGACAGTGCAAGTGTTACCTGTTCCTGCAGATTAGCTCTGTAAGCTGGTTTCCACATGAGTTCTGCCCTGGCCTCGTTCACGGGCTGCCACTGTGCTGACTTCACATTAGTGACCTACTGCTCGTGTAACTGGGTCTAAGGCATTTGGAGCCTTACATACCCATCAAAGTAATGTGGCTTGAAGGCATTCCTTGATTTACAAACTTCAAAAACTCATACTTTTTCACTCAGTGCACTAGAGCTCTTGTTCCTCTGCCAGACCCAGGTTGTTAAACCTTTTTGCTTTTTTCCTAGCAGTGTGTTTGTTCTCATATTTTTAATGTCTCCTCTAGTTTGAGGTCTCTATATTTTTGAGTGTTGTGACACCTACAAGCTAGCACCAACCTTCAGGCACAGTTAATCCCATTGAATTTGTTAGTTCAAAGAACTTGAGATACCTACCAAAACTATGGAAATGTATTTCTTAAAGTTTGGTCTTGACAGAGGACTTTTACTTGACTAGAGAAGCTGTACTGCTACACTATATGGAAGAACAGCACTGATGATGGTGATGGATGCAAATGTGAAAGTTCCTGTTCCTGGGAGCTTTCCTCCCATAGCTTTTAACTTACATGCCTTACACTTAATTTTGTTAATATTTAAAGGACACTCATAGAGCAGTCTGTATTGAAGACTTTCCTTTACAAAACCTAATACAAATAACACTCTATCTGGTGAAAAGCTACCTCTTCAAACACAGAACAGAGTGAACCCACTTTTCTGTTTCCATGAAAGACAGTGGTTCCTCCCCTCTATGTTTCCAGTCTCCCGAGCATTGCTCCATGACCTGCAGTGGCACATGGCTGCAGCATCCTGAGCACTCGCTTCACCCACCCACTCACAAGAGCTCCCACTGTTCCTCTTGCAGTTGCAGAACGTGTTTGAAATACAACAATTCTTTTACAAGGAGCATTTTAGTTGCAGGAGAGAGAAGGCAGTAATGTCCACAGTATACTTTTTATTTCTATAGTCAAGGACTTTTTTTCTTTTTTAGATTTATTCTCCCCATATTTCTACTAGATCCTCTCCATCCTTAGGAAAGCATCAGGTATAAGATGCTGACAGGATAACAACTGAGCTAAGCCTGGAAGTTAAATTTTCATATTATCTTTCATATAATGAACATCTGTACTTTTTCCATTTATTTGTCTAAACAAGTACCTTCATTTCCTTCTGGTATTTTTTTTCTTCATATTATTGGCTGACACCCAAGTAGGTAAAGTATTTCAGTGCCATCCCACCTCTAGGTTCAAACAAAAATTAAGAAAAAAAAAAGAGAAACAGTGTAAGGTTGATCACACACTTGTTATTAAGTCAAAGCCGGATTCAAGTGTTTGTGTGAGGTAGAATTATCTCATTCTTTTTGTCTGTGTCTTTCTGTGATCTACCAGTCAAGTATGTGATTGGATTTCAGCTCAACAAAACCTTAAATTACACACCTATTGTGCCTGAGCTAAGCCTAGTTTCACAGCACTGGAGAAGGCTCCTCACTGCTCTTTTGGCACTGTTCGATCTGGCTTCTGCTATCATCCGCAGGTTGATGAATGAGTAATAGGATTAGAAAGTCTCATCTCTGAAATGCTATAATTGTCACATTTGGTGAATTGACAAAGGCCTGGGTGATGGAGAGGTGCTCCATAATGTAAAGTCATACATTCAATCTGCACTCACTAGCCAATGCTAAGAGAATGGAAGGAATAAAAAGAATCCCTTCAGCTTTCCATTTGCCCAACATACACAGATATCACAACCTCTAAATTAACTTTTTATGCATGAGTTTGTTGGAAGGCAGAGTGCTCTGCCTCTTAAAGGCTCTTACCTCTCTGCAAGGAAGATGATATACTTGTTGATTCTTTGATTAGTGCAGGAGAATTTAGGAGGGCCAGAGCAGGGGACAGATTTTCTTGTCCTCCCCAAGAATCTTCAGTTCAAAAGACCAGAAGAAAGATCTTCCTCCAGGCAAGGATGACTCAACAGGTGAGGATTTGAGCCTCTGTATTCATATAGACTGCCTTTCCATCCACCTTTTAGAAGACTGGGGGCACACTGGTCCTGACAGAAATTCCATACTTTTCTCTCTTTAAGCCCACCTTTATTAGCCAAGATGTATCTGAAAACGAACAAAGTTTTCAGTGACTCTTATTCCAAGACATATTTTAAAATGCTAGATTTCCAAAGGGATTTACAAGCCAAACTTGGATAGACGTGTTAGTAAGTTACATTGAGGACCTACCTACCTACGTGAACACAGTATTGAAAAGCTTAATAGCAGAAAGCAAACATAAAGGGTAAGCAAAACCTTTCTATTTTTTCCTTCTCATATTTACTGTTTTAACTTCCACTGTTTATAAGCAATGGCAACATTTCTGTTTCTAAATAGAAGGTTGGAAAACTAAAAAAATATATATAGGAGTAGTTCTCTATTCTAAAGCACCATCAGCACTGCCTTCTCCTAAGAAAGGTCTCCATGCCATGCATACAAATTAAAACAGAACTTTATTCCTGTTCACCTTTTATTATAAAAGAACATCAGAAGCCAACATCGTTTTTGCTGAAAGAATGTGTCCCCAAATGCTCTACAGATGCTGCATGTGAGGTCAACATCCCCTTTCTCTGTCAGTGTGAGTTTCACTTTAATTACAAGTGCATGTTTTGCACATTGTAAAACTACCTCTGGCTCTGACCACCATAAGAAAAAGAACATTTAGCTCAGGAAACAGTAGCTGACCCTGTCTGCTCTTTTTCTTCCTCGGCATCAGCTAAGACTATTAACACCTTATGTGTGTTGCCTGTGTGTCCCACATATGTGTGCTCTGCATCCATTTCATACAATACCTGTCGTGAGTGCACACTAAAAGCTTCCTACTGGGAATTCTCTGCTTTCTTTGACTCCTTTTCTTGGCATCTTGCTTAGCTACTGAATTCATCTGCTTGACAGAGAAACCTTTCTATGTACTAAAAGCTTTGTCCTTGGAAAGCTGTGACATTAGACTTAAACACATAGAGGCCTTTTTCACCTCCCAGTTCACTTCCTAATTATTCATTCCCAACAGAGGAAATCAGGAGAAACTGCAGCAGCCAATGTAAACATTTTGTAGTGGAAGGTAATTTTTTTTCTCCCCAAGAGCACAGTGTGATCATGATAGTTGAGTTCCTTACTAAGAAATTGCTCTGGTTTTTGTACAAGAAAAAATGGGAAATAAGAATCCCTTTTTTTTGTGTGTGTGGGAAAGAACTAAAACAGCGTAAAACACACCATTTGATGGTGGCTATTTTGCTCTAAGAGTCCCTTGCAAAATGATTTCAGAGAATACGTCCAAGTATCCACTGCATGTTCAATTTACAATTTTCATTTTCTTCTACTCCAGATCAGGGAAGCCTTCCTACAAGCCCAACTAGTACCTTGTAACACAGGATAAGATCACCCCATGGCTGTTGCTTTAGAGATTCCCCACCTAATGTGTCAGCTGCTCTCCAGAATCACTTTCCACTAGAGCAATGTCTCTCTGTGGGAGCACCTTGTCCCTTTTCACACAGACAAACTGAAACTGTCGCCTTTCAGAGCACTTAGTTATTAACAGCAATAGGTCCCCTGTGCAAATAATTTGCAGAACCAGGGCTACAGCCAATATTTTTCCAGTCTCACTGTAACTTTAACTGCAGCACACAGTATTGGCCTGCTCCCAGGAACCATCAGTGGGAAGCACATATAGCAACAGGCCACCCACTTACTGTTTTCTTAGAGAAAGTTTGCCAGGAGTGATATGCAGCTTGCACCACCTTCCTGAAACATTTCCACACTCCTTCAGCTTGTGCAGATCTGTCCCTACCAACACCTCTCATTTCAAACTCTTTTGCTCCACCTCCTTCTACGCAGTCCAATCTTCTCCTCTGATTGCTTCCTTTTTCTTCATCACCCTGTCCTGGCTCTGTGCCTTTTTTCGTGCTGTTCCTAATGCCTGGGACAACCTCTGATTAATGTTCAGCCAACAGCCTCCTCCACAGATCAGACCGCACCCAAGCGTGCTCTGTTTCTCTTATTCGGCATTATTCTGTCTCGTGCCTTCCACCTTTCCAAAGAGAAGGCTCTGAGTTGCTTAACTATGAACAGCACCCTTTGTTTCTTCAGAGATACATAACAGTATATGAGTTGGCCACTCTGCAAGTACCATAAGAGTTTTGCATGTGAGCAGTCAATGGAACAGTTTATGTACAAAATTAGCTACAGTCATTCATAAACAAAAGGAAAAGTACAGTATCACCCCAGAGCTGCACTGTGCTTTGAAGATTTCCTGTGTACTTCTTCATGATTATTGATAAATACCACCACATCACCTGGTAACTATTTGTTTTAGAACCAGTGGCATGATACCATTTTCTCTTCTCCAATTTTCCCAGGACTCACTAATAAGTGGAAATATTCTCATAGGTCCTTTGTTAAAGAATGAATAACACACTGGCAAATAAGTCACTTTCATGATCTGTTGCTCTATGTTTTTTTTTTATGGCAGCCTTTTTTTTTTTTTAATTTTAATTTATAGATAATTTCCAGAACAGCCTCTTCTAGTGTATTATGCCATATATCTTTTACAGTATTTCATAAAATCCATTTCCAGGAATCTTCATCATTGGTAAGGGAACATCTAAAACAAACTGAGACCTGAAGGACAGTTTGTTTAGTAATTGAATGTGAACAAATATAGTATCATTTTTAGATGTCCTACATGGCTTTATCTATATTTGACCTTTTGGGGCAAAATTTAACTTCCCTTCTTTGAGAAAAGGTATACTAAAATGGGAAACAGTTAGGTGACTTCTCACTGTATTAAATTCAGTTTTCTCAAGACCAGCAATACTCCCAGCATTACACTGTGCTGTATTAAAATCTAATTCTGAAAGTTTGACAAAGTACATATTTAACACAGGTCAGCAGTATATTGACAGGATGTTAATTTTAAATTGTGTCAGCATTTCCTGTCTTGAGTGTTAATGTCAATTAGCACCTTGCTGCATAACCTCCAAGTCCTCCCTTATTACCGGAAAGTGGCAAAGCACGCAGCAAAAGCACTTCTATTCAAAACACCACTCACTATCAGCCAAACAAAGGGCTGTCATAACAAAACCAGCGAGGTGAAAGTGTCTAAGCTGCTATGGATTTGAGGTTAGAAGCCTTAGTCTTTTTCCTTATTCCTGATATTAAAAGTGTAAGTGTGTCAACTTGGAGCAAAAGGCTAATTACTTTGAGGCTCTTTGAAAAGTGTGTTACCATTCAAAATCTCTAAGCCTGACATAAAGCCCTTGGCTTTAGATTGCACAATGTATAGCTCACTGTAGGTCATCCATTAGTATCCTTAACACACTCTGAAATGTACAGTCTTATTCTGGGAAATGGGAGCGTTTCTGCACACCTGATTTTTTTGGTATTTCATATGTGATGTGGAAAGCACATGTTCCAGTCTCCAACTTCACAGTGAGACCTCACTCCTGGGTGCCCAGAGAATAAACGTGGTGACTTTGTACATGTTTTCCTAAACATTACAAAATTCTCACGCTACTCTATTATAGCAAATCACAACATAAATGCATATATGAAGGTCTAGATGAATACACATCTAGGCCTGATACCCTTTCTTACACTTATCTATTCTGTTAAATTCAGCAGTGTAGACACACAGGATGAAAAAATCTGACTTAAGTCAAGCTAAAGTTCTTCTATGATGTCACTGCCCTAACTGCCTGACTTTCCAGAATATAGATGTGTTCCCAGAACAACAACACAAATCTCAGAACATTTAACCTAAATTCTGAAGAAAGCTAACTGGTGTTGTAGACTTTTGTGAAAAATAAATTTTCATGGAAAATAGAAAACGTTAGTCTTTTCTGTCAGCTCTAATCCTAGACCTTGTTGTCTGTTTAGGGAAAAAAAAAAAAAAGACAAGTATTTTCATCCAGCCAATGTAAATCCTAGTGCTGGATGACTGGAAGCTCCTGTTGAAGTCCATTGGTGCTCACATTGTGAACAATGATTGTTTACTTTTAAATAAAACCTTAGTCACTTTTGAAATTTTTAATTATAACTATTTGGTCCTTACAAAGAAATACTACCATTCATCTTGAGCATGACAAAAATAGGAATGAGAAGCATCTTGCAAAATTATAAAGGACTAAAACACTTTATTTCTATGCAAGTCAAAAGCTCAGTGGGCTTTAGCATTGGCATTCTACAGTGAGCTACACACTACTGCACCAAAAGTTTGTCATTTCATACTGAATTTTGTGTGGCTTTTCATTGAGGTAAAGCAGGCCTTACTGTGGGTGTGATTATTACCTGCTGTGTCCCAGGTAAGCACAGTGCTGGCAGTGAACAGCACTCATACCATGACTTCTGCAGCTCAGGCAGTGTGTGTGGAAATCAGTTGTTCACAGCATAAGAAGCATTCTCATACTCACTCTCATCAAGCACCGTGTTCCTACCTTTGTTCCCCTGAGCACCAACTCAAGGTGTGGCCAGGCATCACGCAGTAAATCTCTTGCTCTTGAGATCTGGTGTAGAGATGACACAGGCATTATGCACAGACATTGCGCTGGGTGCTTATGCTCTGCCAGATTCTAAACAAATTGGCCAAACAAATTAATGCCACACACCCTAAATTGGCTGAACAAATTAATGCAACACGCCCTTTGCACAAGGGTGTCTTTGAAGGCCAAAGACCATACATGTTACAGCGAGATGCATTCTACTGAATAGGGTGTTTCGAACAAATCTGTTTTGAGAGAAGAGAAACAATGTATTGTAGTTTCAAGTTAGAGCAGGGC
>WEIV01004787.1:2987-58536 GCA_013390005.1 Calyptomena viridis
GCCATGATGTTCTGCCCAGCTTTTTTTTCCCTACTCCTTCTTAAATATGTTATCACAGAGGCGTTGTTGCCTGACCTTGGCTAGCTTAGAGCAGAGAAAAACTCTAGCAGCTTCTTAAAGAAGCCTCTCTCCTAGCCCCCCCCCAGCTAATAAAAAACTCTGGTTACTTAAAACCACAACACTCACATACCTTTCCTTTAGGAGTCTAAATTGAATCCCCAAGATACCTGTTAACAGGCATCTCCTCTCCCTGTACTGCTCATCCAGAGGAGGAGAATAGGAACCTGTTAGAGCTTCACCTTCCACTCAGATAATAGAAATGATACACAATTTCCAATATACAGTATTTCCAATAATAATTATCAAATAGAATGATATATTATTCTAGAATATCTATTTGTAGTTACACTTTATATATTACAGAATAGTATAAGTATCATAATTATAAGGATTATATAATACAACAATGAAAATAGGTATATATCATCACAATTATAAAGATTATATCATACAAGAATTAGAATAGATACATATAATAATATTCCCTTATATATCAATTACTATTTTCTCTGCTTACCCACCAGGAGAACCTTAGGAGTATTGAAATGGTCTTAGTAGTTCTCCACTGCCCTTCTTAGGTTGTTTAAAACTAATAATAAGAAAAAAAAAAGAAAAAATAAACACTTGCGTGAGGTGTCTTGTTTCATAGAATTACAAATATTTATATTTTGCAGCTGGTTGTACCTAAAAATGGGGGAAAACATAGTTTTTCTGATGTTTTCCTCCAAAATTTTGCATATTTCTCGTCTGACTTCTACCCATCCTTTGTGCCACCTTTCAGCTCAAGTGTGAGAATGAAGCAGTCACTGCACCCCAAGCCAGTAGCAGCTATAGACAGCAGTGATGTCTCATCCCAATACACATGGAATCCTTAAGAGGATATCAAAAATGTAACAAAGAGCACAATTGCACAAGAAGTCAGGGGTTTGCTTTGTAAGGACAGTTTCAAAGTTGTATGGCTGGAAAACCACCCTCCTCCTATTTTGATAGTATATGAGCCAAAAAACCATATGGACTATGTTTTAAGGTTTGCACCCTTCCTTTCTCCTCCCAGTCTCTACTGTTCTAGAGGTGTTTCTCTGCCCTCTGGTTTATTAATGTGACAAAACAGACAAGTGTCATTAATTATGCAAATAATATTTCTTAATATTGGCTTAGATTCATTTCCCATTGCCTTTTGCCATATAGAAGGGAGAGGGAGGAAAAAAGGAAGGAAATAACGGAGGCTGCTAATCAGTTTATAGCTGGAGATTTCTTGATTGTAATGACTTTTTTTCTAAACCATTATAAATCATGATTGTTACTATAAGTACTTAAGTAAATGAAACAGTAAGTTTGAATGATATCCACATGTATTTTCCTGTCCAGCTTGTAGATGGAGACAATGATTTACATTTATTCATTAATCACCCTATATTCATTAATATGCCCTAGTCCTGCTAGCTTGTTGAGTCGACAAAAAATTTGTTATAATAAGAGGAAGCAAGTTCCTTACACTCTTAAATATAACTATTTTTTATCAGCAGGCTGATAAAAATCCTTCCTGATCAAGTGATGAAGATAAATCACGTTGCTTTTAAAGACAACCTTCACACCTTTGGCTTTAATTTCGAATTGATAAACTTGTGCTTACAGGCATCTGTTTGTAAATGCCTCAGTTCTTGCACTTGAGCTGTGACATCCACCAAGCTGCCACACATCTGTAATAAACAGCTGTTCCATGCAGTATCTGCTCCATGAAGCATCCAGAGCTGGTACCAGTGCTGCATAATCAAAAGGGAGTTATCTTACACTGCCTGTCCTGGTTGTTTGAAAGCTGTGCTCCCATTCCTTCTGAATCCACTCATATCTCCTACTCGATGTCCTTGCATCTCCTATTTGGCAAATGCTATGTGGATCTTGCTGTAGAATCCAGTCACAGAGGTAAAAACAACGTTTTGAGGACAAGTTGAATGTGTTTTAACTGTCTCTGACAACGACTGTCCTTAAAGTTTATAGTGATGAAGAACCCATCTTCTTCCCTGCTCTGATGCCAAACTCTCTTTAGCAGGCAGATTTTTTACTTCTAGACTTCTTGAGAGCAGAACAAATTATTATGAATTGTCCCTGCCCACAGCAGGAGGTTGGAATGAGATGATTTTCAGGGTCCCTTCCAATCCAAACCATTCTGTGATTCTGTGATTCTATCCATGGCCTCTCCATGTAGGATGTGTCATCACCCTTGTATAACATATTTCTAAAATAAGAAAATCCTCCCCCCCTCCATATTTCCTTATAAGTTGATGAATCACCCATTATTTGCAAACTGAGCTATCCTCCAGGCTTTCAAAGTTCCCAGCCTCCAGCATTAGGAGTACAAACGAGAGCTCCTGTGTAATCATTCCCAAACTACCCTCATATTCCCTCTATTCCCCCACTGACCATCCCGTGATGCCGACAGGGCACAACTCCTGTGTGTCCCAAAACCATTTTCACTGACCCACTAAATCAAATCACATGCAAGGATGAGACACGACCACAACATGACATAATCCACTAGCAAAGTGATTTCTTTGAAAAGAGAGCTTTCCAAAATGTTTGTGAGAGCAGTCCCATTGAGACCATTCTGGCACAGTTACAGTATCTCTGGGCAGCTTTTGTTTTCTGCCCACATTGTGATAAATATCAGAGCATCCACCTGAACGTTCTTGAACAAAACTGAGTCATAGATATTTCAGCAACACACTGGCAGCCTTTTATTTGCACAAACATCCAAAATAATTTTCTCCTATTTGTACAACTCTGCAGAACAATGCTGCAATTAATTCTGCTCGTATCAAAGGGGTCCAGTGGAACTTCTTTAGAAATAAATGCATATGATCATTAGCTTTGTTTATTCTGTGTAGTTCTTGGAGACAATGTCTGGGCAAAAATCTGATTTTTTATCTTGTAGTTCTGAAATGGGGCATCACTTGTATTTTGAGAGCAATGTTAAATTGATATTTTTTTAAGCCTGTTATAGTTGGGGAAAAAAATGAGAAAATGGGAGCATTTGCCCCTTGAAACACAGAACATGATTAAGCAAAAGCAGTTTAGTATTACATTGCAGTTTGATATAATGATATGCCACCACTGACCTGGTGAACCTGCCACAGAACAGTGTCTAATGCAATATGAGACATTAAACAAATGGACACTGAGAGCCAGCAAAATTGTACCAACCCCTTGAGCATGGCAAATGGGAAAAGTAATTAAGCTCCATACTCTGCAGAGAAGAAGGGGGATAATATAAAATATAAAATAGACATGCCCTTTGAAAATCATTTGGGGGCTATTCCATAAGTATCAAAACAAAATTAGAGTTGCTGAGATTAAATCTGAACACCCATAAATACAGAACATCTTTGGCAAAAAAATGAGCCAGTGGAACACAAAACACTCCCTGAGGGGTAGGATGATCAGCAGGAGTTTCCCATAGTCCTTAAAACTCTGGAAATCTCAGGTTCCCACCTGTGAGGTTTGCATGAGAGCTCAAGCAAAACCACATCAGAGGTGTTGCACACTCCTGTGGAGGAGAGGAGCTGTGGGACAGTTGATGCAGCATGCAGAGATGCCAAGCTTGGGTGTCCATGCTCCAGCTGTTGCTATTCAGCAGCACCAAGGATCCCAAGGCTCAGCTTCTATCTGTTTCAGCCCATTTTCTGGCATTTGGCACATTTTTTGTCTTGTCTTTTTGTCTTGTAAGTCACCTCAGCCCTGTGGTTCAGGGAAGGGAGGACCATGGAGAGATGACTGTGCCCATAGAATCAGCTTTTCAGCAGCAATAAGCTTCATGTGTTACTTGTTTGTGTTCCAAGGTGCTTTATGAATGATGAACTGTATTTCTGCATAATTATAAATGTGATTTTGATTCTCTGTAAAATCTATTCCACTGGTTCTTTCACTGTCTTCTTCATATTCTGAGTCATCTGGCCAGTTCAGCCTTAGGGTGTCAGTCCTATTTGTAAAAAGCCAGATTTATCCACTGAACACACCAAGTCCTTGCATGAAGAGTGTACAAATATTTAACCTGTCCTTGCATAAAAGGAGTCTCTGAAATCGTTTCCTTCTCTTTGAAAAACATGATTGGAGTTCGCTGCTGTCTTTGAAAACCGACACTTGTCACCTTTTATGTAGTTTAGTGGTGGCTGAAGAACTCAGCATGAAAGCAGAAGGCTTAGTTCACTGCCTTTCATTCAGAAAGGGTTTCAGCCCACTTATTTCACCTCACAGAAAAGAAATTTAATCTTTTCCAACTTTGGGCTATTCTGGGTACTTTGTACTTTGCTTCCTAATGCTACTATTTGATACATGTGTACAGGAGAGAAAATGGCACAAATATGTCTCTCTCCAGCCTGGTGCTTTGACATGGGAAGGTCTGGTTTGCAGTTGCTTCCTGGGACAGTTTCTGTAATTTAATGGTCATTAAATGCGTTTAAGCTGTCCAGGCAAGATGGAGAGAATCCAGAATTACCTTTTTCTCTGATCACTCAGCAAAAACTTGCAGTCACCTCTTTTTTATATGATTATCTTTCTTAACCCCCTGATTTCTAAATTGACTGCAAAGAGCAGCAGTTTCAAAATAGCACAATGGCAAATACCTCACCTGTACTGGTCCTGCACAGCCCCATGTGTGACCCATATATGCCAGATGTTGAACATTGTCTTGTTCAAGGTGGACAGATGAAAGCTCTCAGGCTGAGGATGTACTTTAGCTCAGCATTTACAACTCTTGAATGAATGTACTGTTCACTAACTCCCTGTATTTTAAGGCCAAGATCACAATCATGTCTATCCTTGGGTGTCCTATGAAGCTGTTTGTTAGTTGGGGTTCTCGACATCTCTTGACTCTATTCCAGCTCAAATCAGAGATAGATGTTAGATTTTTTGTTACAGGACAGGTGCATCTGTATCAGGACACGCACGTTTGAGGTGCTTTTCCACAGTTAATGACTGTATGGATTGTATGAATCAGGATTTTTGAGCTGTGTTCTTTAATTTTCCACAGATTCTCTGAGTTTCTGTCCTTTATTAGGACCTGCCCTCCATCTCTACGTCAGGAATTACCAACACCAGCGTGTCACAGCTCCTGTGCCAGTCACTGAATGTTGGATGTGGTGTTTGCCACAAGGCAGCAGTGAGCAATTAGCTGAAATGCCTGGAGTGGAAAGGGCTTCAATGCCACCCCTGTGGTGCACCTTTGATTTTCCTACTCCTGTGCATATTTAAGACTCACAGATTTTTTTTTTATCTGCAAGTCACATCAAGGTCCAACTAATGCTTCTGGCCTTAAATACCTGTAAAAGAGAGCATTTTATTTTGCCTTTTTTTTCTTTCAGCTGCCATAGGGAGTTTATTATTTCCTCTTGAATACACTTGTTCTTCCACCTTGTGTACCCCAGGACTATTAAAAATTAGCAATTCAGAAGTGCTGTTTTTATTTGGACAATCTTAATATCATAAAGCATCAGATTTTGTCTGACCTCGATTCCTTCCATTCCTGCATTACATAACCTGGCAGCTCAGACTTCTGGTTAGGCTTTGTAATTCCAAAAATGTGTCAAAACACATATGTTATAATTATTTGATATTTCTGAGTGTGACAGGTAAAATCACAGCAAAACTATTCTCCTGAAAAATTGAAATGGTTTCCATTTTGCTGTGTGGAATAACTACATCCTTTCTTCGACTTCTCAAATCCTTATGTGTTTGCAGTGCCATGTATTTAGCTGTAATAAATTAGCCTTGTATTTGCACTAAAAATATTTGCACTAAAAATATAGGCCACATTGCAAAAGTCAATAATTGCAAAGGGCATTTTTTTTCCCCTCAGAAGATTTTCTGGGGTTTTTTTTAAATCAAAAATTTTTCAACAAAGATGTTATATCCACAAGGAAATATAAAAGGATACAAACCAAGTCTGGTTTAAAGCTTTTGGAATATCTAAGCTTCTCTTGCATTAACATTTTGGAACGTCACTTTTTGGGAGGGAGAGTTGGTCTGGGTTTCTTTGTTGGTTTGAGGTTTTTTTTTCCTTGTGCTTTATTTCATCTGGTTTTGGTGTTGTTTTTCAGGGAGGGCTCATCATGCTGGGCAGATGTGATAACAGGCTGATGGACGCTGGGCAAGCTCAGGGGAAACGGAGAAAAAAGGCAGTTCTGAAGTGTGTGAGCTTTTTCCCTGGCTTTTTTTTATTATTATTACTACTTTTTTTGTGTGTGGAAGAGCTTTCATATAAAAAAAACAACCAAACTAGCAAAGATCCAGAAACACGTAGCTGTGTCCCTCTGGAAACTGGGAACTGCTGATTGCTACAAATCTGTTTAAGGCTGGAAAATCTGCAGCTGGCAGAGGCAGCGCTGAGGCTCCCAGAGCTGCCCCTGAGGCTCCCCAGGCACTGCCGAGTGATGGAGGGTTTAAGGGACTGAGCACGTCCAGGTGTCACTCAGCCCTTCCTCCTCACAGCCACTCGGGCTTTAGTCTGGAAATCTATCCCCTGAAATCAGCCACAAAACATATGCAGAGATGGGAATGAGAGCAGCTAAATCCGGCCTGAAGAAAGTGACAAAAATGACACATTGCACCCGAAGGAAGGTTGACACAACGTAAAGACAAACTGCAAATAAATCGGTGTAAACCGAAATTCGCTTGTACGACTACAAAATAAAACCCCGTTTTTCACGGGGCGAATCATCACTTCCCATCCTCCACCCCTCCAAACACTCCAAGGTTAAAGTGGGGTGGAGGCTTTGATGGACACGAGCAGCTTTTAGATGCTCTGGGTGAGTTGCAGCCGAGCGCATCCCTGAGGAGGTGATGTAAGGATAAACCGAGAGGATAATGAAGGGAAAGGGACTGACCACAGGGTGTTAATGCGAGCTGCTGCCATGGTGAGTGCTCAGCACTGCCCGTTCCTGGGGCTGTCGTTACTGGTGACTCCGAGGTTTGGGTGAGGAAAAGCACTTTGTTTAAATTATTGCACTTGCTCTGAGTGCAAAACGCTTGGAGTTTCAATGAATCAAAGGCAAAGAATACAGCTTATCCTAGACAGGGAGATTTCAATCCTTTGGAGAGATGAAAAAGCAGTAATGCTGAGTGGCTGTGTGCACTTCCAGTAATTACTAGAGAATAAAGTCTGATATCAGTGGTATAGAAATGTTAGGTTATGTAAAACTTGTATTGAATGAAGCGAATTTTAGGGAGAGAAGGATGTGCATTCATGGCTTCATTTTCATTTGAAAAGTATTACTAGTGATAATGTAAACTGTCTCTCTGCTAAATAAAATATAAACTATGCCATTTCCCTAGAAATTATTAAAAAACCCCACTTCTCTGAGTCAACCCAGGACACTCTCAGATTCTACGAATCTGAGTTTAAAACAGGGAATTTGGACTCTGGATTCTTTTTTCTGCTTTATAAAAACATCACTTCTGTGTTTCCTTTACTGAATCATTAAATCTGTAAAATCTAGAAAAAACCCCTCCTGGCTCTGGATGCCATGAAACAGTGACAAGGCTGCCAGTTTCCAAAGGTGCTCAGTGCCAACAAATTTGGTTGAAATCAGTGAATTCTGCAGATATTCACAACCCAATAAAGGCAACGGGTGCCCAAAACCTGAGGCAGTTAGTAGGGACATGTGAAAATGGATTCTCACACATGCAATGCATCCTTGGGTGGAAGTACAACGGGAGAGGTTTAGATTGGATATTGGGGAAAATTTCTTCACAGAAAGGGCTGTCCAGCCCTGGCACAGCTGCCCAGGGCAGTGATGGAGTCCCCACCCCTGGAGGGGCTTAAAAGCCATGTGGATGTGGCACTTGGGGACAGGGGTCAGTGGTGAATTTGGCAGTGCCCAGGGAATGGTTGGACAGATGATCTTTGAGGGCTTTTCCAATCTAAACAATTCTGTGATTCTACAAAGGGCAAAGGACTGAATCAGAAGAGGTACCCCAATATATGTTGAGAATTTCATCTGATGAATTCAACATCCCCCCAAAACATCAGCACTATATTTAACTTTTCAGCACTCCAGATAGTTGACACTCTTGCCAACACCTTTCAAGCACTAATTAATTCTCTTTGTATCCCCTTGATCTGAGGATCATCTCCATCTTCTGTGTGGAGAATCAAGGTTTTAAAAGGTGAGACCACAAGCCAGAAATAGACTTGGACTGTCTGACATCTCCTGCTTTCCTCATGGGATTGGAATAATAAATTAGCATCAGGGAGGAATTCCTTGCTGCTGCTTTCTTTGCTTCTGTGGGGTTTTTTTTCTGTCTCCCTGTCATTCAGCAGTGCTCAGGCATAAATTCCTTGCTCTGCCACTGCCAAGAGAGGAGCCTCTCAACACTCTGAGGTGTGAAAGTGGAGACTGCTGTTTATTTGAGTGCATGGCAGGGTGCCAGGCAGGTGGGTGGAGGCAGAAGCTGCCTGACACAAGGTGAGATGTCTTGGGAGGAAAAACTCAGAATCTTTCCTGTGTCAGGCTGACCCTTTTGTTTAAAGGTGGAAGGTGTCCCTGCCCATGGCAGAGGGTTGGAATGAGATGATATTTCAGGTCCATTCCACCCAAACCCCTCTAGGACTCTATGGTTAAAGATGAAATTTTAAACAACCTTCCCCCACCCCCAACAGACACAGATCCATAAAGAAATTGAGAACTTTTCACTACTGTTTGTTGCAAGAAAGAGAAATCCTGTAGCATGATGGAGTTTCATTCTTTCTTTAATTCCTCTGGTGTTTAGATTGATTCATTCCCTTACGGACACCAGGGATGCTTTTGAAAGATGCCCATGACAGACATTAGAGAGTTTATTATTTCTCTTCTTTTTCACTTTGCAAGGAGCAGCAGCAGAACTCCAGAATGCCATAACGTTTCAGTGTTTTGATTTTTTTTTTAAGTAAAATAAAAAAAAGCAAAACAACACACCAAAAAAACACGACCACAAAAAAAAAAAAAAAGGAGAAACTGAGTCTCTTGAATGAGTTAAAATTAGAAACGCACAAAAGTGAGAGGAGAAGTGACTCACTCCAAGGTCACGCAAAAGCTTGGGNTACACAAAAGTGAGAGAAGTGACTCACTCCAAGGTCACGCAAAAGCTTGGGAGCAACAGCAGTGAAAGAATGTAAAAGTCCCAGTTTGTTGCTTTAGAGACAGGGACCCCCATCCTTTATGGGAATCTCTGGAAGCAGCTGGAGAACACAAGTGACTCTCCCTGCCTGTTTCCTTGGAGATGGAGAGCAACGTTTGTAGCAGCGAGTGAGGGAAGTTTCCTCCTTGTAAACAGAGCCAGGTATCATCCTGCCCTCAGCTTCCTTGGATCCATGGGAGCAAAAAGCCTGTGGTGTACAAAAAATCTCCTTTCAAGTGAGTGTGTAGGACATGGTGATAGGAGGGGAGGTTATTTCAGAGCAGGATGTAGAAAATCCAAAGCTAAAGCTAAATCTTCCCTCAAAGCCTGTACTTTCAAGCTGCCAGGAGTAAGGTACATTGAATATGCAGGAGACTGGAAAAGGAAGGAGTTTGCCAACTTATGTAATGCAGTTGGATGTTCTTGCTCTAACTACTGACCTGGATCAAATCTGCTGCCAACTTGCTCCTACAGAAGTCAGCAGCTGGTTCTTGTATTGGCCTGGGACATGTTATGTTCATAACATGCATTTTCCAGTGGAAAACTTAGTGGAGAAATCAGAGAAAAAAAAAATTCTTTTATGGATTAGATATATATAGCTATACATGAGCGCTAAAAATACTCATTTTCATGCACCTCCATATAGTTTTGTGACTTTTGGCATTTTCTGCAAGTGTCTGTGCTCATTACAGGGTGTTTTGTGGAGGAGTTTGTGTCTTTGGATGTGTGGGAGTGACAGGAAGGGATGTGAGACTTTGCTGGATTTATGAACCTGCTGCCAGACTGCCCACATTGGGGAACTGGACTCTGAGCATAGAACCTCTTCCAGGACTGCTTTGTGCAGAGTTCTTCTCGTTAACTCCAGTGTGTCATGGCCGTGCACTCAGAAAATATGCAGCTTTTATAAAGCATTACCTGACATGTCTGCTGTGCATTGGTATCACTTTGCATTAAGCCAGCTCAGTTTTATGGTTCAACCTGAAAGCTCAGCCCAGCACAGCAACCTCCCAGGTTATCTGACCTGTCAGTTAACCTGAGCCAGATCTTTTACAGGCAGCACCATTTAGCTCTTTAGTTTTGAATTTTTTTTTCCATTTCTGTTAACACAGAATCACAGAGTCTTAGAGTCATAGAATGGTTTGGGTTGGAAGGTACTTCAAAGACCATCTCGTTCCACAACTCTGCCATGGACAGGGACACCTCCCACTATCCCAGGGTGATCCAAGCCTTGTCCAACCTGGCCTTGGACACTTCCAGGGATGGGGCAGCCACAGCTTCTCTGAGAAACTTTGTCCAGTGCCTCACCACCCTCACAGGGAAGAATTTGTTTTTAAGATCTAATCTCAACCTGTTCTCTTTCAGTTTAAAACTCTTCCTCCTTGTTCCTATCACTTCATGCCTTTGTCCAAACTCACCCTCCAGATCTCCTGTAGCTCCTTTTTGGTATTGAAAGACCAGATTAGTTATTTTATATTAATTTTCATTTAAAAAATAGAGTTTGTGTAGACTGCAGTCACTGTTTTGTCTGGCTGGTCTAATTCTTCTCAGGTGAGAAATAATTACGCTTTGAAATGCTGAAAGTTTGTGACTTCTCCATCCTCCCTTTACCTCCACAACTGAACTTCTTTCAACCACCTCAGTTGTAGCTGCAACACTATTCTGACACCTTTGCACTGAAGTCAAAGTCATTACTCATTCTTGCAGGCAGTCATAACAATCCCAAAGAATCTTTGTTGTAGATAAAAGGGCAAATGAATTTATGACAGCAAATTAAAGCACAATTAATAATTAAATGGTGATGTAAATTCTTAACAGGAATAGTGTTTTTTCTAGAATGAGTGCTGGCATCTGACTCCACATCTCAGTGGAGTCTGTGGCTATTAAATAACAGAGCACATCAAAGGAGTGGTGTCAGTCCATGGGAGTTAATGAAATGTTACCCTGGAGTCTGGTCCATTTTGCTCAGCTTCCAAATAAAGTGCAGAGATTTTAAGAGAATACATTGGATATGAAAAGCAGGTAACATATTTATGGTGTATTTTCAGTTTTGCTGCAGGCCCTGCCTCTACAGAGATGTCTCTGTTGAACCTTTGATGGATTAAGGTTTGGCATAAACTTTTTTTCATAAATGAAACAAAGAAAGAAAGCAGAGGCAAAATTAGAAGCTGCAATGTGGTCAGACTTCTCTTCCTCAAGCATTTCACCAAAGAAGGCAGATCTACCCCATTCCTGGAATTGTTCAAGGCCAGGCTGGATGGGGTTTGGAACAACCTGGTCTAGTGCAAGGTGTCCCTGCCCAAGGCAGGGAGTGAATGAGATGGTTTTTAAGGTCCCTTCCTGTCCAAACTATTCTATGATACATCCAAGAAGGAAGGATTTTAGAATCCTTCCAAATCCCCTCCCCTGTGGGATTTTGGAATGTGGGGAAGGAGATACTCTCTGGGTTGTAAAGACTCCTGGGACCAAAGCTCCTGGTGCCCAGAAGAGAAATGCAAATACACTCATTGCTGTAGTTGAGTCCCAGGACACCAACGAGTACAGAAGGCACCAATATGAGATTTGGGCAACGTCCTCTGCCTGAACTTTTCCCGTGGTAGGGAAACATCTCCTCCTCCCCAAAGCCTCACATTTTAGAGGCTCTGCTGTTATTTGATTATTACTTTCTGTTTTTCTGACACCTGATGATTTTTTAACAGCTTCCCTTTTAAAATATTTTAAAAAACTATTTCTCTGCATACAACTAGTATGAAAGCACAGTCTCCTACCTCAATCCATGTGGTGAAGAAGCCCTTATTTAAAATGCTTTCTCTCTCCCTACCTCCTTCCTGCACAAAACAACCCAAACAAACAAAAGAGGGGTTTTTTTAAAAGTTGGCAACAGTTTTCAGAGCTCCCACTGTCATTTCTTCTTTAAGATCTTCAACTTGTTTGTTTAAATGTTCATGTCTTTAGGCCTTTCTTCCTGCCTTTATTGCTGGAAACCATGAGAGCTGCTATTTGTTCCAGAAAGCAGATTTATTATTTCTTCTCTACCCCAACGATGACTTTCCTTCAATTTAAAGTAAAAAACTCAATTTATTCTTCTAATATGCACTTTATCTCCTGTGACTTAGAGCCCCAAGCTGTGAAACAGCACATCTTTGGTAGGTTGTGGCAATTGAAAATCAAGAGTAGAAGGCACTCTATAAAATTTAGGTGATGCATGCCCCAAACAGCTGCAATCTCATCAGTTCCAGAGTGTGGCCTGATGATAGGAGTCAATATGCCACAATAAAATGTTAGAAAAAAAGGATAAATATGCATTTTGCATTACATGATATCAAATCTCATCAGAATGGAGCTGGCTGGGGAATTTGCAGGTGACAACAATTATGTGGTGGGTACCTGAAATTTTAATCAGGGTTTCTCAGGTTCAGAGACACATCTCATGCAAGCACAGGGGCTGTGGAGGTTTGTTTTTTGGGCCTTGCTGGGCAGTGTGAGAGGGGTTTGCCCTGATGCTGCCTCAGGCTGAAGAAGGATGTGCCCCTGTGGCAGCAGAAGCCCAAAGGGTTGACAGGGAGCAGTGTGTGCACAAAGAGGGAGAGAAAAGGGGCACCTTCACACACAGTTGTAAACAAGACCTGAAATCATTTGTCCAAATGAAAACTTCACCAAGAAGTGCACTTAGATAGTGAAAATAATTACCCCACTCAAAAGCAATTTTAGTTTTCTCCTAGTAAATGCCCAATGTAAAATAATAACAGACAAACCCAGAAGACTCTGAGAAGGTGAATGGCCAGGATTACTTCTTCCTATCCTGTTTGGACACACAAGGGGGGAATTGAATCCAGCTTCCTCACCCCTCAGAGCAGGGCTCCAGACACCAGGCTGTCCAGATGTTCTAAGGAAGGCAAGGGGCTGGTTGAACATATATCTGAAAATGCATTTGCAAAACTTCTGTTCTGCATCAGACTGGAAAATATATTTTGAAACCTGATTTTTCCACTAAATGCAATTCTGGACTTCTTGCTATTCTACTTCAGAGATCAGCATCTAACACTGTGCAATGGTCTTTTGATTACCAGCAGAGTCTTGGTTCATCCATATACGTAAAAAGGTAATTCAGGTCATCTAGTTGTAAATGGAAAGATGATTTCTGGCAGGAACTGAAATGCACGTGGGGATTTATTTATTTTCCACACTGAATGAAGTTTTTCATGCTAACCATTCCTGCCCTAAACACAATCACAGCCAGTGGCAGCCAAGTGTTCACCATGCTGTTCTTTTGAGCTACAGATCTCATGATAAAGAAGAATAACCATTACAATAAAGAAGAATACAAAGGATTAGTGATAAGAAAGCTTAGTGATAAAAAAGGCTTCTGTGCTGATTGCATTTAAAGATTTCTAAGCCCAAAGTGAAAGTGTTAAAAAAACTCATGATAAAAGAAATTCTGCTTTTAATGGAAGCTTAGTGGTGCACAACCACTTCAACAACAAGAAGAAGGCAAGTATTACAGAATCACAGAATTAACTAGGTTGGAAAAGACCTTTGAGATCATCAAGTCCAACCTATGATCCAACACCACCACACCAACTAAACCATGGCACTCAATGCCACATCCAATCTTTTTTTAACCACTTCCAGGGATGGTGACTCCACCACCTCCCTGAGCAGCCCATTGCAATGGCCAATCACTCTTTCTGTGAAGAAAAGTAATCTGTGAAGAAGCAAACAAATATTTAAGGGTCTCTATGAGTATATAGTACTACAAATTGCAATATCTGAGTTTTGGAAGTTACACAGGCTCCTGATAACACTCGTGATTTTTCTTTTCTGTGTGAAGAATTACTGTAATATAAAATCTCACCTTAGAGGAATAAGCCCATTTTTTTCACCTGTTGGTTCTGGGGCAGCTTTGTCACTGTTATAATTTTGCAAGGTATCAACAATGCTGTGAGTGCCTTCCATAGCAAGAGGAGATCAATACAAGAGGGAAATTGATGGAATATGAGGATGGTTAAATTGGACCTTTGCAGGAGTGTCAGAGATTCATCCAGGTTTGCCAGCATTTTATCCACACATTGAACAACAGTAAATTAATATGTATTTCAAGAAAGGAAGGAGTATGGACCAGTGTATCTGCATGTGAATGTGTGCAGGTGTGTTTATAGATATTCCTTTCATCATTTTGTACCCCCTGAGAATTTTTTGTGTTATGGGCCAGCCATGCAGATCAGGATTTCTTCCTGTAACAAGGTATTTTCTCTGTCTTGTGTTTCCTGATCTATTTGTCTTCTGAATTTTTGTATCTCATGTCACTGTCTGCTATAGAAATGCTGCAAATTCCCTGCACAGCTCTTGATACACCTGGGAATAAAATGCTTTTTGATCAGGTAAGAACATAGGTGGCTGAGCTTACTGGGGCTCTGGGGTTTTTCCTCTCAGGGTTCAGGAGTGTGATGAAAGGTAGAAGTCCCACCTCCCTCTCACGTGGTTCCAGCAGAGCTTGGCACCAGAAAGGCAAATATGACATGTGCAAAAGGGTTCCTTATGTCCTTCCAGAAAAAGGAAACTTTCCTGGTACTTTTTTCCAGCTTTGCTTTCTCACCTTCCTTGAAAATCTGTCCTCCTGGGAGTCTTCCTTCTCCCATCACCTGCAAAGGTAACTTTAGATCCCTTCCAAAGAGATCCTACCTCCCAGAGATCTTTCAGACTGCCTATAAACCACAATTAATCTCTCTCTATCCCAGCTCCATCCTATTTTTCAGGCTGGACATGTTTAGCTGCCATCAGGAAAGGAACAGCAGCCCCTTTCTCCACTGCCCACCCTGGCAGTGTTCAAACAGGCTGAGAAATGCACATGTGCTGATAAGGGTCAGCTGTACAAGGACAAATCAAGCATCGTTACCATCTGTCACAGATGTAGATAATGGGATATGAGGCAAGAGGAAATTAGATAAAGATGTGAAAAAAAAAAAAAAGTGGTTCAGTCCAACTCATGACTTCAGACCTTCCCTATAAATAAGTATAAGGTTGTTTTCGTTTTTTTTTCTGGAGTATGACTCTACTCCCACAGGCCTGTATGTGTATTTCCCACAGTGTCTCAGGCAAAATAAAGTCCAATTTTAATGGGAAGAAAACTGGTGTATCCAGCAGCCCCAGCTGCATCAATTCAAGATACCCAGGGAGGAGACAGTGATACAAGAAACAGAATTCAGCCATTCCCACCAAGGAGAGGAGTGATGCTTGGGCAGGGGCTGAATAAGGTAAGGAAAAGGAGGGTCTGTGTCTTCTTTCTTTTTGTCTGTGCATTTTCACTAGAAAAAGTTCATATTCAACTTCTATTTGCTTCGCCTGTACCCAAAGTACATGTGGGTAAGGGTCTGTTTTCTGTCTCATACTTGCTGTTATAAAATTAAAAAATGACTCTGCTATTTCAGCATTTTCTCCCCCTGCATTTTGATCCCTGAATCTGAGGAAATTAGGACCATACGGCTGAAAATATCAGTAACTGCAGTTGATTTTTCTCCCTTTAAATGGTCCCTTAAACCTCATAACCTGCCATATGCAGCAAGCAAATATAGTTTCAACAGAGCTTGGCTGAGGCAACCATCCAGTACCATCCTATAACTGAATCCCTATCAAAAAAGTAAATAAAACTGCATTAAGTCTGGGGAGAAGGAGGAAGAGCTTAAGTTAAGAAGGATTTTAAAGCTGTTTCTTCTTTGAAGTGGTTTTATTGCAAATCATCTTACAGTGTAAAACTCAGCATTAAAACTCATGTCTTCTTCTCAGATCACCAGTGTGGAATTCACCCACACTTTACAGAATCAAAAAGCAGACTTTGTACATCATTAAAGAACTGCCATGTGATGGGAAGCTCCATAATCTGTGAATGGTATCAGCTTATCCTCTCTGGCCAGGCCCACAGAGGGTGCACAACTAATTTGGATAATCATGTAATTTGGAGTAAGCTGTGTCCACTTAGCACATTCCCATCATGGACTGGCTTTGGAGCAGCTGCTGAACCTTATATTTGGAGGACCAGTGTTACTCCACCGTGAAAATACTTACAACATATACACTGTGGACTGAATAATTTCACCCTATAGATCTCTTTAGGGTATTACATTACTTGGCAATGAAGCAATGGCCACAGACCATCACAGAAAGCCACAACTGGAGAGGAAACATGGTCTTTCCATTAGCAAGACCACCTCCAGAGGGATGGATTGAGTTCCTCTGCTCATTCTTGGCAGGATGGTGCTTTGCAGTTGTCCTCGAGCTGCATCCCTCACTGCAGCTTTACTTTATCTCATGCACTGTGATATGAAAACTGGCTGTGTGGCACACAGTGAACCAAGCTGGGATTTACTTTGAATAGGTCAGCTTAAAAAATTCCCTGAGAGGAATTTTATTAGATGCAAACAGGACCAGCACTGAATTAAAATGCAGCCTCAGTAGCCTTATATCCATTTCATCAATATCATTATATTCCTCCCTCTGTGTCACCATTATAAGCTGATTGGAGGTGTTTTTTGCTTTAAAGTGGATGGGTCAAAAGAAGTTGTCTACAAACACAAGGTCAACTGTGCTCCACTGAAAATGATAATAAATAGTTGCAAAACCTCAGTTACACTCTGTGATGAGTGGACAAGATGGAGAGAGGGTGTAATGCAAGGGCAGATGTGGAAAGTATCATTTAGTAATCACTCAGCCCACAGATTTGCTGCATTTTTACCAATGGACATAAAATGATGAAGCCACTGGATAATGAAATAACCATTTCCCTCTTCATTTGAGCCAGACCTTCTTAAAGCACAGGTCTGTGCATGTCTTTCCTGCCTAAATAGAATAAATCATAAGTATTGAAGTAATACACAGTACAGAATAAACTCTCAGTTCTCCACTGAGCTCTGGCTGTTGTATCTGATTTCATCAACCACCTTGTGCTTCAAGGCAAGACCCTCAACCAGAACTTTTGGATCAATCCTGTGGTCCTTGTAAGATATGAGACCTTGTAGAGGAAGAAATTCTTTACAATGAGGGTAGTGAGGCACTGAAACAGGCTGGGCAGAGCAGCTGTGGCTGCCTCATTCCTGCAAGTGTTCCAGGACAGGTTGGATGGGGCTTGGAGCAACCTGGGATAGTGGAAGGTGTCTCTGCTCTTTGCATGGGGCTTGGAACTAGATGGTCTTTAAGGTCCCTCCCAACCCAAACCGTTCTATGAATATTTGTGTTTGATTTGGATGTAGTAGAGGAATTCCTGCCTCACACCCAGGGTACCTGGGAAAGACAATTATCTTCCTGTGTTAGATAGTAGAAAAGGTATAAATAAATGGTGCCAAAACCAGTGCAGCAGGTTTGTCAGTAAATTCGCTGTTCTGTACCAGGGATGGATGACTTTGCCAATCTACATATGCTCTTACAACACTACTTTTTTATTGTTACTAGAGATACTGCAGAGCTATTAAATGACAAAAACTTACCTGCAGTTTTGCCTCAGCTGCCATCTTTAATCATGTCACTCCAAAATGGTTTATGCAAATCAGAGATTGACTTGAAGCATCTGTTAATCTCTACTTGTCAGGATGGAGATGGGGAGTGGAAATGCAGCACTTCCTGGCACGACAGGGAATTCTGGCAACCTGCCTGCAGATCTGGCAGCATGAACATCAAGAGACCTGGCAGGAGCAGAGAGTCAGGAAGTATTTTTAGGATTGGTGCATTTCTGCTTGGGAAGTAGCAGTGGTAATACAGTATGGAGTGAGTAAATCCTTCTGTACACACGAGCATTTGACATAGTTCTATACATACCACCTATACCTACTGGGACTATACATTGTTCTATACATGCCACCAGCATGCAGAAAATACTGCAGTATCTACTAAAATGGTAATAAGAAATAAATAAACCCCAAAATTTTATTCTCTGAACTCCACCTGTTTCTCTTTCTGGAATTATCCATGCTTTGACTTCTTTGGAAAACACTGTATCTGTGGCTTAATGTTTTCTGTGGCTCATTAGTCAGTGTTTGATTGTAATGATTCTGTATTCAAAGACTCGGTGGTGCTCAAAGACATCATTTCATAAGCTTAAAATCACCTTTTGGATGACTGCAAATCATAAAATTAGGTTTCTAATGAGGTTGCTATCAATTTCTAAGTTGATTTTAAAAATTCTTCTGGTACAGTTGTCTGTGAGAATGGGAATTACTGACAAGAAAATACCATAGTGGTTTAAAAGCACTTAAAGTTAAAACATTCATGCAATCTTCCCCTGACACTGGTCCAATTTATAATGAAGAGGCCTCAGCTCTCACATTTTTTCATTTGCAATGTGTAAGCAGAGATGTTTCAAGGTATATGATTAATTGATTTTAGCTTTGTTAAAACCTGTACTAAACCAGAGCTTTATGTCAGAAAGGAAGCACTAAAAGTCAGGGTTATTTGTTATTTGAATCCCTCTAAAGATATAATTGTATATCATCTGCATATTAATTAGAAGCAGGTGCACTCTCAGCAACAAAGAGGCAACACTAAAAATTCAGTGAAACAGAAGTCTGAGATACACAGAGCACTTACAGAAGATAATTAATCATCCTGGGACACCATAAAGAAAAATTAAATGGGGTATCTGATATAACATGTTTGGGAAGTTAATTTGTAAATTTTCCTGAGTGACTTAAAAACCGTGAAAATGCCAAGAATGGAGGTGATCTATTAAATGAGGTGCTACATGCACTGAACTGGAGGTGGGTAGAGAATTTATCCCTGTTAAAATGTAAAACCTAAGTGTAAACCCTGCAAAATGTTCACCTTGGCACACTTTTTAGCTGTGGTTGGAAAACTGGGGTTATGCATTTACAAACAAGAGCCCAGCCCTTGCCATCATCCTTGCCCTGACAGTTCCTTACCACAACTGATTCTTTTAATTTTACATCTCATTATTTCCTTTCTTGACCCAAAATCCACTCAAATCAAGGGGAATTTTTCCATCAACAGGCATTAGATCACCTTCTAATTTATCCATTCCCAAGAAAGTGAGTCTAGACCTGCTTAACTGCTGTAAAATCAGCCTTCAGAAACATTCACTTGGACTCAGAATGGTCGTTCAATTCAGCCAAGCCTTTGCCTTTTTTATAGCTAAGCTGTAAAACCAGGTATTTGCCCAACAAGCAGCTGTTCTGCACCTACATTCTTATGTGCACAATATTATACTATTGTTATTTGTCATTCATTATTCATTTTCCCCCTATGAGACATCACTGATTTTTTTCTTTGGTTGCTTTGTTCCTACAAAACCCCAATTTCTCAAGGAGTCTTATTTTTGACTTTGCCCAGCATTTTGTAGTCATTGGTTTTTCAAACAGAAAAAACCCCACAGCAGTATTTTTGGCTATTATCTTCTTTATTTTTCCCTGTCTTTCTTTTCTGTGTGGCTTTTAATAGACAATAGGGAGGGAAAATGAAAACCTGAATACATTTTATTTGGTCAGTAAAGAAAACAAGATGAGTGTTCTAAATGAATTATGATCATTTCTTTTTGAATCATCCCCGCTTTGATATTTCAGACATTTATTAAAAGGAAGAATAGCATGTTTCATTCAGATATAGCAAAAAAACCCCTGAAATCTGAGTAAATATTTCATGAACACGTCATGAGCTGAAAAGTGTTTGCTTAAATTAGTCACTGAACAATTCTAAACAAGAAATAAGTATGCAAGAAAATAAGTGTGATTTAAAAATTATTTGAGAACAGAAAAAGACCAGCAAACTACATGGGATAACTGATTAATTGTAATTAGAATGTGGGCCCCTGACCATGCACAGCAAATTTTCCACTGATCTGATTTCTGTGAAAATAGGTTTTGTTCTGTGTTATTGAAATCTCTCCTCAAATCAATGGATCTTAGTTCTCCTAAGGAAAATATCTGGTTCACTCCAGCAATAAAAACTGTCCTCATTACCAGAAAAGCTTCATAAAAATTACATTTTATTTCAGTAATAATTGTTACATACAGAAGTGAGAAAAAAAGATGGTTCTACAGGACCTGTTATTGTGTGTTTGACAAAAGTACTTGGATCTCTGGTAGCACAACACAGATGGCCATGACAGCACCAAATATCCCAAATAAATGCATAAAATAAATGCATAATGATGGATTTATTTCATTTAAACAAATTTTTTTGCATCAATACACTCCAATATGTGTATTTATAACTGTCTCTTTCTCCATTAGTGTAGCAAACCAGCAGCAGCAGTTGATTTTTCAAGAAAATCTATAATTTTTGTATGTGGCTTGCTCGAGTCAGCACTTTGTGCAGAGCTCCTGGTCCTGTTCCAGCTAAAGGTGTCAAGAGTTTTGCTGTGTGACCTGCTTGAGGGCAGGAATAGCCTGCAAAAAAATGGATTTTTGAGCTCCTTGAAGGCCCAAGCCATTGGCAGTTTGCACAAAGAGGTAATTCTGGCAGAGCAGTGCACCCAGGAGATGCCCATCCTCCCTCTGCTGAGAGCATCCAGGTGGATCAGCAACTGCCAGGGCAGGGGATCTTCAGGGCAGCAATTGTAAAGAAGTAGTCATGAAAAGAAACTAACCTGAATGCATCAAAAACGCTCCAAAATTCAGATGTTTCCCTTCAAACAAGCTAATTCATTAATATTTCCATCTTTCTTATGTCACTGCTCGGTCTATGAAAAAATAAGGCAAGAATTTTGGCATGAATTTGGAGGTGCACATGGGCAAATGAGACTCACACTCACGGGTTTGAGAGGAGGAACACTGGAAATGGCTAATTTTAAATCTCAGGTTAAAAATTACTTTGGTTTTTGAGCTGTAAATTAAATAAACAGAAACAAACCAAAGGAAATGCTGCTTGAGCCGAAGCAGAAAGTTACTCATTTTTCAGCTTTAGAAAGATTTTTTTGTAACAAATTAGGGGTAGAATGTTTCCACAATTTTGGATCAAGGAATAAACAAGCAGAAAATAAATTAATTGCCCAAGTGCTATGAGATAATTCCTGAGGGACAGAAGTCATCCAGGAAATGATCAGTCCAGGACCTGAGCCTAACACCAGTTTAACATGATGATTTCCAGGGGCCAGGAGGCAGAATCCAGAACTGGGAGACTTAGTGTTGTTGTCACAAGAAACACAGAAGGGAAAAGTTCTTTAAAAACCCAGATTTTCTCAAATAATTTTGGAGAGGGAAAAGATTGTGAGGCTAAAAGTGAAGTGAGCTGAAGCAATTTACTGCAAAGTACAATATTGCAGAGCTCTGATGAGTGTCACAGATAGTCAGACTTGTAGTAAATAAATGTTATTAGGCTGCCACAATTACAGCATCTTCCTGTTTTCAGGCTGGTTGAGCCATCTGGCATGGGCATCCAGATAAAAGTTATGCAATTATTAAAACAAGCTAAATTAAATTATCTTAAATTAATCACAGTGTACAAAAATAACTGGCCAGAAGCATCGAGTCACAGTTGTTTTGAACGTGATGACCTATTTTTCTGGTTTTGCTGGGCTTTCTCTAATTAGGAGACAACATGTTCTCTTTGAAACCAGTGGCAAAAGTCCAGTTGAGTGAAAAGAGAGATGAGCACAAGGTAACATTTCCCTTGTACAACACCAGTGTGACATGGCCATTAAACAACAGGCACATACAGCACCTAATGAAGGGTACAGATGATTTTTTTATTACTGTATGTTGACCTGCCATGCAGGGTGTGAAGATACCACGTTACCTTAAACTATTTCCACACTATTTTGGGAAGACCCAAAAGACTTTTTCATTCCCTCAAAGTTTGTGTCCTTCAAAGTATTCATAACTAGGTGTTTTTTATTTACATGTTACCAAACTTCTTGTCTAAATGCTTTATTTGACGCAAATGTGGGGTTTTCATCACAAATTCAGCCAATATTTTGGTGACAATGTGTTTAAAAAACAGTGTAAAAAATGACTAACTGAAAATGGCTTGGTTTAAAGTGCTGAAGAAATTGGGAAGGCGTTCAACTAACAGCCTCCCAGAGCTGCTAGGAATTAGAACAGTTGAGAAGGAGAATCCCAAGAAGGAGAATCCTGAAGAATTTATTTCTATATTTACCAAATGCACTTGCCAATACATGGAGGGAAAAGGCAGCATCTTGCCTCTTGCTCAGTCAGAGGCAGCCTGGCTCCAGATTTAGGAAGATGCTTGTGTCCTACTGATTCAGCAGGATGTTTTCCATATGTGAGGCTCCTGATTAATGCCTGAAGCCCAGCAGTGGATGCACTGAGGACAAAAGGATTGTAGCTGCCACAGCTCAAGTCATGAGCATCCCCAGCTTTAGCTTAACTGTCCCAAAATCCTGTCCTGCATCCTAAAAATGCAGTAAAAGCCACACAGCAAGGATGTACAGACCCTGCACAGCACTGACAAAAGCTCTCTCTGAATTCTGCTCTTGGCTTCCAGCTTTTTTCTTCTCTTTTGCCATTTTCCCCCAATTACACTGGCTTTAGGTAAAGCCTTTTAAAGAAGTTTTTCAAATCTATAACTTAACTGCATAAAAAGCCAGTTCAACTAATTAAACACATTGGATTGGAAACCCCACTGCAGATAAGATGTGCTGGTTATTTGGTTTTATGCTCCTGATGTGATGTCCTTCACTAGGCAGAACCATGGCTCACATATTGGAGGGGATTTTTTGGGATATGGGGAAAATCTGTACTAGATCTTGACAAGTCCTTTGTTCAGAAATGTTTGGGGAGGAGGTGGAAGCTGTTTTAAAACAAATAATTTCTCCCAAGTGAGGTCCACACTTCTCAGAATAAAGCAGAAATATTCCCAGGGAAGATGCAGAGATGGCACCTACCCAGACTCCTGTAACACCTCTGATATGGTCACACATGATTTTCTTTTTTCCAAATAGGATGGCTGGACTACTCAGTGGGTAAAGAATTGGCTGGAGTGGTGCAGTTGGCAAAACAGAGGGATGGGGAGATCCAGAGGGACCTGGACAAGCTTGAGAAGTGGGCTCAGGAGAACCTCCTGAATTCAACATGTCTGAGTGTAAAGGGCTGTACCTGGGTCAGGGCAGTCCCAGCTCTGAGCTCCTCAGTACAAGAAAGNTAAAGTGGAAGGTATCCCTGCCCATGGCAGGGGGTGGAACTTGATGGTCTTTAAAGTCCATTCCAAGCCAAAGCAGTCTATGATTCTATGGTTCTATATTTTCCACTGGTTTTTGGCTTTTTTTTTTTTTTTTTTAACTTTCTTAAACAGGAACTGGAGAAAATGCAGTCAGTAGAAAGTTCTGTTTAAAAACGAAGCCTAGACTTGCTGTTCAGCACTTACCTACCAAATTCAAAATGCAGAGGTGATAACAGCTGTGGTGAAACCCAGCTGTGGAATATGTGACTTGGACCAGTATGAAATAAAATGTTATACAGAGGGGATTCTAGAGCTGTAATTAGATTTTTAGTATAAGTAGCTGCAATTTTACACATTTCTTCCCCTTCCAAATTGCAGAGAAACTCTTTGGAGTAAAGCTGATCATCCGCATATTTTCAGTTTAAGGAAATGAAAATGAATAAATTATTCACCCAAAATGACACAGGCCTTTACAATAGGAATCTTATCTCTAATAGCATTGTTATTACCACTATAATTGTTACAATAATTTTCCTTTTAAAGTCTCATAAGTCTGTTTCTCATACGAGCATTTAATTCAGATTCTCTTTCAAGTAAATATTCTTCTTCTTATGTCTAGGCTTCAGCAGACTTGCCTAAAATATTTTCTTTTGTAAGTTGTCACTTTCTGAGCAGGTTATTGATCCTTTAGGGTACAATTGTTATCTATCTGGGAGAGGGATTAGGAGTTTGGAGGTGTAATCCTATTTTTGGCCTTCTCATTTTGGATTTGTGAATTTTAGCAAAGCACCTTAAAAAAAAAGGAAGCCTCAATTGTGACACAGGACAGTGGCCCTCACATGTCTTCTCTAAATCAGTGAGTTTTGCAAAAGGAATGGATTAAATATAAGACTAACTCTTTTTTTTTTAAAAAATAAGGTTTAAGGTCTTCAGCTGAAAGGAGTACTAATTACTTTTATTCCACCATCTCTGTATAAATGATCTTGCTGAACAATCACATGCTGCAGCCTTTTATACTTTCTCCTGTGGTTCGTTGCACCAGGATTACAGTTATTTTAAAATATACATGAAAGACAAAGCCTCAGAGATTCCTATTGACAGCAAGGACCAGAGGGTTAAAATCAGCTATTTGGAGATGTCTGTATAAAAAACCAGCCACCAGACACATCAAATGCTTGGGTGTGTGTACAAGGGAGCATCATATCAGCCCTCTGCCTTTGTAGGGTAACAAAACCCATGCACAGACACCTGCTTTCTATGCATACCTTGGGTTTGCACACATTAAAAATGGCAAGGGCAAATATCTGGGAACAAAATCTGCCTCACTTGGAAAATCTGCCTGTTAGGATCAGTGTGTATATTCTGAGGAAAAACCCATGTTCCTTCTGGGGGATTATATTGTAATGACAAACTTAGCTTGGAAGCACAGGGAAAACAGGTGAATGTTCAGAAGGGGACAAGACAGAGGAGTTCCCATCATGATTAATCAGACAAATGAGGTATTTGGAGAGAACTGTTTGCATGCAGCTGACTTTTCTAAAATGTAACGAAGTAATTGCATTATGAAAATAATCAGCTGCTCTGCATTCTGATCATTAGACACTGATGATATAATTGTGTTATAATGAAAAGCATTCTGGTGATTATTCCATAGAGAACTTCTCTGCAGATAATATTCAAATTTACTTTATTTTGGCATCATTTCAAAGAAGCTGCAAGTATAATGTAAACAGCTGGACGGTGAGGTAATGTTATTAGAACTTCTGAAGTGTGTCCCTGGTTTTAAACTCTAATCTTGAAATAGTTCTTTGAGTTTATCTGTATAAAGCCAACTGAACTTGTTTGTGTTTCGTGGTGTCTCATTAAGTAACTTTGTTCTTTATTTCCAGTGGGGAACCAGCCGTTGTTGTTGGGATTTTTTCTGAATAATTAATTGGAAACCATCCCAAAGCCATTCAGAATCAATCCTGAATGGTACTTTTTCACTTACCCTCTTCTACTGCTACTCTATGACAAATGTCAACAGCATGTGTGAGGGATGACTTACACTTATGGCCTTTTGCAGGGTATAACACCAGTCTGATCTTCCTCCATATCTTTTGAAACCAGCATCCTGTGTTTTCCCAAGTTAATCATTGATCTCCAAAGTATGCAGGTGGTATAAAAATTGGAATTGCCTTCCCCATTTTTTGACCCAAGTCAATCCATTGGGTTTTGATGGAACAAATAGCTCTGTGCAGAAATCTGTTTTCCTACTGAATTTCTGATAAGATGTGAATAAATTAACCTCCCAGCCAAATAAGAAATCCAAGTTATTTTGCTGTCTTGTTAAAAGTTGTGTATTTTTCTGCTATTGCTACAGTATTTGAACACACCTTGAACATTAAAACACCATTTTATGCTCTGCTGACTATACTGCTTGCAGGGAAATGTCTGGGCTGCAATATGGGCTAATCTTTGACTGGTAACAAGCTCTTTGTTTTCTACTCACAGTTTGTTCATTATCCTTCCCCAGACAAATGTGTAACTACACTCCTGTTTGGTGGGGAATATGGGCGAGAAAGCAGAGTTGAATATTGCTCTCCTTTTGCTACAAACAAGC
The DNA here is from genome assembly GCA_013390005.1 of Calyptomena viridis. NCBI lineage: Eukaryota > Metazoa > Chordata > Aves > Passeriformes > Eurylaimidae > Calyptomena > Calyptomena viridis. The sequence continues at coordinate 28,915 of WEIV01004787.1, forward strand.
ATTTCCAACCTCAGAATTTCCCAGCTGATTTAAATCCCCTCCCTGCGTTTTTATCCATGATACATACAGCTGTTTTTTGAATTTGTTTTTTAATTCAAAGAGAGGAAAATCCCAATTCAGTGTGGTGTGGAGCCAACCAAATCTAGTAGCTGGAATGGCAGAGGAGGTGGAAAGGGAAATAGTAAGTGTTGAATGTGAGATACTGAGATCCTGACCTCAAACGTCTTGTATAGAAAACGTCCTGCTAATTACAAAGTTGTTGAGCTGAGCTCAACTTGAGTTCTTTCAGAACTTTTTTTCCTGTAGTTACAGTCTTGAATAGCTGAGAGTGCACTCTTTGAGATGTCATTGTGCTGGGTCAGTGTATGTTTGTTCCACCTTAGTCTTGTTGTAAAACCTGAGTAATCAAATGGCTGTAGCTCTTTGTGAACAAGATCAGTTCCCCCATTTCTCACCCTCAGGACTTCAAAAAATATGTTCACATCTTCCCCACCCCAAACCTGTGATGTGCTGAATCAAGTAAGAAGGCTGGAATAAAATGCTCTGCTTCAGATGGTAATGTTTTAAGAGGGGAAGTAAAAGCCCACACCTCCCATTGACTCTAATTAGAACAGCACATAATTGGCAGTGCTGAAAATAGAGCACTAATAAACACAGATGTTTCTTGTTGTCTTAGAAATCTAAAAGAAGGCAAAAAAGGCAGCAGCAGAACTTAACATAAAAGGAATCTGTAAGCTTCTGAAAGGTGTTCAGTCACCTAATTCTAAATGAGTTTAGTCAAACTTAAGAACCTGTACCTTAAATATATATGTATGTCTATGATTACTTAAGACAGTAACTACATTTTTGACCTCTAGAGACAGAACCCAAGTTCCTGCTTTAACTATTAAGTGTCACTGCCTGCTGGAAAGATGCTGAAAAAGGCAACAGGACAGGAAAATACTGCTTTCCTCCAGCCTTTGCTGCTCAGTATAATTGGAGAACTTCCACAGAGCCCAAATGCACTAAAGCTGGAGTTGATATATCTTAGTCTCTTGGCCTGTGAAGTTGATTGCTGACTTGCTTTTTCTGGCTTTCATGCTGTAAGGGTCTCCAAATGCCATTGTTATACTAAAGTGCTGTAACAAGGAGTAACGACTGTGACTCCCTTGTTATTATGTTTTTTTACAGGGAGCTGGATTTTTCATGTAACTGCGATGAAAGTTTTTGAGATGTTGCTTTTTCAGTGCTTTTTATTTTACTGCAGTAATCAAAGAGAAAAATCATTTCTTTGACATGTTATGTGAATCCAACAGAGAAATGCCGGAGGGAGGCTTCGGGAATTGCTAGCTGAGGATTGTACTGGCAGCAGAAAGGAAGAATTGGGATATTTCCTGCACTCTTGATGGGTTGCACTATCTCCAGATATTGCTGAATCACCAAGGCCATAGAACTTCCACCTGGAACACATAAAAATGTTAGGGGCAAGCAGCATTTATGTCTAAAATTTACCACATTGAAGCACTTAGTGAATTAACTTTTTTTGTTTCCCTTTTAAGTGTTGCCATGAAGAAAATCACTGTATATATGGTAAGACATATATATATATGTATAATTGGATATACCTACAAGGTCTTTTCTCATGACCACCTTCCAGTGTATGTAGGATACAAATGGAATATCTGGATATGTGGTTCTTATGGGGAAAAAAAATCATCTTTTGAATCTTTGCACTGGTTTATAAATTTATTTGCTAAATAGCATGAAGTAAAAGAAGTTTTCATCCCTTATTAGGTGTTGATATTGTCCCCCTTGACACCTTTACATTGAACACCAGAAGCAAATGTGTGAATGTCAGAGATAGTAAGAGGAATCATGGATACAAATGTGGTGTGGGAAAAGGCTTTGGGACCCATCCATGCTGCTCTTATTAGCTGTGGGATTTAATAAGACACACAGGTTATACCTCTATCATCAATTGCACCCATGAGAAGGGACCTCAGAGAAACTATAGCAGGACATCTCTGTATTTTAAGCATTTTAAGACCAGCTCTCTGCTAACAGCCCCACTATATATTATTATTACATGTGCTGCTATGGCAGTACATGCTGATAATATTAAAATATTATTAGTATCAGAAATAATACTAACAATATTAAATAGTAAAACCCTACACATCAGCCAAGCCAGCTCCTCTTTTCTCCCACGCCCACTGTGCTGAGAAAATGACAAGTATGGTTAAAAAAAAAAATCCCAGCCATTCTTGCCCCTAATTCACACAGTTTAAACATTCTGCAGAGCAGGGTGTTAGTAACAGATGGACTGTTAGAGTGTGTGCCATGAATACCTACAAAGAATTGAATGTATTTTGTATCAATATTGTGATTGGGAAATAAAAAATCCTTGTGAAGAGTCATTCTGTGAGTAAGCAGTATAGTCTGGCAGTGTTAACTGGTGGAGTGGTGGGGAACAACAAAAGTAATCATTCCATGTAGTGGAATAACTACCTCCAACAGCTCCATTTACACAGGCGGGCAATTCTGCTTTGTAAATAGAACACAAGCTTAATTAAGGGAAATATTAATGTTTTGTGGATCAAAACTTAGCAGAACAAAATTTTAGCACTTGGTGTACTTTTGCAAGCCAATCTAAATAAGGTGTTGGGGGAAGTTTTGAACGACCTTTAGTTAAGATAGTTTAGGGGAAGCCTTTGCACTTCCTACTAATGTGTCTCATAATGCATCATACATGTCCTTGGTATCTGCCATAATGGTATGATTTCCTCTGGTAATTACAACTCCAGTTTCTGTGTAGTGAGTCCCCATATCTATAAAGCTCAATGTACCACATCCCATATTGTGGTCCCCCGATAAAAGCAGTTTTCTGCTGCCATTGGATTTTCATTGTATGTGCCACCACCATTGAATATGGTCTGTAATGGCCCATTTCCTCCTGTGCCCAGCCCTAATTTAAAAGCAACCATTTTTCACTCCTTGCAATACGTGTGTTGCTCAGAGCTGAAACATTTTGCTTCAGGGCAAATTCTGGTCTTCATTGACCAACTTCATTGAGCTCAGAGGGTTGTGATCAGTGGCACAGATAAATGATCTTCAGATGTTCCTTCCAATCCCAACCATCCTGTGATTCTCTGAGAACTCCCATCCACTCCAATGAAGCCAGGGTTTGTCTGCAGCTCTTGATTCCTCACGTGGAAAAGTGGGCTAGGTCTGTGACTGGCAGCTTTAGTGTGTCCTTCCAAGAAGGTGATAACCTTTCTACAAATGCCCTTCCTGAAAGGAAACAATCAGCAGAATGAGAATTAAAATGAGTTGAAGCAGAAAATTAATCAACCGGGAGCCGTTAATGGAGTAAGTCCTTTGCAGGCAGTGTCCCTTCCAGCACCCCTCCACCTTTTCAAGGATGGGGTGACCAGGAGAACTGTCCCCCAACCTGGAGAACTGCCCAGCAAGAGACGTGCACAGCTGGCCACAAAAGGGAGCTCAGCTCTCTGCAGGGTTTGCTGAACAAACCATCATTTAATCTCAAATTAATCAGGTCATTTAAGCAATGCTAAACTGACCCCTAACACTTCTTTCTCTGACATCTGAAACAAAATACTCAGAAGCCTTAGTTCCTTTGGGCTTTTCTTTTTTATTATGATTTCTGCATTAAAATCAAAGATTAAATTATACAACAGAGAATCTGACTCACCCTTACAACTATTTTTAACATTTTTGCAAACCCCAGGATTGCTAATGTTTAAATCAACAAGAAACAAAATTAGTCCCATCACTCTTTTCTTCAGGAACTCAGACACTAAAAAAGAAAATCACACAGTAAAATCACTTCCCACTCCTAAATCCTGTGTGGTGTCACATGCTAAATAATTCAAAATTCTCACAAAATCTCTCTGTTCCTGAAGAAGGTAATCTGTCAGCTTCTTGCATCGTGTTTTCAGGTTAAATATTTACTAATGGTTTATTAGCACATATATTGTAGATGATCAACTTTGATTAATGTCCAATTGCTACGAAGTTTCTCATATTTAATAAATATTTTCAGTACTCCTTTATTGCTTTATCAACATAAATTACAATAACTGTCTAATAATTGTAAATCAATACAAACCCTGCAGTAAATCATGCTGAAATAGAAAGCTGTTAAAATGGGAAATCACAGAATCATTTGGGTTGGAAAAGCCCTCTGAGATCATCAAGTCCAACCATTCCCCAGCACTGCCAAGGCCACCACTAAACCATGTCCCCAAGTGCCACATCCACACATCCTTTAAACACCTCCAGAGATGTCTGCATGATGCCACCTATGCCTATGGTTTTCCACCCATGGTTTTCCTGCTACACAACAGCTCCTATTTCTTGTCTGTGACAATCCAATCCAATGCCAATCCAAACTTCTTTTTCATTGCTTTACTATACTTTCTTTGCTAATTTTTCCTTTTTTTTTTTTTTCCTGAACCCTCAGCAATGTTAGCACAGTATGTTGGTTGGATCACTTCATTTGGGCACAACTTTTCATCTTGTCTCAATTCATTGAGATAAAGGAGTGTGTTCTTTTCTCTTGCTATAGGCAGAAGGGCCCAAGTGTGATTCTTGAGGTCTTGTGGTTCATTTTACTGTGTCTCTGGCTATCCTTTGATTTCTCTTCTCTTTATTTATTTCAATTGAAACATTTGCATGCCCTGAAACCAACATACCCTGGTACATGTCCCTTGAACAGCCCAACCTACAGAGGCTTGGTTTCAGCAGAGTGGGGCTTAACAAGAGAAGTCTAAGAATCACAGAATGGTTTAGGTTGGAAGGGACCTTCAAGACCATCTCATTCCAACCCCCTGCCATGGGCAGGGACACCTTCCACTATCCCAGGTTGCTCCAAGCTCCATCCAACCTGGCCTTGGACACTTCCAGGGATGGGGCAGCCACAGCTTCTCTGGGCAGTGTATGGGTAGGGCAGTCCTGTCTACATTTAGGTTGGAAGATGTAGCTTTCTCCTGGCTGCTCCCCTGGGTATCCTCCACTGGCAACAAAGAGAGGGAAATCTTTCTAAATAGCAGTTCCCAAAGTAGATATCTAAAGCAGGCAGGATACATCTTCCTCCACAAGTGACAAAAAAGGGATGACTAACTTTAATTCAACACCTACTTTTTGGAGGGCTGAATTTAAGGAGGATGAATCATACTGTTGGTGTACTGGTTTCCCCCTCCTTTACAGAACAAGAATTTCATTGTTGCTTCTGTCTTTATGTAATCCTTGCCCAAAAATGTCTCCTAATTTTATGGTCTTAGAAAGACATATTTTACAGAATCACGTTATTGAGTTGAAATCACAGCCTGGAGTGTGCAGAGCAAAACCCATTGGATTTAACTGCAGGATATGCTATTCGGTGAACTGGCTTTCAATAAATTTTAGTGTGGTTATTTGCCCTGGATTGGCCAATCTGTTTAATGTTTCCTGCTCTTTCAAAGTGGGCCATTATGTCTGGAATGATTTCAGGTAGTCGGGCTCCTCATGTGAGTGAAAACACTACTAACAACAAAGTCTTTAGTGTGCTGGAGTGAGTCACTCCCTGCCAGCAGAACTGTTCCTTAAAATACTGCCAGTTCCTGCTTTATTTGTTAAAAATCACTTCTCACCAATTCTATTTACTAGCACTGATGTGCCCTCTCTGAAGATTTCTGCTCCCAAACCTCTGCTCAGTAAAATCTTTCAGTGCTTGGTGAGCACAACTTAAGACTCTTTCCACACAGCTCCTTATAGCTGAGTATCTACATTTGCTTTGCTGTGTGGAAAGAGCTTATCTGAATTATTTTACTAAATAAACCAATCATAAACTAATGGTATTAGCAAATGCTGTCAAATTCTTGCTGGTTGCTCAATAAACTGATCTGACTCTCAATATATTTCTTCTTAGCAATATCCTGTAATATTCCCATAGGAATATTGCTCCCATTAGAGACTTTTAATTAAAACCACATCCACAGCTTCAGCTGCAGCAATAGATGTAGGGACAGCCCAACATATCACAGAAATGGAGCTTATAAGAGTATTTAGTATTTATAAGAGTAAATACTCTTATTTTATAAGAGTAAATAAAATACTCTTAAAATACTCTAATTTTATAAGAGTATTTAGTCAATACTTCCTGCTGCTGCTCTGCAGGAAGTTTTCTGTAAATCTTAAAAACATCAGGGACAACCCCCAAAAAACCACCAAAACAAAACCAAAACCAACAGTGACATACATGGGAGAATGAAGGACACAAGATATTCTTAGAATCTGTGAGTTGTAGTGTACAAAATGAAGCTCAGAAACATATGTTTGTGAAGCACTAAATGACACCAACTCTCCTCTTCAGCAGGCACAAGCCAGCCAGCTAGACTGGAATATGCCATGAAAAGAAAACGATAGAATTATCTACTTCAATTTTCCCCAAAGGACAATACAACTTATCACAGGAGTTACAGAAGTGCATAAATTGTGGCCTAATATTGAAGACTGACGAATTATAAACTCAGAAGACACCATTATGTTCACCTAATTTGACTTCTGGTACAGTTCATAACAAACACTTTCCCTGAGCACTTCTTGCATCAAGGATATTACTTTTTACAGCATTAGGACTCTTCCAGAAAAACATTCCCTCAAAGACTTAAATTGATGGGGAATCAATAAGCTGCTTTAGCAATTTGTTACACAGAACCCCCATGGTTTCAAAATGCGTGTTTCATTTCTGAAATGATTTAAGTGATTTTGTCCATTGGCTTTTGCCATGCTTCTGTCAGCTGGATTAAAGAGGTTTCCATTATCAGAAGTCTTCTCTTCATGTTCCTACTTATAGATTAGAAGGTGACTTAATCATAATCTTTTCTCAGATAAACTAAACAAATCGATCTTGTTTAGTCTTTGGCTGTAAAAAAGGCTTTCCAGACTTCCATAACTCCAAACACTCCTCCAGACTCTGCACTTTGCAAGATGTGGTTTCATATCTGAAATATCTGACGTATTTCCTGCTTCTATTTGTATGACTTTCCTTGGCCTTATTGAACTTTTCTGTACCTTAAATCAGGCCACCTCATCAAATGCTCCAGAATGTTCTATGAAATCAGTCCTTCACTGCCATTATTTTGTATAACTCATACCTTTGACTGATAAGTGGTGTAGGGATGCTGGCTGATCACTTACCTCAGTCAGGATCCAGGTTTTATTGAGGTTTTTAAAGAGTCCTGATGGAGTATGTTCACATTATGTTTGCAAAGACTCCTCTCACAAAACCACAAAAATAGTCTTCCTTCATGATCTTGGATGCCTTTTCAACCTAAATGATTCTGTGATTTATTTTTATCACAGTTTCACTTCTGGGTGGCTGTTTCATAGACAACATCTGATGACAAAGCTTGGAAAACACTTCAACTTGCTTTACTTATTTATTTGCTTTTAACTGAACAGGCGTGGTCGTCTCAGTGTGGCTTTAGTGAGCAAATATCTTGCTCAAAAATTTGCCTAAATAGCCAGTAGTTTATATACTAATTGGTCAAGGGCTGCAAATGTTCACAGGCTGCTCTCCTTACTTGCACATCTGAGAGGGGCTGACAGTATTTGTGACAGCACGTGGGCTACTCTCACATCACTGCTAAAATATTTCCAAGCTACATCATACAGTGCAATAGTCAGAGAGATTTTCATTTGGTTTTTCTGTCATGTGTCTGAGGAAAGGCTTTTGTAGCTCTAAGCCTAGAGGAGATGATTCAGGGAAGAGTCTTACCATATTGCCAAATATTTTTTATATATATGTTTTTAACCTTTCTTCTCATTTACATGTGTTTCAACAGTCTTACAGAAGGTGGTAGCAGTTACCCTGAGGAAAGCTTTGTGACTCTTACATGACTTCCTTTTACAGGAAATACATGTCTTTTTTTCAGTTGGGGACCTCTTTGCTCTTTAGTCATATCTGGGTTTTATATAGGAAGCAGTTGAATAATTCTTTTCAAGTGAAAATACGTTATGGAATAGGAACATTTAATGTGCTTTTCATGTGTTTACGACCAAGAAGTCAAATTTAAATCAAATCTCAGCACCATAATCTTTTAGCAAATGTTACCAGCTGTTCAGCTCCACACTTTCTTCCTTCTTAAAGCAAGTAAGAAAGTGAAAATCCATCATATCAGTCAGCTAGAGCTTCTTAGTCCCTTTAGCTTGACAGATGATACATCAGAGTGCCTGTCTTTCTGGAAGCTTTAGTTTTAATGGGCTGGGATCCATCTTCCTGCAGATACTAAAATAAAAGTATGCATCAAGTAATTTATATGACTTTAGCCTAAATATATGTAGGCTCAATTTTATATGTTCTTCTAAGAAATAGTACTTAATTTTTCTTCTCTGTCTATTTATTGTGTCATACTGTGTATTTTTCTTCAATAAATTTACCAATGAAAATAGCATGGCTGCTCTAATATTATGATATCCTTCCCAATGCAAAGAAGCATGAGATTATTTTGAAAAAAAAAATAAAGTAGAGGTGTATAAGAGGTGAAAATTTATGAGAGATTTGCCAAAAAAATTTAATTTAAGCAAGAAATAAATCTTCACAAAAGGGGAATGAAAAAACCTCAAAACCCACCAACCAAAGAAAGTATTATCCAAGTATTACAGGCAATAGGACTCCTGGAAAAACTCCTTCTTCGGCCATATATAATTCTATATTATATATAAATCTAACTGTTACATGTAATAATACAATTATATTATTTCCTATATGTTCTCACACCTATTCTTCCCTCATGGTTGTGCAGAGCCCTGCATGACAGAGTGTGGATTCTAAACATCATTTTAGATGATATAAATTTACTGTAATAAAGACAAATAAATTATTGAGGGTGAATGTGGCTTTCAAACACTGTAATCTTTGTCCACACAATAGAAAAACAATGTTTAACTCAGAACATCTAAAATATAACATGTAAAACAGCCTCTCAATCCAGGCATTCTGCCAGATAGGTGTGACCTTGGTGGCAATGGGAAATAACAGACAGATTACACTGAGAATTCTTGTAGCATAGAAACAGTCTTGGAAATAAGATTTAAAAAAATTTTCTCCCCTCTGGCAAATAAGAACTGCTTTGAGAAGTGAGTTGAAACCACACACCTTATGTACCACCCTGGGCAGCCCAATGCCACTGGAGGAAAACAAATGGGGCACTTTTATATCCATGACACGTTGTATTTTTAGTTCTTATACAGACTCACAGAATCATTAAGGTTGGAAAAGCCCTCTAGGGTCATCCAGTCCAACCCTTCCCCAGCACTGCCAAGGCCACCACTGCCCCATGTCCCCAGGTGCCACATCCACAGGGCTTTTAAACCCCTCCAGGGATGGGGATCCCACTGCCCTGGGCAGCTGTGCCAGGGCTGGACAACCCTTCCCATGAAGGAATTTCTCCTCACATCCAACCTAAACCTCCCCTGGCACAACTTGAGGCTGTTTCCTCTTGTCCTGTCACTTGTTACTTTTGAGACGAGGCTGATCCCTAATACGGGAGAACCTTCCAGAACCAGAATAACTGAGGTGAAACCTTCATTTGCTCCTCTCTATCAAAGAGGAGCTTCTTGGCTTTAAAGACAAACCCTTTTGTTCCCCAGCTCCAGCCTCTTTGAGCCATTAATCCATTAGGACTCTGACCTTTCCCAATATTTCAGCCTTTACTGTCCAGCAGTCAATTTATCCTTATATCCACATTTGACCTTGGGCTACTCTTCAAACACAGAAGTTGTTCCATCCTGAAATCCAAAGATGTTACCTTATCTTTCTTTAAATCCTGGTGTACAGCTCACATTTCTCATGTAACCTGCTCACATCTTCTATTTGCTGCTTGTTTACTTCCAACCTCTGCCCTTGCATTAGCAACAACAAAAATGCTAGAAATGCCTAATTACTTCATTTAATTTTTGTTATTGTCCACTGACTGAAATGTTTTCTGTTGATAATTCATCTTACTTTCATTTCTAGTCAGTCTGGCAAGAAATTAAAAGAAAGATTAAATTATTTTGACTTGAAAAAGTATTTGCTTGACCCTAAACAAAGCAATTCAAAATGTTTCTTAAACTGCATTTTTTATTATAAAGAAATTTATTTTTAAACATTATTTCTAGTTCAATATTATCCTTATTAGCTTTGTCCTTTTCTTCCAACATTAGGCGCATATTTTGCTTGACATGATTCAGCTTCTTTTTGTTTTCATCAAAAAGATTTGATAGGAAAAATTTCTCATACTCAGAGACATAAATGGAACAGAAAATGTTTTAATACTTCTTCGCTATGTTCATTTATGTGCAAATTCAGACTTCATGTCTTATTTAATTTGGTTTTACCTTAATCTGTAAAGTTTGCTGGGTAATGATGCCTCCATTCAGTGTTTGTGCAACACCTGCCACGAAAATGTTTTATGGATTTTTTATTCATAATCCAACCCAAATGCCAGGAAAAGATGGAAATTGTCTATGTTTCCTGCCCTTCCCAGGTTTAAATTTAGATCAGGTATCTCACAACAAATATACTAAAATATTCTCATGAATAAAGATCATATTTATACAGTCAAGTGGAAGCACTTAAGGGTTGTTTAATGTGTAAGTACAAAACTATTAACAAGAACATAAATTGTGCAAGGATGCTGGCAAGAGATGATGAATTCCTTCAAGGATTTATCTGTACCCATTAGTTAACACCTTTAGCAAGACAACAAACATCAGAAAATTTAGTTAAGGTGTCAGCTTAAGGGACTGAAAAATGTTGGAGATGGTTTGGGCAGGAAATGCTCCTTTTGGTATGTGTTAAACAGCTCTCAAAGCCAAACACTTTTGGGCACCGGCGTGCAATTATTTGAGGAATATCGAGTTGATTGCATGTGGCTGCTGTTGGGAGATGAGTTTGGGAGAGAACCCTGCCATGGGAACCAAGAAGCAGCCCATTACCTATCTTGGTATCTAATGCAGTCAGACAAATTGGGTAAACGTATATATATAAAAAAATAAAATAGATAAATATATAAATACATAATATATAGANATTTTTTTAATTGGCATTTGGGAAGAAAACATTAAAAATAATCGAGTCAGGATTTGCTCTCCCGGGTTGTGTCTATCTGGAATGATCACAGAAGAACAGAACCAAAGCACGGGTTGGGTTGGAAGGAACTTTACAGACCATCTCATTCCAACCCCCTGCCATGGGCAGGGACACCTTCCCCCACCCCCATCCAACCTGGCCTTGAACACTCCCAGGGATGGTTGGCTTCATTCTGTCACAGCCAAATTATAGACAAAAGGTAATGGCAGAGCATTATATGTGTCTCTGATGCTCCTCAGCTCAGGTCTATGACATGTTCTGGAGATTCAGGACTTCCCAGCTCTACAGGAATGTCACAGTCCGTGGCAGAAATGCTGCTGAGGAGCAACGATGTCAAGTTTCTGGCCTATTTTCAATTAGGGTCTGCAGTGTCCTTTCCTGCTATCACACAGAGGACATAGAGATTCATTATATCCTTAGGATATCATATAAAATAACTGCACTAATTATTCCTGGTTGAATTATGGGATGAAGTGATCTGGTCCTTTATTTATTTATTTTTTTTAAATTTAATTTTATTCTCCCTCCCTCTGGTTCTCCTCTGATCCTGCAGCACTTTTCAGGTTTGGGACTATAATCAGTTCTGTGTGAAAACTTATCACCCGATTAAACACTGTTGGTTCAAGTTGATAGGAAGAATTGCCTAAAAATAAGGAATCAATTTTGAGCCAAGTGTTGTACTTTTAAAACCACTACTTGAAGGGAAAGGGTAATGTAATTAGTCAGGGATGTAATGAGAAACATTTTGATGATGGCTTGAGTGAATGACATTTCTTGCTTAGCTGTGCAGTTTGGAAATGTTACAACCTGAGTTAAGTTCTCAAAGTAACTTTTGTCTTGAACTTTGTACAACGTAGAAGTGGAAAAAATAGTTGCTGATTGGGTGATACTCTTCTGATGCTCCCCAAATTGCCTTTGCTACATCATTGCTCCTGTATCACGACCTTTATTTGGACTGAAAAGGAATTTCAAGGGACACAGATTTATGTAAGATTGAGTAAAGATTGATCAGACTTCTGATCTTGAAGATATTTCAGGAAGCAGGTTACACAGACACAATTAGTAATACTTGGGCTAGGACTCACTTTTGGCTCGTGTTCAAAGGTTTGGCTGTGGGATAAATTAAACTGCCAGAGGGCAGGGTTAGATTGGATATTAGGAAGAAATTCTTGGCTGTGAGGGTGTGGAGGCCCTGGCACAGGTTGGGCAGAGAAGCTGTGGCTGCTCCATCCCTGGAAGTGTCCAAGGCCAGGTTGGAGCAACCTGGGACAGTGGGAGGTGTCCCTGTCCATGGCAGGGGGTGGAACTGGATGACTTATAAGGTCCCCTCCAATGCAAACCATTCTATGGTTCTATGATAATGTAAAATTCAGAATCATTGTTATTTCTGGATGAGACTGAAAACTTACAAAATTAGGTGGCACTTTGTAGTTGCCTGTTCTAGTGAGGGTTCTGTTGCCCAATGTCGTCATCTAATTGCTTTGGTAGAAAATTAAAAAAGAAAGATGCTTTTTGAAAAGGAATTACTTTAAAAAAAGAGTTAATAAACATGGACAGAGCAATATGAAATGGATGAGGGTCAGTGTTATGGATGGTTCTGCATGAACTTTAGGGAGGATAGTTTGGCACAGAAGTTGGGAATACGCTGTAAGAACAGCTTTGACTTTGGCCGTGTAAAATCTCAAGTCTTTTAGGATCTGAATCTGCATCTCTATCTTCAATTGATTTTTTTTTTTTTAAACACATTTTCTCGGAATACTTGAAAACTTTTCATTGTAGGAGAACAACTGATATTTTTAATGACTGGCTTCTCAGAAACAGCCTTGTACACAAAAAAGCTGTACATAATTTGTGTACACAAAAGAAAAATTGCATATTTTTCAAGGCTGGATAACCTGTTTTTTCCCCTCTGTAAAAGCTGGAGGGTTAGGCCTGTGTAATTTGCCAAATCAAATGTTCTTTCACATAGTCAGTGATGGATGGAATGTACAGATGTTTCATCATTTAATACAGAGTAAACCTCTCCAGAGTTTCTCCAGATCTCCTTACCTGTTATGCAGTACCTGTTTGAAACTATGACTGATTTTTTTGTTGTACTAAATCCTTTCTGCAGAGTGACTTTAACAGGATGTCATTATTTTTCTTATGGTGCTCTGTTTTAAATGGTTTTTTAATGCCCAGTCTTCTGGGTTTGTTCTTTTTTTTAACACATTTGAGGGGATGTTGGGTCTGGCAAGTTATTCCAGGATGAACCTATTTTTCACTGGGAGGTAATATCAGTTAAAACCCCCTCATTCTGCTCCAGACTGAGTATTTATTGGGGCTCAGCTGAGCACAGGGAAGTGTTAAACAGCTGTATTATGGCATCTGCTTGGCCCAGTGCAGTAAGTGCCCAGCTCAGCTGACACTGCAGTCACTGTGAGAGGGACTGACTAACCATCAGTGCCTTGGAGGAAAGCTTTGCCTCGCTCCCTGTGACTTGTTTTTCTTGCTTGTGACATGGTGCAGGCTTTTGTTTCAAATGTGCATAATTTTGTAGCTACAGCACTCACAGACTTTAATCAGCAGTGAGGATAAAACAGTATCGCTTTTGTTCCCCTGCTGAAGCTCTTTTCATGTAGTGTCACTGGCTGCTCCACAGCCACATTTATTGTGGATGGCTTGTACAGCCCAGCCAGTCCATGGGAGCAAGAACATTCCTCACCTTTTTTTTTCCCTACAGCACACATTTTCAATACATTTTCTATCCCAGGTTTATGAACCACGATCAATCCTGCAGCAACATCTGTCCTTGCTCATCCCCCCAAATGTCAAAGCACAACTCCCCCACTACTCCACAGTCCTCTCACTTTGCTGATGGACCTGATTTGGCTAAAAACTCACAAAAGTGAATGTGGAGGAGGAGGTCAAATTGATCCTGAACAAGATAGTCCTGACAAAATCTTTTGCTTTCACACAGGCAGACAAGCAGATCAGAACTAGCAAGTGCCAGACATAAATCTGGCACAAATGGATCTCTTCTTAGTTAGAATAACCCAGCTTTCTCCCATCTCATGATTTGACCCTTCCTTTCTCATTGGTAAGAAATAAATATATTTTTATAGACAGAAGAAGAAAAAACCCATTAGCTCTGAAGACATTTCATCAGTTCTTGTGTAATACCACTTGCATTGAGTTGAGAACACTTTACCAAAACCATAAAATTAGAATTTCTCATCAGAAATAAGTGCAATGTGTTTCCCTCTCTCTGCATATATGTCTGATTGTTGTTAACTTTCTACTTTATTGTAAATTTTCTAAGCACAACTCATTCAGTGGACTGCAGTTCAGCTGTGCTGTTCACAGAGAAATAGTTTTGTGCTCTCCTGAGAAAAAGGGCAGGGAAGAACATGACATTTAGCTCCCCTGTTTGCCAGCAGCCAGCTGGGCTGACAGCATATGTGTATTGGCAGGACAACTGGCATAAGCAAAGCTTTACATAACACGTGCCATTTCTTGCAGAGAGGGGGTCAAAAACCTGGCCACAATAAAAGCTGGGGATTCTTTAAGATTTTGAGGAGAATGCATAGAAAATACAGGACAGAAATACAAAGAGAAGTCTTTTAGTACTATTCATAGAGGAGCTTACAGTACTTTATGCACAACTGAATGGTGGAGTCCTTTAACGTGAGCTTTCCCAGAAAAGCTGCACTACCCTGCCTATTTTAGTCTCTCATACTTAAATAATTTTGAGTTGATTTTTTTAAATATAGAAAAGCCTATGGCTGAAAGCTTTTTGTTCCCTCTATTTAAATTTCTGGTGCAAAAAATGGTATCTCACTAGTACAGGGTTTTGCCTGGGAAAGGGTGTTTGACCTTATAGGACCATGATGAATTTGGCAAGAGAAGAGGTGATACAGAACTTGGCTGCCTTAGGTATTTACTTGACTAAAAGACCCAGTTCCCAGCTGAGGGATATTTCCACATGCTAACTCCTTTGGTTCCTGAGAAGCTGTAAGTCACACATCACCCCCACACTGCACAAAGCAGGAGCTCTTTGATTGCATCAGTGGCTACTTGCAACCTGTGTCGGGTTTGTGTGGCCAAGGTTTGGTAGCAGGGGGGCTGCAGGGCTGATTTGTGTGAGAAGCTGCTGGAAGCTCCATGTCCATGGAGCCAATTCCAGCTGCTCCAGGATGGATCCACCCCTGGCCAAGGCTGAGCCCATCGGTGATGGTGGAAGAGACAAGGGGGTAAGAAAGGGGGAAAAACTGCTGGGCAACAACCTGAGAGTGAAAGGTGTGAGAGGAACATCCGTGCAGAGCCGCAGGGCAGTGGGGCAGGAGGGGCAGGAGGTGCTGCAGGGGCCGGAGCTGAGGTTCCCCTGCAGCCCCTGGTGCAGCCCCTGGTGAGGCAGCTGTGCCCCTGCACCCAGGGAGGGCCGGGGGGGCACAGATCCATCTGCAGAGACCCCGTGCTGGAGCAGGGGGATGCCCAGAGGAGGCTGAGATCCCGTGGGAAGCCCGTGCTGGAGCAGGATCCTGGCAGGAGCTCCATGGAGAGAGGATTCCAGGCCAGAGCAGATTTGCTGGCAGGACTTGTGACCCCACGGAGGGACCCACACTGGAAGAGTTCCTGAAGAACTGCAGCCCGTGGGAAAGACCCATGCTGGAGCAGTTCACGGAGCACAGCTTGGAGAATGATCTCTCCCTGTCTTTATTTTGACCCACAAGCCTTTAATTTCATTTTCTCTCCCTTAGAAGGTGATGGAGAGATTTTGGTGGGTACCCAGTGCTCAATCAGGGCCAACCCACCACACAGACCAGGCTACAGGCAAGTCCAAAATCTGTACCTTTGGATCTCCTGAGGAACCTGAGGTGATGGATACAATGGATACATCCCAGCAGAGGACAGGGAGGACAAAAAGCAGCAACTGCTCACATTTTCCTTGGTAAGCCCAGTAAAGGGGCAGAGCTGAGCCAACGTGCTGTTGAAGAGCCTGGGAAGATCTGGACTGGAGGCCAGTCTGTCTGAGGGATTTCAAACACACAGTTCCCACTGCAAGGAGTGGGAATTAGGAACCTAATTTTAGAGTATTTGCTAGAGCCTTCTTATTCACTGAGCAGGCTGCAGGAGGTGAGAGCAGTCCTCAGACCTGCTGCTTGGCAGTAAAGAACTTGGAAACCATTTGTTGCCTGGAACTGTAGTCTGCTGCTCTGCAGTCCTCTTTTCCTTTAGCACTGAAAGATGTCATTTCTAATTTCCATTTTACTGACACTAAAATGGTTCTAGGATGAAATGTAAAGGCACAGAAGGCTCAGAAGGCACATGTGAGCCAGCATGAGGGAGGTCTGTGTGACAGCCAGAGCCAGCACCTCCTCTCCTGTGCTGCAGTCCCACATCTAAGCACACAGAATTTTCCAAGTCTATATCATTATGGTCATTTACTTCAGTAATTTGGATGGACTCATTAAAATGTTTCCTCTCTGCCTTTCCAGATGAACTATGTTTAATGGCTGTATTACTTAACATACACCTACCAGGACTGCTCTGAACTTATATGAAGGGCAGTTTACTTCTGTTCTACCACATTTATCTAAGCATTTATGTCTCATTTTGAAGATCCCAAATCTTCTTTCAATTACTATTCTGGTCACTTTTGGGGTTTCATTATAATTTATAATGATACAGTTTTCAGAGGGAATCTGCAGATAAAACAGAGAAGAGATTAGACAATTTTTCAAGAGATAACCACTGTCACCTTATAGAGAAAAAAAGAAAAAAGGTTGTTATAAAATAAAAGTCCTCAGTGTATTAGAATGTCTTGGAATACCTAAATGTTTGCCTACTAAGAAAACACTTCTGAAACTTAGTGTTGAGAAGTAACATTACAAAAAACTCTGAGGGAGAAGTGAGATGCACAGCAGGGCAGTATTAAAGCTTATTTGCTCAGTATCTTATTTTTACAGTTTCAACCTGTATCCAATGCCCATGCAGCTATAGCTCACCAAACTACATAATTTACAACTACGTAATTTACAACTTAGTAATTCCCTGCAATTAATAAAGGTACAGCAATTAAAGCCTTAACTGAACAAATAGAAGACCTTGTCATAACCTTTGCTCACTCCTTCCCTTTTCACCACTGCCATCAGCATTAGGTGCTTCGTTGTGGCACATTCACATCATGTATCTCCTTTGTTCTTACACAACTTTGTGTTGTGGGCAGTAACCTGGAGCCTTGCAGCCTACATCAGAAGTTCCCATTGCTCTTGTAATGGAAAAGAAGGAATTTCATCAAGAGGAAACTACCCATCATCGTCATCATCATCATCATCATCATCATCATCATCATCATCATCATCGTAGCAGTGAGGACAAAGAGTCCAAGATAATTTGTCACTACTACATGTTAGACCACAGCCTGTGGCTATTGCTCTGGATTTAGGCATGTCAAGGCCAGAGGGTATCACGACATCCAGGATTTGGCCCTTTGCTGTGAGAGCTCCTTCTGGACACTTGGGGTTTTCTTTTTAAGAGGAACCCGTGTTGTAATGCAGCCTACGTAAGCCCTGACCCACTTTTGATCAAGGCATATTATTACACTCTACCTTAAAAGGCTTTTAAGATATTTTTGGCCACTCAATACATAATGAAAATATATATTCAATATTCTAACGCAGTGTACTTAATGCTCTAAATGGGTGAAGACACCACACCCACAATGACTTTTAATTAATGGCTCATTTTTTTTGCTTGTTTGCATGACTTTTTCTTAAATCAATACTAAGATCTTTAAAGCACTTACAGAGTCAAAGAAACAACAGGTTTGAACTACTCTGACAGCTTTTTACTGTTAGTTAAATTAGGAAAATTATCAGTAACACAGAGCTTGAGCACCCTTCGCTTACCATTGACTCTAGAAAAACAGATGCTGAATGGCAACCTTTCTTTTTTTCCAGTTCTCCACATCACCTTGAACATCTTTGTTTTGCCATTTTCTCTTGAGTATATTTGTATATGCTCCCTCAAAGGTGTTCTTAGCTAGTGTAGCAACTACAGATAGTTCCCTTCAGTACTCACATCCTTGTTTCTGCTCTGTAAATTTCTACCTGTTGAACCTTGAAACGAGTTGTGTTATATCTGCCAACTCCCAGTTTTCCATGGTTTTTCCATGTCTGATTTCTGCCTGATTGCATGAGGGCTCTGAGAGACACCTCAAATCTTTGGATATGCATGTTCACAGAATCAATTTGTCTCCATACTCCCAACACTTGCTGACACACAGAGCAAAGACACATAATAAAAGGCACCTGATACACGTTTTTTTTTTCTGTTCACAGCACAAAGTAGTGCAGTAGGACACACCTAAATGTGTGCTCCAACTAGTATTCTGTCCTCGAGCCAAATATCCTTTAAGAGAGTCAGAGCTCTCACATAAAACACTCGTTTTCTCATCAGCTTTATGTAAATAACCAATTTCCCAGGAGCACTTTCTGTTTTACTCCCTATTACTCCAAATTCTCCTCAACCATATGCATTTATAACCTGCTAACAGGACAAAACCAATGAAGCATTAAAATAAAGGTACAAAATAAAGGTATCTTGCTCCTTAAGACAACTGCAAGAGTTACATGAATGCCACTGTGTGTGTGGGAGGAAAGAGTGAACTTAGCTAGAGCTTGAATTGAAAAAAAAACCCCAAACTCCAAGAGCTTTTGTAGAATTTCATGGTTAGAATCATTTTTCATAGGACTAACATCTCATACAGTTATACTGACCATATTTCTCTTCCATTCCCAACTGCTGAACATCTCTGAGACAGCTCCATGGTTTGGGGGAGAAAAGTCTGTGTTCTATTCCTTTGAGCTCAAAGCCTTTCACTATGTCCTAAAAAAATGCAGGTAGCACTGGTTCCTTGCAGTTCCTCATCTCATAGATCTTAAATCAGCTCTTTCCCTTATGCTTTTTCAGAATATTGCACCCTCTGCCTGTCTCCTGCTTTTTTTCCAGGATGGTCTCTGGTTATCTTGTTCCCTGCTTTGGGATATTCCCTTTGCCTTCTTTCTTAGCAACTTCAGATCACCAGAAATGAACTGCCATTAATCAAATGATTTCCAATTTCCTGACAGAATTCAACCATGTATTGCTGCTGTGTTGTAGTTCTGGAATGACATTTTAAGAGACCACAGCATAAACCAACACAGATGTCAGACAGTCTGAGGAGATACAACCAACTGATAATCCATGATTAAACCCATGATTAACTCCTGTGTGTAAGACACACCTGGGTTAATTTAACGGAGGCATATATATGAATTTTAATTCAAGAAATTACTTTAATTATAAATCAGCAGTTTTATTGCCACACATAAGTGAATCCCATCTTTGGCAACTCCTCCAAATTACAGTTTTTGTGTTCTGGTGTCAGAAAATCCCAAACCTGAAAACACTCAGTTCTTTCACCACATCTGAAGGCAAAGACTCAACTACCAATTTGGTAAATATTATCCCCCCCCTTAAAAAGACATTTTTATTTACTTGCACTACTGCCTAACACCTACAGTGGTCCACCTGCACCAATGTGAAATGAGTTCCTTATGGCAGATTTCATCGATGAAGTCTGTGTGATAAATCTGTGCTATTTTTATATCTTTACTTTGGAGAGTTCACCTGTTTCTTATTTACCAAAGACTAGATGGAATTCCCTGTATCCACTTAGATTTCACTTAGCATTGTGCTACTGGAACAAAACCCAGGACTGAGAACATTTTCTGGCAATGGCTCCTACCTATTGACTTCAGAAACCACTAGAAAAGGTTTAACTAATGTTAAATGTCTTTTATTTTTCAGTCACTTGTTATACAGAGCAGTAAACAAAGTCAATTAAACTCACAATACAGTACCTAATGACATTACTCACTTAGAAGACAAAACCTATGTCCTCATGGGTTTATGATTATGCACATGCAAGTTAGAGCATTTGAAATCAGCCTTTGTCCTGATTGTGGCAAGTAATGCAAATTAGGGCATTGAAAAAATGCCTGGAATTGGCCTTTTCCAAAAGAGATTTTTGTTTGTTTTTTACAGAATTGGTTTCATTTTGAAATATTTATAATAGAAAACAAATCTAAAGGAGAAAGATTTGTAGGAACTGTCATAGCAACTTGTTTTCATTTGAGTTGCCAAAATTGTTAAGGAAATCACTCAGGTTTTATGAAATATTTTATATAATTTGCATGAAGAAACCAAGAAGAGGAATGGATCCTAATACCCTGGCAGAGAAATTTCCAAATTAGGGTACTGGTAATTTCCCCCCATTCCAAATTACTGCAAGTCCCATGACCATTGTAGTTTCCTAGAGGTTCCTTCAATACTTCTGAGCAGGTTCATTAATTCAATAAAAAGCATTTTCTATTTTATTTCTCTTTTTTAAGGGATGGTTCACTCAGCTGTTATTCAAATATGAAGAAAACATCAATATTCCTGTAGTGTCTTCCCATTGGAGGTGTGTTTTATGTCAGGCATGTAAGGCCTTATGTAACTCTTGACCTGAGCGACCAAGAGGTGCAACATTTTCAGAAGGAAAAAGTTGCATAATTCAACATTTTTACATTTGGAACACTGAGAGCATTCTTGCTACTGAAATCAAGATTTTTATCTCAGTGGACACACTCATTTTACATGGAGCATTCTTCTCACACTTCTCCCAAAATTAACAGGTCCATGTGGCTTTTCAGAACGTTGTTTTCTTTCTGTTTGAAATTACATCCATCTCCAAACTGGGAGTGGATGAGCCAGCTGGTAGATAATTGTCTGTCTGCATAACCCTGTGATTATTCACTCTGTTCAGGACAAACAGACAAACAAAAAAAGAAATTCTTCAGATCATATTTTAACCTCCAGTAAAAAATGACAGCAGGGCAAAGAGGTGTGAAATACTCCAGGATTACTGCTTCTGATTTATTAATTTGTTCTGAATAAAAAAGCCCTGAATTTTATGTTGCTGTATTGTACTGCAGATGATAAAACATCTTAGTTGAAGTACACGACCTTTAGCAAAAAAAAAAAAGGTTTGACCTTTCTAAAAAAGATAATTAACAAGAAAAGCTCTGTAAATTAAGTCAAAAGGTCCATTAAGATGCAAGAAAATTTCAGCTTACAACCCACTGGTCATCACCAGTAGTAGCTCTTGTCATCAGAGGTCTGTTCCTGATTTTGCTACTCTTTTTTACTTACAGATGCTGCTCCTTTAGAAAAATCAGCCTTCTATCATTTTCCTGATTCATCAAGGCCTGATGGAAAAGACCAGAATCATCTTCAGTCTTTTTATTTGTGACACAGACTATCAACAACTTCTTAACTTTCTTCAGACCACGTTTAGTTCAAAGTCCTTTGTGCATTTTTAGAGATGTTAGTGATAAGATGCATCATCCTGGGCTTCTGTCAATAGGAAAAAAAAAGGGAATTAGAAATTTTACATACTTCGAGATGCAGAAATTTTACAAACTCACTTACTGTGAGTAAACCAAACCTTGGTTCTGTCTCGTCACTGCTTTGTACTCACAAGATATAAAATATATTTTATAAAACATAGCAAATATATTTTATAAATATATATTATATTAAAAATATAATTAAGCACAGAGAATCATTTATGTAGTGCAAACCAGAAATCATAACAAAAAGAAAAGTTTTGAAAACAAGCTTCTAAACCAAGTTTCTTGTTGTACAGCTCTAGGCTACCACAATGCAACATACATATATCAGACATAAATATTCCCTGTCATGTGTTGTCTACTACAAGTCTCATGAAGGGAACAGGAGCTTGTGTAATAAGGCCTGAGAAAGGATCAAAATTTAGCCCATAAATGACATTGCAGAAAGCACTATGATCCAGGGAAGGAATCCAGCAATTTTCACATGGATGAGCAAGCACCGGACAGCTTTCCATCCCATCTCATATGCATAGAAAGCACAACAGGATGTAATAATGGAAAAAGCAGGAGGTTTGAGGACACTAATTTCCCTGAAGAGAAGCAAATCCACTGGCTGCTTTCTCCAGGAGCAGAATCCTTAATGAGCTGGAAGTGGAGCCTTGGCAGCACGGAAAACCCTTCTGCTCCTCAGCCTGGCGATTCAGCAGAGTCAATCCTACCCTGTGACACTTACTAAGACTTGGATATTAATCCTTTTCCCTAAGCTTACCTTTGGCTAGGAAAAGAAAGGGATTCTAGGGACAGAGAAGTTCCAGAAGGTACCTTTAACTAGTTCTGCAAAGGCATGAGCCAAAAATACACCCTGCAGTGTGTGCACCTCCTGCCTCGTTCCTCTGCCACCTCCTGTCCCTTCTCTCATCACAGCCCAGCTCCCTCCTGCTCTGGTGTCTCCCTTGGCCTGGTTCTCCCCCCTGGATAAGACTCCCTGAACATTTATTCTGTGCACACATGAACGACACTGGTTTACAGCTTGCAATTGCACTGTTCCCCTCTCCTGAGTTTCCCTAACCGAGATCCCCAGAAAATCCTATTCCGGCATCGCGTGGGTTCCCAGTCATGGACACATTTCCTGTTGTTTGGATGCAGTGTGCAAACAGAAGAAAACAGAGCTTGTTTTCCAAGGAAATAACAACATCAGCAGCACAAGACATGAAGTGTTTACAAACAGCAGATGGGAAACAGCTCGAAGGTGCCGGTCAACAAGGAAAGCAGCACTCCCTGCTTAGGAGCTGCTTATCTGAACAAGGGCTTTGTGGGAGAGAAGAGCTTTAAGGAGAGACACAAAAGGATTTTTTTCTGATATTGGTGTAACTAAGACAGCTTGGATGGAGAGAAACTGAGGCAGCTTTAAAGCCAAGTCATTTATTCAAGGAAGTTCGAGGGAGAGCTCAGAATATACATTTTCCTGTCTCAATCTTTGAGATAGAACACATTCATTTTATAAATACGTGAGAGATTTGATGGCATCTGAATTGAATATTCCAAAGTTTAGAGCACATTCTCTCAAAACATACAAAGCTTCTAAATCTTTCTCCACCCCTCCTTCAAAATTTAGAGACACAATAAATCCACCACACAACAATTAAGGGGTGAGGGATGACCTCCCTTGCCCTGCAAACTGGTGCCTCAACTGAAGTTCAAACTAAAATTTTAACCAAAATTTAGAACCGGTTCCTGTGGTTTTGAGAAGGAATCACTTAAGGAAAAGGCCTTTTAATAGCCTGCTATGGTGGGCATTGATTTAGTGCAACAGCAGCAAAGACCAGGTGTCTTGTGTTTCTCTTGAATTTTTTAAAGTCAGCTTTCTGAAAGCTGTGGAGGAGCTGCCTCATCCTCTCCAGCATAAAAAGGTGGATACACAGACCCCGTGGGTTTTTTTCCAAACAAACTGCATGTGCCACTTGCCTTCCAGTCACTTCAGAGATAGGAGTCAGGGTGAGTCCCTGGATGCTCTGCCTGGCAGGTTCTTTTGAGGCAGAGAAAGGAGTGAAGTGGGGTGGCAGAGGGCACTGCAGGCAGCTCAGTGTCACACCCCACCCGCCACACGGCTCTTTAGACAATATCCAGCTGAAATGACCTGCAGCCTCTGAAGGCTTCCTTGTGCTGCTCACGCCAATATCCAGCACAGAAGTGTCTCAGTGCAGAGGAAATATTTGCAGCTCAGGGCTCAAGCAAACGTGCCAAAAATGACACATCCAAACCAAAATGCTGATACACAAATGTGCTCAGGGCTGGGAGATGATTGTGGGTGATCTCTGTGTATTTATGTGCACTCGGTCAAGTCCAAAAGGTAATGTCTTATCAATCAAAGGCACAGAAAGACCTGTGAGAGCTGCTGACAATCTCCCTTGCAGCACAGGTAGGCAACTACCTGTGTAAAGGAAACAACCTATTAGTTGGTTTGTCTCGAAAGACAAGTAAGCCTGAAAGAAGCTTAAACCATTTTAGGTTCCACCTGAAGCTTTCAAAGTCTCCTTGAATTGCCTAAGAGAGAGATCCTCCTCAATTTCTCTCACTTAGATATCAGTGAACTGATTCTTTTCATGAAAAACCCCACTAGTCTGAGCTGCCCTGTTCTCCAAAATTCTCTTTTTCAATAAAGCACAAACGTTGTACAAATAGGAACAGGCATTTAGGATTAGCTGGTGAAGAAATGAAGTCCATCTAGACACAAAGAGGTATTGAGAGAATAACAGAGGAAGTAAAACCTCAAAAAAGTTCGTGTTCTTGAAGCAAACAATCAAAATGGTTTTTAGCAATAATTTCTCTTCATGTAGAAGATGGTTTTGCAAGAGAGTGGATGAGTAAAAGTTGTGGAAGGTTAATTGTGTGTACCCAGACACAATGCTGAGACTTTTTGCTGGGGTAATGGGGAATAATTCCTGTTGTGCGATTTTCACAAGAGCTAGATGTAAAGATAAAAACACAGTTTGTGATCCTTCAAGAAGCAGACTAACCTATTACTGTAAGGCATGTCAAATAATAAGTCTTACTGAATAAGTTGGTATTGCACAGTATTTGGATGCTGGAAAAACAGAAGAAAATAGAGAAAAACAGGTAAATGATGTGACATGATAAATGCTATTATAGCAAAATTTCCAGTAGTTAGCATGAAAGTGAGGAAAAAAAATGAGATAAACTGATTACATTAAAAAGAAAAAAAAAGACAAAAAGATGGAACTAGCATTAAGATATAATATTGTGATTATATACATGCTCAGATTAGTTTTATATCTATCCTCAATGTAAATTCTTTTGGTATGCTGGAAAAGATAAAAGTTCTAGATTATTATCCCCACTATCCAAAATAACTTTGTCAGAGAACATAAGTAACATGGAATTTTATGGAGAAAACCTTTATTTGATGGATATCATATACAGTTATTGTAATAATAGGTAACAGACTATGGCTTCATTGCTACAGATTTAAATGGCACACAGAAGAAAACGATTTTCAGTACATTACACTATGTCAAGGTACCTGTTAACTCATGTCATAAAAGAAAAAAAGATAGAAAAATAATCAATAGATGAGTTAGAGAGTCAAGATCAGACCTGTCTGGGACTCAGTAAACTACAGGTTAATATTTGAAAACCAAGGCTGCTGTGTGCTGAAATTGCTATGGGATACCTTGGCTCCAGAAGGTGCCTATAAAACCACAACTCCCAGTGTAGAGCTCCTCAAGCAGAGAAACCTAAACCCCCTTTGATTTCCTTCCCTTGTTATTCCTGGGATCACACAGCTTTGAGTTCTTCAAAGGCAGCAAAGAGCTTAGAGAAACCTAAATGTTCATTTTGCCACATAAATTGTGTACACTGCCTGCAGAGCTCCCAACCACAGGGATTCTCCTGTGCATCCACCTTTTGGGTGATCCCCCCATCACTACAGATGCAGGTCCTGCTCTCATGTCTTTCAACAACGATCCCACTCATTTCCTGAGGGCCTTTTACACAGAAAGGAGTGTGCACCCACGGGAGGTACAATTAGAGGGTTCCTCTGGCACATGGAGGGCTGAGCTGTGAGATGCTCCTTCAAGAACCCAAACCCTGCCAGGACCTTCTGTCCATGTGTTTTACCACATCTCTGAGTGTGTGCTCTCCCCCTGAACTCTGCACATCACCCTTCTCCTTCAACCAGCAGCTCTCAGTAGCAGCTACAGTGAATGAAACTTTTACCTGACTAGATATTCATATTGCAGAATTCAATATGGAAACCTTAAGTAAAGGAAAGGTAAAGATTAAATGGCCAACAGAGACCAGGCTTACTCATAAATGTAAAGAACACTCTTTGCATATTTCTGTAGGTCTTTTTCAAATCGTTCTTGTTCTCCATGTACCTGCTCATTAATTGGGTTCTATATTGTGACAGTTCCACAGCTGACACAGAACTAAAAAAACCAACACAAAAAGCAGCCACGCATGTTTCCTTTAAGCAGAACAGTCTTTTTGACCGTCTTGTTAATCCAAGAGCCCAATATTTCCAATGCTTTGGTGATGTCCCTTCTCTATATGTAGCTGGATGTCAGCAGTGGGAGATCTCACAGCAGTTGGAGGTGTTTGTTTGGAGCTGTCAGTTGGTCTCCCTTGGTTACATTCATTTACATTATCTCAGCTTTTAGTAAACAGTGGTAAAAAATTCAGTTGTCTTCCTTTTCTTTGAGACAGTGATAAAAAATAAAAGTACAATCGGTTAATAGCCTCAAGGAAAGAAAGAAATGTCTAAAGAGTGCACAGAGCCTCCTTCAGGACCATGAAAAAGTAAGTTTGTTCAGCTCTTCAAGATTTTCAGATTTCTTTATGGCATTCTGGCAGATCTCTTAGCAACAGTCCAGCAATCCATGTCTTCTGTCTCAGATAAAAGTAATGTGGACTAGGTAAGTAATCTCATTTGTTTCTTACATTGACACACTTCAAACACAGACTTGTGTGTGTTTTTGAGTGAGTCCTTAGGTTCAAATTTACAAGAGATGTATTTGCAGCTTTGCTTTTGGGGAAGGGGAGAAATATATTTTTTCATTATTTACTATTTGTGGCCTTACACATACACTAGAGCTCATGCTCATTTCAGTCAAATGCCTGGAGAAACATTTAGCTGACATTCAATTAGCAATATAATGCACTGTGATAAAGCAGCAAGCAATTGACCATGTTCTATTTGGGAACATTCCTTGTTTCCATTAATATTCACAACAGAGTAGCCAGTTCCAACAAAGGAAGGCACTGCCCCTACCTAGAAGAACCAAAGTATATGGAGCATGGAAATGTAGGCAAGAAATAGAAGGTCTGTAGGTATCAGTTTCTTAACATGACATTGCTCCATTTAACAGGGTGGGAAAGACAATAACAGTACTTAGAAAAGGAGTTTGATGCAACCTGGAAGCCTATTAAAGACACAAACTAAGTGCCCAGTCTGCCTTGCACCAATAATTTACATCTCACTATAAAGGGGAGGTCAGCCTACCATGGTCTCTGTTCACACACCATACTGTGAGGTTAACATAATCCAAAGTATTTCTGTGTTCTGTGACTGTGACTTCTTACAGCTCTGTGGCTGTACCAAGTATGTACTATGATGCATCTGCTCACATTTAAATTCATATTTAAATGAGTTCTTGCTTAAGAATTATTTTTTTCCCCCGCTTTAATCTCTCCCCTGGATTCTGTTGTGCCTTGATAAAGGAAATTGAGCTCCCTCAATCACTTATTTACTGTAAACATAAATATAGATCCTGACTAGATTTTTATAGAGGAAGAGAGAATAAAAAGACTAGAATAAAAATACTACTGCCTCTACTTGAGGCCTAATAGATCCCTGCACTACTAATACGATTCCCAACAGCCAGAGGCAGGAAATAGTTTTGTCAAGATCCCTCAAAGCCTAAAACCATTGAAAAAAGGTAAGAGCATGAGAAGATTCATCCCTCTCCCCTCCTTGTTGTCTGTGAGTTTATGTAGAAGCCAGGGAAGCAGATGGATGCCACAAGGAGTGCAAAGGATGCCTGGAACAACAGTGGGATTTGCACAGCCTCCAAAAGGCAAAATCCCCTCACAACACCCACTCCACAGGGATCCTCTGCCACTGGGATTTACAGGACTTCAGGCTCAGCGATTTTGGAGCACGATGGTGGCAGCGTGTTAAATCTGAAAGAAACAGCAGAAGGTGGTGCTGCCAGCACGGCAGAAAAACTTGAGGTGGTAAGATGAGCAATACGAGTGAAATAAGGGGAAAAAGAAAGTGCAGAGGGGGCCAAACCCGGACATTTGGTGCAGAGATTCACAGAATGAATTACGGTGGAAAAGACCTCTGGGATCATCAAATCCTACATATGACCCAACAGCACCGTGTCAACCAGAACGGCACTGAGTGCCACCTCCAGTCTTGCCTTAAACACCTCCAGGGACAATGACTCCACCACCGCCCTGGGCAGTCCATTCCAAGGTTTAATCACCCTTCCTTACGAAGATATTCCTCACGATGTTCAACCTAAACCTCCCCTGGTGCAGCTTAAGACTGTGTCCTCCGGTCCTGTCACTGGGAGAAGAGGCCAACCCTCACCTGGCACCCAGGTGTGCTTGTCCAACACCCACGGAAGGAACCCGTAAGCAAAGTTTTCACAGTTTAAGAGAGCAGGAGAACTGAAGCTCCTTCATAGTACATCCCCAAACCCCGATATTCCCCCTGCGAAGCACCTGAGGCTGCACAAGGGAGCAGCGAAGGAATAAACCCCCACAACCCGCTCCCAGCTGTTTGTTCCAGCCCGGCTGCCAGAGCTGCCAGCGCTGCCCCTCATCCCCCGGGATGCGCCTGCGGAGCCCCACGGCTGGCACAGCCTTCACACGACCATGGAGTGATTTGGGTTGGAAGGGGACCCCTAAGATCACCTCGTTCCACCCTCTGCCATGGGCAGGGACACCTTCCACTATCCCAGGCTGCTCCAAGCCCCGTCCAACCTGGCCTTGGACACTTCTAGGGATGGGGCAGCCACAGCTTGTCCGGGCAACCTGTGCCAGGGCCTCACCATCCTCCCTGCCAAGAATTTCTTCCTAATATCTAATCTAAACCTACTCTCNAGATTCTCCCACCCCCACCCACCGAGCTGAGGTGAGGCCAGGGCAAAGCATCCTCCTTTCTTCCCCTCATCCCTTCCTCCCTTTCATCCTTCCTCCCTCCTCCCGACCTCCTTCCTTTCATCCTTCTTTCCTTATCCTCCTTCCCCCTTATCTCGCCTTCCCCTCATCCTTCCCTGCGCTTCCTGGTCCTCCTTTCCTTTCTTCTCTCCTTAGCCACCTTTCTCCACTCCTCCCCATCCCCCAGGCTCCTTCTCCCCGTGCCCACATTTCGCACCCTCCAGATATAATAATCCTGCCTTCTTTCCCCCCCTTTTCCATTTTTAAAATGCAATTTTAATTCTCGCTCAGTGGAAGAGGGAGACGGAAAGAGACAGAGTCGGTCACAGAGATAATCCCCCCTCCTGGAAAGAATGGATTTGAATTAATGGTCATGTTGTGGTGTGTGTGTTATGGGAAGAGGGGGATTATATTTAGGGAAGAAAAGAGAGGGTCAAAGGTGTGTTGTTTCACTTACGCATCTATCTACCCACCATCACTTCGAGGTGAATCCTGGCTCCGTATTAAGTGTGNCTCCAAGCCCCGTCCAACCTGGCCTTGGACACTTCTAGGGATGGGGCAGCCACAGCTTGTCCGGGCAACCTGTGCCAGGGCCTCACCATCCTCCCTGCCAAGAATTTCTTCCTAATATCTAATCTAAACCTACTCTCTTGCAATTTGAAGCCATTCCCCCTCGTCCAGTCACTACGTGCCGTTGCAAATACTCTCTCTCCATCTTTCCTTTGCCTTCCCGCCGCCCCTCACTCTCCCCCGCCTCACCGCCCGCACGGCTCGGACCCCGCGCATCGCCCCTCGCCGGGGCCGCTTCCCCCGGTCCCGCAGCGCCCATCCGCCCCTCCTCAGCCCCCCCCCTGCCGCAGCCGTTCCCGTTTCCATACTCACGGCTCCGGAGCCGGGATC